>OZ025303.1:15001272-15272272 GCA_964019185.1 Maratus speculifer | reverse complement strand
TCTTACGCTTTTTGCAGGGGTCTACTTTTGGGTTCAAACTTTAAGTTAGAGTATAAACTTTGGCGAGCATGTGTTAAATTATCAAAATAACGGGCTTAAAGTTGTTGTCTAGCTCTCCAAAGTCTGCAGCGCCCCCTATCCATGTTTTAAGAGATACGCTTATCAAATTGGTACTGAAGAAAGTCTAAACAAACAGAATCATTTCGACGCAACAAGCAAGAAAATCTAACCATTTCCCTAGTTTTTATGACGTTTCGAATTTCGGCACCCAAATTTTCGAAAGCGCCTAGCGCCTTACCATCGCGTCAGGGACCCTACATTCCCTATTCAAAAATGTTCGTCTAGGTGTGCTCTATCGATCCTTAAAGTTTGTCACCGACGAGCTGAATCACCCTGTATATTCTGAATAAGGTAACATTTGTAAAATCTTGGAAATGCAAAAATTACATTCTAATAGAAAATCTATCTTTCATACTTCACATTATGTAAGATTATTTCTCCGTATGAGTACGACGATGTTTATTTAAAGATGATTTCTGGTTAAATCTTTTATCACACACGTCACAAAGATATGGCTTTTCTGCGGTATGAATACGTATGTGATCATTTAGAGCAGGTTTTTGGGTAAAACTTTTCTGGCAGACATCACAAACAAAAGGCTTTTCTTCAGTATGGATTCGCAAATGCATTTTTAGACTTGATTTTTGAGTAAAACCTTTGTTACATATTTCACAAATATAAATTTTTTCTTTAGTATGAATCTTATAATGATTATTTAAATCACCTTTCCGATAAAATCCTTTGTCGCATGTATCACAAATAAAAGTCTTCTTTTCATTATGGAAAAGAAGATGCGTTTTTAAAGACGATTTTAAAGAATATGCTTTGTCACACAATGTACACAGGAAAGCTTTCTCCTTAGTATGAACAAACATGTGTTTATTCAAATCAGTTTTACGATAAAATTCCTTGTGGCATATTTCACAAATAAAATTTTTCTCTTTATAATGAATACTAAGATAGTGACGTTTCATATCAGATTTTGCAGAAAAACCTATATTGCATATTTCACAAGCAAAAGGCTTTTCCTTAGTATGTGTAAGATAATGTCTACTTAAATTATTTTTATGAACAAATCCTTTAGAGCACAATTCACAGCTAAAAGGTTTATTCTCATTGTGAACAAGAAGGTGCTGTTTTAACTGACACATTAGACTGTAACCTTTATTGCATATCTCACAAATGAAAGGTCTCTCTTTATCATGAGTCTTATGATGTGTTCTAAAATTAGACTTCTGAGAAAATTTTTTACCACATATATCACAGGCAAAGGGTTTCTCTTTTGTATGAATGAGCATATGTGTATTTAAATGACTGCGAGAAAATCCCTTATTACACACTTCACATATAAGAGGTTTTTCTTTAGTATGTGTATGGAGATGAGAATTTAAGGCATGTTTGTAGGGAAATTTTTTACAGCAGATCTCGCAATTAAAAGGTTTTTCTTTGGTATGAACACGATTATGAGAATTTAACTTATTTCTTTCGGAAAATCTCTTATTGCAAACATTACAAAGAAATGGTTTTTCTCCAGTATGAATCAGGTGATGTGTATTTAAGTGTGCTTTTTGAGTAAAGCCTTTGGTGCATATCTCGCAAATAAATACTTTCTTTTTCGAATGAATACGTTCATGCACTTTTAAACTATCTTTTCTGTGAAATCCTTTATTGCATTCTTTGCATATGAAAGGCTTCTCTCCGCTATGAATGTGAATGTGCTGCTTTAGAGTGCTTTTTATGGTAAAACGTTTATTGCATATCTCACACTGAAAGGGCTTCTCATTAATATGCATATGATTATGTACCTTTAAATCATATTCTCGAACAAAACCTTTAGCGCATATTTTACAAATGTAAGGTCTCTCATTGGTGTGTTTGCGCTTAAAATGCATTTCTAAACAACTTTTTTCAGAAAATCCTTCCTTTCATATCTCACAAATGAAGGGCTTCTCCTCAACATGAGAACGATAATGTCTATTCAACACAGCCCTTTTAGAAAAGCCTTTATTGCATACTTCGCAAATAAAGGCCATTTCGCTGATATATTTATAAGATAATTTAAATAGAATTCTTGAAAATTATCTAGATTATACGTCAAAAGTAAAATACTTTATTTAATTGGAAATCGCTGTTTAACATAAGAAAATTATTCATATACATCTCAGACAAGTTTTTTACATAAAAAATGTAAGAGCATGTGAAATTCACATGTCAGACAACAGTAAAATTAAAAATTTTGAAGATTATTTTATATATATGGTCAAGTACTTCTACAATAATGCAATAATAGATATTGTAATAATGAGTTAAGGAAACATTTTTAAACAATAAAATGAAAATAGATTTTTAGCCAGTATAATGTTATATTAACAAAACAAAATACCAGTCAAATATATTTTATGTATGATGCATTGTACTCTATTTGGAACATGAAAATCAAAATTTCATTATATATTAATGCTGATCAATAAAAACTAATCCTTTAACATTAGGCGAGGTAGTCAAACATTGATACCTGTAATAAACAAAAAGTTATGAACACCATGAAGCTAATTTAAAACTTTTAATGAACAAACAAAATAATAGAAAAGTTTTACTGAAAATGGTGAATTCCTTTTATTATTGAGATATTTATTTCCTTTACAGCAGACTTTTTATTTAGGGATTAAAGGAATAAAAGAAATTGAAAAAACATGGTTGGGAACTTCAATAAAGAAAAAATATATATATTGCTCAATTAAACTGATGGCATTGAGCTCACCAGCTATTCAAAGTAATCATATATTACAGCCTTTTTATTCCAGGAATAATTCTCATCGAAAAAGAAAATTAAGGGGTATTAGCATCCAAATTTCCATACTTCATAGTTAATGATTGAACCCCCAAAACTAATCAGTGATACGCTTTATCACAATGAACCTGTATCCAAAATTCAAAGCAAATGAGATATTTCTGCATAAAACCTTGTTTATTTAATTTTGGAGGTTCTCCGATTTTCATCTTTACACTTAACCATAACATCCACAAAATTATTCAGGGATTCGGGTTACCAGAAAGAAATTATATCCAAAATTTAAAACAAATTAGATAAATCTATATAAACACACATTTATCTAATTTAAGGTGGGGGGTAATCGCATGTTCTTGCCTTTATACATAACAAAGAAATATCCCAAAACCAATCAGACAAGCATCTTATCAGTATGAGCTTATATCCGAAAACTGAAGGAAATCAGATTCTTCATGAAAAGTGAATTTTCCTTTATTAAGAGTGGTGTCCACAATTACCTTCGTTATGTTTAGCCAATGAAACCCCAAAACAAATCAGGAAATCACCTAATCAACTAATCATCTCATCATAATGATCATGTAACTAAAATTTGAAGCTAATCGGTAAATCATGCATAAAAACCCATTTATCTAAATTAAGGAGGGTTACTTACTATACATTTAGCAAATGAATACCCAAAACTAATCATTGAGGCACCCCAGCAGAATGATCCTGTATCTAAAATTAGAAGCAAATCTGTAAATTCTGCGTAAAACTCATTTACCTAATTGAAGGGAGGGGGCTATCCCTATTTCCCTTCCCCTTTATACATAACCAATGAAAACCTGAAACTAATCCTGGAAGCAGCACTGTATCAGAATGATCCTATAACTAAAATTTGAATGAAAATTGATAATTCAGCATGTAAAATTTATTTATCTAAATTAAGAGAAGGGGTTAGCTCCCTGTTTCCCTTTTTATACTTACACAATGAACTCCCAGTACTAATCATGGAGGTGCCTCATCAGAATGATCCTATATCTGAAATTTCAAATAAGTCGGTAAATTCTATCATAGGCGTAACCAGCCTTTTGAACGGGGTGGTGCCCAAATTTTTAACCTAAACATGTTGGGTACAAACAATATCTTATGTAGTAAAACCTAATAAAATGGAAGCCCATTAAACCGATAGATTTTCCGTTTTAAACAGATTTTTATTTGCAGAAGGTATAATTATGTGGTACTTCTTTTAAAAAGGATTTAAAAGCAATTTTTCATTGCGTGAAGAAGAATGAGAAGTGACGCAAAACTAAATCTAATGGATAAAAAAAAGATATATAAACATAGATAAAACGTGATAGATTTAAAACAAAGATATCCGTACCGTCATTTTGATCAAAGTAGCATTAAAATAACTTGTAAAAGGAATAAGTACGTAATTTATTGTGGAAAAGAGTTTTTTCAATCTTTTCCACACATGAATAAATAAATTTTTCCGATTTAAAAAAAAATGAGCTAGTCTCATCTCTATAACATGTTCTTTTTACGAATTTCAAAATATGCCTAAAAAACGAAATTTAACCAACCAACTTAATTTAACCTCCATACTAATTTGAATTTTGTGTAGCATTATTTCTCATTTTCAAAGGAAGCAGATTTATACAATAGAGATGAGTTCGGGCTCGTTTTTCGGAGTACGGGCCCGCCCAAGCCCGAAGGAATTTTTGTCATCAGATCTCGAGCCCGCCCGAGTCCAATAACAAAAGAAAAAAAATGCATAATATTTAAAAATTGTTTCAAATGAGATGTCTCATTTTTAAAAACTTCTTACATAAAAATTAATGTTAAATAAAAAAATAAATTCAATTTTACGAAAAGAGCAGTACAAATAAAAATATACTTCATATTTAAAAGGATTTCCAAATTTTTTGTCCTTTAACAGGAAAATTTGATGGATACATTAAAGAAATGTAACGAATAAATGGATAAAATTTGCAGAAATTACTATTTGTATGCTGAAGAATTGAATACAAATTTCATTCTCCTATAAAATATATACATTTTTAACTATAATCAATTCATTTTTCATAACAATTCCAAGTGACTGACGTGAATCTGAAAACCAACAAAAATTAAAATGTTGATACAGTTATCTTAAAGGTCCGATGCTTTTAAAGGAAAAAATAATAAACACTCAACGGATTGTTTTCTATAGGAATTACATGGAAAATATGTTTACTTGCGAAGGGAAATTCTTAGCGTAATCAGAGTTCACGATGACAAACAGAAAAAATAATCACTATGCTATTTTCAAAAGACTCGTGCACAGTTAAATAATTTGCGAGCTTCAATTTTCCGGTCCACACAAAAAGAAGAAATCATTCCACAAGTGTTATATCAAATATCATCCTCTAAGTGTTATACATAGCTAAATAAATAAATAAACGATCGAATTAAAAAATATCTTCTATCACAAAGAAAAATCCATCTAGAAATTAATTTATTGCTAATGATTGTTTTCATTGGAACCTCATCAACAGATCGTCACCGGAAATGCAGTAGACATAATTCTCCAAGCATCAGAAATTTTCTTTTGAAACAGCAATAAACTAGTATGTTAAAATACAAAAACACGATTTGTGTCCCCCTTTCATCTTCATTAATACCATTGAAATGGCTTGCAAAACAAATAAATAATTTTAAGGGGGGGGGAGACGTACCTTCATCATCTTCTACACATGAATAAATAATTTTCAGGTTTCAAAAAGAATGGGCCCGAGCCCGCCCGGGCCAAAAGTCTAAATGAAAATAGAGCCCGAGCCCGTCTCATCTCTATTATACAACCCTCCGTTCTCCAGGCTAATCACCAGAAACGTACGAAAAGTAAACTGCGCCCGGGGCAAAGTTTCAATTTGGGGCCCCCAACTTGACGCTAAACCTCCAAAAATGACGTTGATAGTATAAATTTGGTAGTCCCTAAATTTCTGCGCCCGGCCCCTTCGCCCTCCATTTCGCACAGCGCTGCTAATCACATGGTGGAATTATCGTTTCACTTCTGTATTTCCTGTCTTTTTTTTGCTTTTATCTAGACTTTAGATTACAAAAGCAAAGATATAAATAGTTTCTATCCTTTTCGACAATTTATGCTAATTTCATATGGAATTGCAAAAAACATGCATAAGAAAGAACGGCGTTAAAAAAAATTCCCATAAACAAAAGACAATAAATTGGGATTATAATCCAACTTTTTAACTTTCTGTGACTAATACAGATTATAGTACATATTCTAGATTTTAAAGAGATTAACAAAGTAAATTTCTTAAAAAAATAAATAAATAAAGTGGGTCTCTTTTTTATCACATTTCAAAACATACTGTTCGTTTTGATTAACTAATTGAACTAACTTGGCTTTTATTTTTCTTTTGTAAATTTCAAATTTTTAAAATAATCAAGCTTGGGTCTGCGCGAGCGGAGGGGAGGGTGTGCCCGGGCACCCAGGGCAACGGTTATGCGCATGTCTATATAAAATCCCATTTACCTAAATTAACGGGGGGGCAGCAATTCCCTTCCCCCTTTACACTTAACAAATGAACACCTAACAAAATTAATCATGGAAGCACCTTATCAGAATGGTCTTATATCTAAAATTTTAATGATATCTGATAATTCAGTATGAAAAACCCACTTATCTAAATTAAGGAGGGATTAGCTCTTATTCCCTCCACCTTATATTTAAAAAATGCACTGCGAAAACTAATCATTGAGGCGCCTAATCTGAATGATCATATAGCTAAAATTTGAAATTAATCAATAAATCCTGAATAAAAACCCACTAACATAAATTAAAAGGGTTACTTCCTGTACATTTTACCAATGAACATCCAAAACTAATAATAGAGGCACCTCATCAGAATAATCCATATCTAAAATTTGAAGCAAATCGGTAAATTCTTCATAAAATCTCATTTATCTAAATTAAAAAAGGAGGTTACCCTCAATTCCCCTATCCCCCTTTATATTTAACTTATGAACACACAAAATTAATCATGCAGACACCTCATCAGAATTACCCTATATCGAAATTTGAATGATATCCGATAATTCAGCATGAAAAACCTATTACTCTAAATTAAGAGGGGAGATTAGCCCCTTTCACCCCTTATACCTACCCAAAGAAGTAAAAAAATTAATGATGGAGGCGCCTCATCAGAATAATTCTATACCTGAAATTTCAAATAAGTTGGTAAATTCTAGATAAAAACCCATTTACCTAAATTAAGGGGGGACCCCAATTCTCCTCCCCCTTTACACCTAACAAATAAACACCCAAAATTAATCATGGAGGCGCCTCATCAAAATGATCTTATATCTAAAATTTGAATAAAATTTGATAATTCAGCATGAAAAACCCATTTATTTAAATTAACAGAAGGGAATTAGCCCCTGTACATCCCCTTTTACTAATTCAATGAACTCACAAAACAAATTTCGGAGGCGCCTCATCATAATGATCCTGTATCTAAAATTTGAAGCTAGTCAGTAAATCCTGTGTATAACACCAATTAACTACATTAAGAGGGGAAGGTTATCCTCTATTTCCCTCCCACCCTTTATACTTAAACAATATCCACAAGAAGCTAATTATAGAGGTGCCACCTCAAAAAGATCATATACTTAAAATTTGAATGATAACTGATAATTCAGCATGGAAAAACCCATTGTTTTAAATTACGAGGAGGGATTACTCCTCCTCATTATACTTATCAAATGAATTCCTGATACTAATCATTGAAGATTTTTATCAGAATAAACTTATATCTAGAATTTGAAGTAAATCGGATATCTTGATCATGAGGTATCGTATTACATACACTCATACATACATGCATACAGAAGGGGCAGGCACATAAGTTCACAGGCTTTGATAGTCTGTGAATTAAAAAGCAAATAATGCATTTTCTAGGCATAGTATCTTTTAGATATTAAGTTGTCAATGAGAAAACGCTACTGATTGTTCTCTATCTTAATTCTGTCTAATGATAATTTGTGCCAATCACTGATTTTTTAATGTGCCATGACTGGCAAGAAAACCATTAATTATTGTAGTTATCTCTTATCAGAACTGTATTAAATCTAAATCTGAACTAGCATGTTGTTACATACTAAAAACTACAAAGTATTGTGCATTTCTTTAAACTTAACATCAAATTGAAGTAATTAGTGAATAGAAAAAGCACAATTCAACAGCACACTTTATTGGCATTCTATATACAATTAAAAAAAAACATTATTTATTATTATTTAACAGCATCTTTTTTATTCATTAGCATTATTTATTAGCGTGTAAAATGTGGTACAATTCTACCCAAAAGAACTAAAATATGATATATAGTTTATTCTAAAAAAAACTGCATTGCAAGGTCATCCATTAAGTAGACAAATACACAATTGAATCAACATGTATTTTATAAATAAATAAATAGAATATTGTCCATTTAATCTAATGGCATTGAGCTCACGACTATGCAAACAAATTGAATATCACATCCTTCTATTTTCCAGGTATAATGCCTTTCAAAAAATAAATTAAGTGGGGAAATAGCCCCCTTCCATTTCCCTTCTTTTTGCTTAATCATTGAACCCAAAAACTAATCAGTTGATATCATGTAATAAACGTATATCAAAAACTCAAAGCACGTCTGATATTTTTGCAGAAAAAATTCATTTATATAATTAAAGAGGAGTTATTTCCTATACCCATTTTTATACTTAACCATTAAACCTCCAAAACTATTCAAAGATTCATCTTATCAGAAGAAAACTTACATCCTAAATTTAAAGCAAATTAGGTAATTCTGTATAAAAACCCATTTATCAAATTTAAAGGGGTAATCGCCCGTTTCCTATTTTATACTTAAAAAAGGAACTTCATAATTAATCAGGGAAGCGTCTTATTACTATGAACCTGTATCCAAAAATTAAAACAAATCGGTCTTTATACTTATCTGGTGAACACCCAATACTAACCACTGAGGCACCTCCTATATCTAAAATTTGAATGAAACTCTACATGAAAATCCCATTCATATAAATTAAAGGGGGGGTGTTAAACCAACACCCCCTATAATCAAAGCCTCCCCAGCGAATTCCAGAAATGCAAATATGGTTGCCCCCGAAGTCCGAAGGTCCGCAGTAACTCTCCTCCCCCTTTACCGGTGACCTTCATTCTTCATTCACATTAATATAGGCTCAGTCAGGCACAGTCAGTGCATTAGTGCTAGTACTACTTCATGCCTCACGTCACGTCATTTTCAATTTTGTGTTTGATCTAATTTGGATACTTTAAAGACTAAAGTGTTATCTCTGTTTCCTTACATCATTGTTTTTAAAAGGCTTTAAAGATAATTTCTGTTAAATATATATTTGTAATATTAATGATTTCTAATTTAATTTTCAAGTCACGTGTTTATTGCGACAGTGGCTTTCAAAACATTTAATTGTATTTGAATTAGTATTTTGTTTAAAATAATAATTTTTTCTTCTCAACTGATTTTTTTTATCCTGTTGGTTTTAATTTTCAGTATTTCCTCACAGGATTTTGTTATTTATGCATAGTATGTATCTTCTATAAGAAAATTCCTGCCTTTAAGTAATTGTTTATTTCTTTGTTTATTAAATATTTTTCTAAGCTCCAGTTTATTAATTTGCACCCCAATATACTAAATTAAATAATTTTGTCTTTACCGTTTAAAATTTTTTACTAGAGTAATCTGGATACGCTGTTTAATTTATTTCATAAAATATTCGAAGAGTTTATTTATTGCTATTGCAGCATTCATTAAGTACATTAATTAGCACCAATTCTTAAATTGCATTTGGCATTTTGGCAATAATATTTTTTTCTTTCTATATGTACTTTAATTAAAAGTTTTTTTTATACAAATAGATTTTTTTCTTTAATACTAATAATAGTAATTTAAAAATGATTTGTAAATTTAGAGACCAGATACTTTCTTTAGTAATAATAATTTATAATAATAATAATAATTTAAAAATAACTTATAGATTGATGAAGATTAGATTTTTTTATGGTAATCATATATAATAATAATAGTAATTTTAAAATAATTTATAGATTAGTACTGAACAGTTTTTATCTTTAATAATAATAGTAATTTTAAAATAATTTATATATTGAAAATTAAGTTTTTTCTTTAATAATAATAGCAATTTAGAATAATAATAGAAATTTAAAAATAACTGAATAGATTGATAAGGAATATATTTTTTTAATGGTAAACATTAATTTATAATAATAATAGTAATTTTAAAATAATTTATAGATTGTTACTGAACACATTTTTTTTAAATAATAATAATAATTTATAATAATAATAGTAATTTAAAAATATTTATAAAGTAATAAGGAAGGGATTCTTTCGTTAATAATAATAATAATTTATATTAGTAATAGTAATTTAAAAATAACTTATAAATTCATAAGTCGTTGGACCTTTTTTTCCCCCCTTGTGGCACATGGTGATATTTAATATTAATAGAGTTAAACCGAGGAAATACTGTGTAAAAAAAAATATTAAAGCTAGAAAGCAAACACAATGTACTTTATTTTTTTTACTGAAAAACATTTTATATAATCCATATGTATAACAGAAATGATTACATAATAATAATATTAAGACAATGACATAAGTAAATAAGAGATAACACTTAGCATTCTGTCTTTAAATAATTCTCATCAAATAAAAAAAAATAAACAAATACAGTACATGGCAGTGAGTGTGAAAATAGAGGGGGGAGGGTACATTTGAAATGAAAAAACTCTTCTCACACAACATATTATTTAGTACATTTTTTTCCAATTCTTTTCTTTTAAGTCAAGTCCTCAAATTCCAGTCATATAAAAGAATTTAACTTCATTATTATAAAGCTAATTTAAAATACAAATTTTAATATATTTGTTTAGAAAAATTGATGTACTGTTTTAGTTTTAACCTTAAGTTTTTTGCTGAGTTTTTCTTTCTTTCTTTTCTTCAATGTTTCTTCATTTAATGCTTTAATATAGACATTTTTTTTATCCTTACTCATTTAAAATAGTGTGATGTTGATAATGTAAAAGAAATATTCTATTTCAAAATTAAATCACATCTATTTAGAAATCCAAAGATAAAATCTAATGTTTTGCCTTTTATAAAAATTTTTATTTTAAGTCCCTTTTAGTACATTTTTTAAACAATAAGTAACCCTCTTATAACTTTCGTTTGTCAAAAGTCTGCACCCCCCCCCCCCCCCGTTTTTTTTAAATCGATAAATTTATTAAACTCTATCGACAAACTTTGATATTGTACATGTTTGTGTAAAAAAAATAATTTCATTTAAAAAGCACAATTAAAACAAAAATTTTATTTAAATGAAAGCAGAAAAATAAGATAAAGGATTTATAACAATGAAAATAATCTGGTTCAAGGAGAATAAATGCAAAATAAAATTGAATAAAATAAGATTTTCTTTTTTTAATATTAATTACTTTTAGTATATAAATTACAACTTATATTTATCGGAAATGACAATTATTTACTTGACTACACATAAAAAAATCAATACATTTTAGAGAAATCCGATTTTATTCGAATGTTTAATTAAATGAGAAAATAAACACTAATGCTAAAAATTTTGAAAATTACAAGAAATGCAACTTTAACGTGTGATCTTGTGTAAATTCATATTATGGAAGTGGGGAGTCGGTCTTCGCGATCGGCCATTTTGATACGGTGTGAAGGCCTTGACTATAGGGGGTGTTGGTTAAACCCTCGCTTCCCTTTCATACTTATCTAAAGAGCTCTCAAGATTAATCATAGCGGTGCCCTCACCAGATTAATCCTATGTTTAAAATTTGAATGAAATCTGTTAATTCTGCATGAAAAACCCATTTATCTAAATAAAGAGGGGGGATAAGGCCCCATTCCCCCTCCTTATACTTATCTAATGAATGCGCAAAACTAATCATGGAGGTGCCCTCATCAGAATAATCCTATGTCTAAAATTTGAATCAAACCCATTAATTCTGTAAGAAAAACCCATTTATCTAAATTAAGAGTGGGGATTAGCCCATATTCCCCTTTCTTATACTTATCTAATGAACTCCCAAAACTAACTATGGGAATAATTCATCAGAAGGATCCTATATTTAAAATATGAATGAATCTGCATGAAAAACACATTTACATAAATTAAGGAGAGCTTTAGCCCCCATCCCCCTCTTATGAACCAATGAATATACTATTCAATGAACTCCCAAAACTAATCATGGAGGTACCCTCATCAGCATGATCGTGTGTCTAAAATTTGAATGAAATCTGATAATTCTGCCAAAAAAAATCATCTAAATTAAGAGGGCGGGGGGGGGGGTAACCACTGTTCCCCCCATCATATTGGGTAAGTGCAAAAGTTCGTGCGGAGGTGAAATAGATGGCGTTGGAAGTGGCGTACAGTGTTGTCATTAATACTCCCATCTATATAAGACAGATCGTTAGAAAGGTGACTTGTTCAGCTTTCATTTCAAATGAAATAATTCATGTAGATACAAACTGCTTCAAGAAAGTTTACTTTCAAAATAAGTGTCGATAATATACATTTACGGCATGTTATGCTTTATGAGTTTCGTGAGGGAAAAAAAACATTGCAGCAGTCGAAAAAATTATTCAAGAGTTTTATCAAGATTAAGCACCAGTTAAACGAACTGTGGAAAAATGGTTTGCGAAATTTCGCTGCAGAGAGTTTAACCTTGAAGACGAGCCACGACGTACATTTCACTGGCCCCGCCCCATAAGGATTTTAAAATTTCAACTACACCATTCGTTTGTGCTACGTTTGTGCTGGTTTGTGCCGCAAAAAGTTTCGTTTGTGCCACTTCCGTACTCTCGCTATAGCGAGTATAATGGTGCGGGGCCAGTGAAACGGCAGCCCCGCCCCATCAACGGAATCAAATATTTCTTACTGCATTCGTTTGTGCTACGTTTGTGCTGGTTTGTGCCGCAAAAATTTTCGTTTGTGCCACTACCGTTATACCATTATAACGAGCACAATGGGGCGGGGCCAGTGAAACGGCAGCCCCGCCTCATCAACGGAATCAAATATTTATTACTGCATTCGTTTGTACTACGTTTGTGCTGGTTTGTGCCACTTTCGTTCACTCGTTATAACGAATTTTTGTAGTTCAAGGTCACGTAAAGAAAATCAATTATAAAAACCATAAATAGAAACGTATCAAGAAATGAAATATGTATTTCTTTAGTTTCATGTAAATGTCGGTTTGTGCCGCAAAAAATTTCGTTTGTGCCACTGTCGCTCCCTCGATATAACGAATTTTGCACATTTTCAACAGAGGGCGACCATTTCAGTGGCCCCGCCCGATAAACGAAATCGAAATTTTATAACTGCATTCGTTTGTGCTGGTTTGTGCCGCAAAAAGTTTCGTTTGTGCCACTTTCGTTCACTCGTTATAACGAATTTTTGTAGTTCAAGGTCACGTAAAGAAAATCAATTATAAAAACCATAAATAGAAACGTATCAAGAAATGAAATATGTATTTCTTTAGTTTCATGTAAATGTCGGTTTGTGCCACAAAAAATTTCGTTTGTGCCACTTTAATTCCCTCGCTATAAAGAACTTTGCACATTTTCAAAAGAGGGCGACCATTTCAGTGGCCCCGCCCCATCAACGAAATCAAAATTTTATAACTGCATTTGTTTGTGCTGGTTTGTGCCGCAAAAAGTTTCGTTTGTGCCGCTTCCGTTCACTCGTTATAACGAATTTTTGTAGTTCAAGGTTACGTAAAGAAAATCAATTATAAAAACCATAAAAAAAACGTATCAAGAAATGAAATATGTATTTCTTTAGTTTCATGTAAATGTCGGTTTGTGCCGCAAAAAATTTCGTTTGTGCCACTTTAATTCCCTCGATATAACGAACTTTGCACTTTTTTAACAGAGGGCGACCATTTCAGTGGCCCCGCCCCATCAACGATATCAAAATTTTATAACTGCATTCGTTTGTGCTGGTTTGTGCCGCAAAAAGTTTCGTTTGTGCCGCTTCCGTTCACTCGTTATAACGAATTTTTGTAGTTCAAGGTTACGTAAAGAAAATCAATTATAAAAACCATAAATAGAAACGTATCAAGAAATGAAATATGTATTTCTTTAGTTTCATGTAAATGTCGGTTTGTGCCGCAAAAAATTTTGTTTGTGCCACTGTCGTTCCCTCGATTTAACGAATTTTGCACATTTTCAACAGAGGGCGACCATTTCAGTGGCCCCGCCCCATCAACGAAATCGAAATTTTATAACTATCAGTTTGTGGCACATAATGTTTCGCTTTTGTTACTTTTATGTGCCTTGTGTACAGTCACCGCAAAAAAAATCTTGACATTTGAGATTTTAGACGTTTTGTTGAATATCTAGAAATATACATGAGGAATTATTCTGAAACTTCAGGTGTGTAAACAATATAGCACAGGTCATATATTTTCGTGAAATTTTTTTGCCGAAGTCCCATAGGGGACCGTCAAAAAATTGAAAAAGAATGAATATCTTTTGGATGACCCTGTCAAAACTAATGTAGCAAAAGCATTCCAACTGCAGATTATCATTAAGTGACTTATTGTAATTATGTGTGTTCATTTTTATGCGGATAGCATGTATACTCGTAGAGAAATTAAGGTTTTTATAAAAACAGTCCCAATTTTTTTCAAGATTTTTGCTTATTATTTGCAGAGTTCTTAATATAAAATAAAGTTTTTTCCTGAACATATGACAAACAATATTATAAATAATACCCTGCAACCAGAATTTAAAAATAATAATAATTGTATGAATAATGAACAGGTTTACTAAATAAATTTTCATTGCGCATGCGTAAAAGTTATGCAAATTTTGATTGCATATTGTGTTAGCTAAAGGTATGGAGCAACTTTTGTAAAAGTCTCAGAATCGCAGCTTAAAAATGCTGAAAATTATCGCGGATGGAATCGGATGAAAATCCGTTATTTCCAAAAAGACGCAAAAAGATAAGGGGTTGTATCCAAATATAGTAGTGAGCGCAATAGTATGTACTACATAATATTGCGCGCACTACTATATTTGGATACAACCCCTTATCTTTTTGCGTCTTTTTGGAAATAACGGATTTTCATCCGATTCCATCCGCGATAATTTTCAGCATTTTTAAGCTGCGATTCTGAGACTTTTACAAAAGTTGCTCCATACCTTTAGCTAACACAATATGCAATCAAAATTTGCATAACTTTTACGCATGCGCAATGAAAATTTATTTAGTAAACCTGTTCATTATTCATACAATTATTATTATTTTTAAATTCTGGTTGCAGGGTATTATTTATAATATTGTTTGTCATATGTTCAGGAAAAAACTTTATTTTATATTAAGAACTCTGCAAATAATAAGCAAAAATCTTGAAAAAAATTGGGACTGTTTTTATAAAAACCTTAATTTCTCTACGAGTATACATGCTATCCGCATAAAAATGAACACACATAATTACAATAAGTCACTTAATGATAATCTGCAGTTGGAATGCTTTTGCTACATTAGTTTTGACAGGGTCATCCAAAAGATATTCATTCTTTTTCAATTTTTTGACGGTCCCCTATGGGACTTCGGCAAAAAAATTTCACGAAAATATATGACCTGTGCTATATTGTTTACACACCTGAAGTTTCAGAATAATTCCTCATGTATATTTCTAGATATTCAACAAAACGTCTAAAATCTCAAATGTCAAGATTTTTTTTACGGTGACTGTACTGTCTTTATTTACGGCACTAAAACTTGAAGGAACCCTTTGGCAGATTCCAGGATGCCATATTTTTAACTGGAATGGAGAAGTGATCGAATAATTTTATAGAGAAGTGTCCCCAGAGCGAAGATTGTCGGACCATAGTGTCAGGTTCCTAGAAGACATCTGCCCTGAATTAGAAAGGAATAACATTTCCTTATCTGAATATTTTATGTATTGTAGGTTGTGTATCCGTGAGGCTCGAAATACCTTTCTTTCTTTTCTATAATAACGAATGACAGATGTTGACACAGGTATGCAGATGACGCACTCGTGGATGAATGAAAGTGATGGCCGCGGGGCGTGCCTCAGCTGTCATCTAGCTATTGGAGTGATGTGTAAACAGTAGAGGTCAGGACTCAAGGTTGGTATGCGGAATTGAACCAATGGAGGAACTCTAAGAGGCCCTGCTGGGGGAAGGAAGATGTCTGACAAGGTCAACTCTGGACGGAGAGGTTGGACAGTTCTCGCTTGGCGTTGAGGCCGGTAGGTCGCTCAGGATTTGTGGTCCTGTTGGATAGTGTCTAATTTGAGCGTGGGGCAAGGCGTCCCGGTGGATAGTGTTATAGGCCGAGAAGTGAGGCCTAGTACCCTTGTGTATTGAGATTCTGCAGTAATCTCTGATAAAGCGTATCTAACGTGCGTTGAGTGTGAGGAAGAAGGTGTAAGTTGAACGGTACACAACCAACGTTTAGTGTAGTTAATTTAATGTTGAACCGGATCATCTATATCCGAGTTATAATTGTAAATAGTTGTAAATATTGTTTCTTGTGTACATATCTATACCTTAAATAAACTGTTAGTTCAGTTCATTAACAGCGTCAGTGTTATTTTACCCAATCCTCACAGCAGGTGACCGATATCACCCATTAATATCGGTGGTGGCAGCTAAAACTACCTAGGACATTCTTCAAAGTTTGGTGGACTGAGAGGAGCGTCCGACACATAGGTTGCAAGTTATTATCAATTTAGGGCAAAACAGTTTAAACAACCCCAACTCTTAAAAAATTAAATCTCTGAGCCTCCGGTACTCTAGAAGACATGTTTGACTAGTCTGATCACATATTCCACTTTGTCTGTGCAGTAGATTTCGCTTGCTGACGTAAACAGATAAGGTATACAGACAGATTGAAAATTATTTTTATTAGTATTGATTTACTATTCATTAAGAAAAAATACACCATAAATGCGACAAAAATACGGAAATCGCGAATCATTTAGGTACAGTATAAGCATAAGCACGTATTATTTAGACGTATTATATGTTAAAATTATTATTTTACGAAATAGATACAACGATTGATTAAAATTTAAAACTGAATTTATTATTTTGAATATGTTTCCATTTTTATAAAGGCAAATTTAGAAGTTCGCGACATGTAAATGTTAATGCACATGATTATTTGAGTACATCACAACTTTTTCCTCACAAAAACCGCTCACGGGAATTATTATATTCGCAATCAAATTATATTGTATTGAAAAATTAAAATGTATTGATATCAAAATATTTCTACTTTTCTTCAATTTCTTTTAAAAATTCGACTTTAGTAAAATACATCAGTTAATTACTGCAAAGTAAAATAAGCGCCTCTTTAGCAGACAGGAAAAAGGATGCTTTTAATTGTAACTTCTGTGAAATAGATAAGTAAAGTTATGTGGATGAGGTGGGGAGGGGTATATTTGGAATTTACAAATTTCTTAGGATTTATACAGCTCGCAAAATATATGAGGAAGCTTATATTTAAACGGAGCTGCTCTCTTAAAAAGTCAGCCACAAAATAGCTCAAGTTGAGATGAAATCTACTCATCTCAATGTTGAAAGGCAGCTTCTCAAAAAAGAGTTGAAATAACTCGAGTTTTAACCAATTTAAATGAAGCTGAGCTATTTAAATAACCAATTTAGATCAAGAAGATTTAATCGTTTGAAAGCAACAACTCTTTTGTGATCGAAAAAAATTACAGCTCTTTCATGAGAAGCCAAATCAGCTCTTTCGTTTTAAGAGTGTGACTTTCAGTACTTTACGGTACGTAAAAAAAATATATTTTGTACACATATTTATATACACATAAATGTTTCAACTAATTTGAATAATATAATTAGATAAAAATAAACGTTTTTTTATTCATCAAGACACAAACTTCGACATCGAATCCTGTTACTTGTTCATTGTTATATGTGCTAAATGTATCATTAAAAAAATACTGCAGTGCAAAACGCACATACCTGATGAAGATCTCAGACGAAGATCGAAGCGTTAAATGTATTAAATTTACTTAATGTTTCTATAGTTTTTAAATTTCGCACCATTTTGTACACCATTCAGTAATCATGTTATTTTTATTTTCCTTTTTTAATTATTATTGGATATATATAAAATGAGTAAAAAAAAGATTTATTCTTTATTTTCATAACACTACGTTCTCATTTTTTTTATTTTTTTTAAATAGAAGTTTTTTTCTTAAGGCTCCTGTCTTCGCTCTAGTTTTTTTTTTTTTGAAATTTTATTTTTAGAATTTTTTTTTTTATTTACATTTTCTATTCGTCTCCAACAGCTGCAAAATTAACTCATATTTCAAAATATTTAGGTTTCTTTATCTGTATTAAGAGAAATAAACATAAACTTAAATAAATGCATTGCATTATGGCTAATTGATATTTTAAATATTTATCCTATAAAAAGTGGTTTTTTACCATAAACAATTACAAGTTTTCTTTTATTTTTCTTTTTTTTTTTTAAGTATGAATAAGGAAAATAACTTTATTAATAAGAGATACTATTTATTGTTTTACTGAAACATAAATACGTAACCTTGAACTACAAAAATTCGTTATAACGAGTGAACGGAAGCGGCACAAACGAAACTTTTTGCGGCACAAACCAGCACAAACAAAGCACAAATGAATGCAGTTATAAAATTTTGATTTCGTTGATGGGGCGGGGCCACTGAAATGGTCGCCCTCTGTTGAAAATGTGCAAAATTCGTTATATCGAGGGAACGAAAGTGGCACAAACAAAATTTTTTGCGGCACAAACCGACATTTAGATGAAACTAAAGAAATACATATTTCATTTCTTGATACGTTTCTATTTATGGTTTTTAAAATTGATTTTCTTTACGTGACCTTGAACTACAAAAATTCGTTATAACGAGAGAACGGAAGCGGCACAAACGAAACTTTTTGCGGCACAAACCAGCACAAACGTAGCACAAACGAATGCAGTTATAAAATTTTGATTTCGTTGATGGGGCGGGGCCATTGAAATGGTCGCCCTCTGTTGAAAATGTGCAAAATTCGTTATATCGAGGGAACGACAGTGGCACAAACAAAATTTTTTGCGGCACAAACCGACATTTACATGAAACTAAAGAAATACATATTTCATTTCTTGATACGTTTCTATTTATGGTTTTCATAATTGATTTTCTTTGCGTGACCTTGAACTACAAAAATTCGTTATAACGAGTGAACGAAAGTGGCACAAACGAAACTTTTTGCGGCACAAACCAGCACAAACGAAGCACAAACGAATGCAGTTATAAAATTTTTATTTCGTTGATGGGGCGGGGCCACTGAAATGGTCGCCCTCTGTTAAAAATGTGCAAAATTCGTTATATCGAGGGAGCGACAGTGGCACAAACGAAATTTTTTGCGGCACAAACCGACATTTACATGAAACTAAAGAAATACATATTTCATTTCTTGATACGTTTCTATTTATGGTTTTTATAATTGATTTTCTTTACGTGACCTTGAACTACAAAAATTCGTTATAACGAGTGAACGAAAGTGGCACAAACGAAACTTTTTGCGGCACAAACCAGCACAAACGAAGCACAAACGAATGCAGTTATAAAATTTTGATTTCGTTGATGGGGCGGGGCCACTGAAATGTTCGCCCTCTGTTAAAAATGTGCAAAATTCGTTATATCGAGGGAGCGACAGTGGCACAAACGAAATTTTTTGCGGCACAAACCGACATTTACATGAAACTAAAGAAATACATATTTCATTTCTTGATACGTTTCTATTTATGGTTTTTATAATTCATTTTCTTTACGTGACCTTGAACTACAAAAATTCGTTATAACGAGTGAACGAAAGTGGCACAAACGAAACTTTTTGCGGCACAAACCAGCACAAACGTAGCACAAACGAATGCAGTAATAAATATTTGATTCCGTTGATGGGGCGGGGCTGCCGTTTCACTGGCCCCTCCCCATTGTGCTCGTTATAACGGTATAACGGTAGTGGCACAAACGAAAATTTTTGCGGCACAAACCAGCACAAACGTAGCACAAACGAATGCAGTAAGAAATATTTGATTCCGTTGATGGGGCGGGGCTGCCTTTTCACTGGCCCCGCACCATTATACTCGCTATAGCGAGAGTACGGAAGTGGCACAAACGAAACTTTTTGCGGCACAAACCAGCACAAACGTAGCACAAACGAATGGTGTAGTTGAAATTTTAAAATCATTATGGGGCGGGGCCAGTGAAATGTACGTCGAGCCACGTTCTGGTCAACCATAACGCGTTGATTACGATGTTGTGCGTACTTTAGCTCAGAATACTTTATGAATTTCAACAGAGGAAGTTGCTACAGTACTTAACGTTGAGCGATGAACCGCTTTTCGGTGCTTAAAAAACATGGGATTCGATTTGTAACTCAATATATGGGAGTTCCATTTGCTGACCATTAGGAACAAAATCGAGCGAATTTCTGCTGCCATTCTCCAAAGTCTATGAATGCATACTAGCTAACCGTCTGAAAGAGTTCATTACCACTAATTCGATAATTATTCCAGAGCAGTTCGGATTTCAACCCAAACTCTCTACACAACACCAGCTTTGGAGTTTAACTGAACTCATTTATGAGGGTTTTCTAAACAGACAAAATACTGGTGTTGTATTCATAGACACTGCTAAAGCCTTTGATAAAGTATGGTATGTATTTAAACTCATTCGACTTAAAGTCCCATTATCATTATATGTAATTATCTTAAAAATAGATCATTTTCTGTTAGAGTAAACCATTCTATTTCTTCTTTTCGCATAAACGAGGCAGGAGTTCCCCAAGGGGGATTATGAAGCACTTGGCTCTTCAACATTAATATTAATGACCTACCACAGATTCCCAGCATCCTCTTAGCATTATATGCGGATGACTCGGCCATACTTTTCAGAAAATAACACAACACACTGTCATTGAACAACTCCAATCCTACCTTCAGATTCTTTCTGTTTGGCTGAGAAATTGACGTATTAAAGTAAATGCTTCTAAAAGTGCTGCCGTGATTTTCTCTAAAACTCCTATTCCCCCTGACATTAACCTTACTCTTAATAATGAAGATATACCCTGGGTCAATGATTATAAATATCTGAGAATTTACCTAGACTCCAAATTAAACTGGGCACGGCAAATCTGTGACATACGCTCTAAAATTACCATTGCCAAGTCCTCCTTCAATTCTTTATTAGCTAGACAAAGCTATCTGTCAATTCCTAACAAGTTACTGCTTTATCAGATACTATGACTTATGGAACAATTGTTTGGGGATCTGTATGCGAAACTCAACTACGAAAACTTCAAGTCATGCAAAATACTATTTTAAGCCAGATTATGAATGCAAATACGTTCATCTGGAATGATGACATTCATAAAGATCTCAAAATTCGGCCAATCTCTCAAGTTATTAAAAAACTTGCTCAAAATTTCCATAGAAATCGTTTTCTTATACCCAACAATGCGTTGCGGTCAATAAAGCCATACAGTATTAATGACTCAGTTGGTAAAAAAAGACCGCTTGTCATCCTAAGCCGAGATGACGGTTTTGCTCCACCTTCTAAACTGAGGCGGCAAGAACCACCTTAAATGCATTGTTGCGGTTATTCTAAATTCTAAATTTGTTTATTTTCATATATTTATATATATTTTTTCTCCATTGTTTTAATCTATATTCTTATATTTTTTCACTGTTTTATGATAAGTATTATTTTTGACATTGTTCCTGCCTATACATTCGGCATTTTTCTTTCTTAGAAAAAAAATTCTTTTTGTATCGTTTTTTACTGCTATTTATTTTTACTTTACCAATTCATTATTGGTTTATTTAATTTATATACATATATATAAATATATATAAATTCATTATTGGTTTATTTAATTATATATATATATATATATATATATATATATTTATATGGCTCTGGGGGCACTTTTCTATTTTTCCCTTACCCTCTGTTTGCTTCGACCAATGCTATGGAGTTTGCATGCAAATTCCACCAATATTCTCAACATCTACACATCAAGCCAATTCGATTGATCACCATTGATGGGAAGTAAAGGAGAGCATAGCAACTCTCGTAGGAATTCCAGAAGATATCTGTATTGGTTGGTTCTGCTGTTGTTTCTTTATTCGGATGGCTCAAAAACGAGTTTTTGGATCGACTAGTGACAGACGATGGGAAATGGGACCTTTACAACAATGTTCAACACAAACGCAGATGGAAACAGGCAGTTGAGCATGATGACGAAATGGCAAAAGTCAGTTTGCAACTGATGAACGTGCTGTTCTGTGTTTGGTGAGGTTGCAAGGGCATAATTTATTTTGAGTTTTTCCCCGCTCGCCAAACAATTGATTCGGGCAAGAACTGTTGCCAACTAACAAACCTGAATCAAGAAATCAATCTGAAACGTCCAATTTTGTCAAATTGTCATCACTACAACGCTACACCACACATTTCGAGACGGACGCTGCACAAACTGAACAACCTGAAATGGGATGTCCTATCTCATCCACCGTATTCTCCTGATATCGCACCATCTGATTATCACTTATTTTGATCATTGCAAAATCATTTAAATAGAAAAAAAATTGACTCTTGCCTTAAAAAATTTCATGTCTTTGTTCTTCGAATCTAAACCATGCAGTTTTAATGATTGAGACATCCGTATGCTGCCAGTGTGTTGGAAACAGATTATAGAAAATGATGGAGCATATAGCATTGATTGAATAAAGAACTTTGTTTGCCTAATCACGGAGTGACTTTTACTCTCAAATTCTGCATGAACTTTTACACTCAACCAATATTTATCGAATAAACTCCACAAACCAATCAGGAAAGTGTCTCATCAGAATAAACCTACATCTAAAATTTTAAGTAAATTGGATATTTATAAAAATATCACGATAACTCATGATAACATGAGTTATCGTGTTATGCACATACATACGGAACGGACAGGCACATAAGCTTTCAGGCTTTGACAGCTTGAACGATTTATAAAGGGTAAAGGCCAAATTGGCCTGACCTGGCTCACTTGACTTCTTGAGGTGTTACACAGCATATGTCCAGATCAAGTAATCATTTTTACGCAGTACTCGAAGTGTTTAGTAGGTACTTATTTTTAGATCCTGAATGTATGAAAGTTTGAGTGAGTCGTCCCTAGAATTCGATATACATTTAGTATAGTTTTCTTTACTCCTTCCACAAAACTGTCAGTGGTAGAATCTCTCAGGTATTAGAAGACGAATGAAATTATAAAGAATTGTAAATCTTGCAGCATAATGTAGCGTGTAAATGTAATATGAATTAAAAATTAAAAACCTTGAGCATTCCTAGGAGAAGAATGAGGAATTATTCTTTATCTATGAACTATTCTTCATGTATCAAGCAATAAAGATTAAATTTTGTAAAATGCTTTGAACTAACTGCATAAATGGGCGAAGTTTTGTTACATTAGAAATACATCTACTAACATAATAGCTATGCTGACTTCATAATGGTGACTGCAATGAGCTGTTCTATTGCTTTCCCTTCTTCTGCTATACACAACTTCAAAATTCTGCATAATTTCAATTTTTACATAATCGAAAAGGAAAAAAAACTACTTTCTGATTAATTTCATTTTTAAGCTATAGCTAAATTCATTGACTTTTAAGGTAAATTTAAAACAAGATTTAAAATAATACATAACAATAAACAACTGTTTACTACAATAATAATAAATATTTAAACAGAAAGTGACTAGGCAAGAGAAAGGGACACAATTAACAACCAACTGTCCATGCTTGATGAAAGCAAATTTGTTCTGAAAAGATAAATTGGTTAGCAACCGATAAATTAAAAACTGTGCTACACTTAAACCAAAATTTTCAGTTTACTTAACAAAATACTTTATAATATTTGTTTAAAAATCTACTGGTTCCATAAAAATCATAATGTTCTATTTGGGATTTTTCAGAAACTGGCAACAATAGATGTGAAAGAGCTTTTTTAGAAATATGAAATAAATTTCTAAACAGCAATAATAAATAAAATATTAAACAAATCAAGAAAATGATTGGATAGTGCAAACCACATCCTAGCCATACATATGCTTGCACAATATTAATAAACTAATGTATGTAGATTTTGATTCTGTAAAACTTACTTAATTTATTATTCTGCAGATTACAAAGTGTAATAGCATTAGAAACAATTCTTTGATTTAAAAATTGTCAGCTTCCTCATATTTATCATACATTTTTCTATAACAATACCATTATCTTCCTTTTATATGGAATATTTTTTTTTTTTTTTTTTTTTTTTACAATAAGCTGAAAAAGGACTCAAATCACAATAAATTCAATTATGGCAAAAGCAGCAGCAAAATAAATTACTTTTTTACAACACAAAGATACACACACTAAACTAATGCCTCAAAATTTCATTTTATTTGGATTAGAGCTGAGCTTTTAGTAACGAATAACTCTGTATTTATGTTTATTAAAACATAAATACAGAGCAAATTAAGTTTATTTGTTGAAATACAGCTGTACATGAAAAAAATAAATTACATGAAACATATTGTCTTTATTTAATCACACAAAATTGATTAAAATATCACTACAAACTTTTAACTAGCATGTTTGAGTCCCAGTAAAACATTTTTGATACTGCAAGTTCTTTTTAACCTTTGAAGATACATTATTTCTATATTTAATTATGAATACCCAAATGGCACCCTGAATTTTTTACGAAAATTTTGTTCTTATGTCATACATGAAAAAATAAATATCTTTTTAAATCTATGTATTTGTAAATTCTTGTTGTAATTAACTATTTCAACAATAAAATTACTTTGTCTAAGAAAAAAGTAAGGTAGTAAAAATACAGTGTTTTTGCTAAAGTTCTTTTAAGGTATTTTTCTTTAAAACAATATTTTTAAAAATCATGATAGGTTTATTTTATAAAGTATTAAAATACAGTAATACATATAAAATTACACGAAAAAAATGTGTACAGTTTTTTATATTAACTTTGTTTAGTTGTTACAATTTCTATATTTATACAGCCCAAAAATAAAATAGAATACAATAGACTCCCACAAATCTGCACTCCTAAAATCTGCAACTCTCTAAAATCCGCACATATTTTACGGATGTAAACAATGAAACATTCAGTTCAGATGTAGGTGCAAAATTTGATTTTTTAGTTTTATATCAATTCCATATATTTTTTAATTTGTAATTTTTGTTAAGGTTATTGAATTCATGATTTTTCATGAAGAAAGAATAATTTATTTCTGAAAAAATAAAGATATTGCTGATATTATTGGTAATTGCAATCTTACCAAATATATTTATATATTAATCAAGCTTTTTTAGTTATTAAGTCTGGCTAAACCTGAAATAAAGCTCCAATAATTTATGATCTTGATATGAATTAGTAATGTGCCTTTATGAGGCAAGTTTCATTGAATAATTTAGGAAAAACACATTTCATCTTTATAACAAATATTTAATTGTACATTATTGATTATTAATTTGACCTTTGCTTTTAATATTTTTATCATTTTAAAAAATATCTAAATTTTTATTATTTTAGTTTATCACTTATTTTAATATTTTAACATATTGTAAGTACTCATTATACTTATGATTCCATTATTAATTACATTCAAATTACTTTTTAAAAAATGTAAACAAAGCAATGACCAGAAATCCGTAAAATTCTAAAATCCGCAAAACCTCTGGTCCCAAGCAGTGCAGATTTGAGGGAGTCTACTGTAATTAAAAGGAAGCAATTATATTTGAAATGGCTTTTAATGCATTATGTATTAAAAGAATGAAAGAAAACAAAGCTGAATGTTGTTTAAATCTATATAGTGTGCAGAATATTTTTACATAAAAGTTTCGAAAATACACAACAATATGAAAGAACAATAAATATTTGACAAAGCCTAAAAATTAGAGTAAAATTTTATCTAGTTCAATAGAGTATATTCTAGACATATATCAACACATGTGAAAAAATATTTTCTAAATGTATGAATTCTAGTTTTAATAACAGGGCATAAAACTTGCACTGTTTATTGCTAATTGAGAATTTATATGGAATAATGAACATAAGACATCATTAATAGTATTAGTCTAAATTTAAGGTAACAAACATATTTTTGACAGCATTTTAAAAAATATATTAAAATTTATACCATGCATATTTTAAGGAACAAATAATGTTAACATACAATTTTTAATAATAGGTGTTTAGCATAAATTTTGTAACAAATCTCTAAATTTGAACATTTAAACATCTGAGACTTTTGACTTCAGTATTGCATTTACTACATTAAAAGAACCAAGATCAACTGATTTGAGTGCAGATGAATTCTCAAATTATTTTAGACAATTTTAAATGAAGATCTGCTGACAGACTTGAAGCTGAATAATCTGATATCGAAGTAGCTTAATGATTTTACAAGACAAATCCAGATTAAAAAATCTATTCCAAACAAGTGGTACTATTACATGGAGGCCAGGTGAAGTCAGCTTAAGAAGACTAGAAATTTTTAGTTTAACATCAGGTTTCTATAAGTCATAGTGCTCCAAAAAATATTCTTTTTAAAAATAATTTTATCTAAGAAATATGAGAATACAACGTTCAAAAGCTATATTTTTACTATGATGTATTTAAAAAAGTCAGCCTGGAAAATATAAATTTGCTTAGAGATAACTAGGACATAGATAACCAGGAACAATGTTAATTTTTTTAATTTATATTTAAGAGAATTAAATAAAAAATCAATTACCTTTTCATGCCACTGTTTTTTTAATATAATAAATTAAACATTACACAGGTACTGGCAAATAATTAAAATTATAGTAATAAAAAAAAATTATTTACAACAAGGTAGAGAAGTAGAGGAGAGTGGAGTGGGATGGGACAGTGGGAGGTATGAGACAGTAAATTCTTCTCTTTATCTATCACTATAAACATTTGATCAATCACATAAAAGATGAAACAATGGTAGGCCAATCTTCAATTGGAAAAAGTTGTGGATATATACGGTAGAGTGGGATAGACTGGGACAGTATCGAATGCAGCAAACTGTTAGCTAGTATGATTATCATTTTTTTTTAAATTACAAGGATGTTTCTTTTATGTAGTCCTAAACTACTTGATTATCCTGTCGAATGAATAACTATCGCCAAATAATAGAATTAAATGCCAATATAGGCTCGTTGTAAATGTCACATTCACTTGACATTAAACACGTTACACATGTTTGTTACATCATAAAAGGATTTTTAATTTGATATTTTGTTTGTATTTTTATTAATCTTTTACTAATTTATTTGTTATTTATTTATTTAAAATAAAAATTTTGACAAGTTGTATAATTTTGTAGTTTGATGATTTTACTAATTTACTTGTTATTTATTTATTTAAAATAAAAATTTAGACAAGTTGTATAATTTTGTATTTGATGATTTGTATAATTTGTTGAAATGTGTCGACAGGATAGCGAAGCTAATTTCAACAATAGAGCATTATTATGTATTAAAAATATTTAAATGTAGGTTTAAATTTTATTTTGGAGTTGCAATGTATTTTATAAATACTTTACACATGTCTTAATTTCACATTTTATATTATTAATATCCATGATGGTTAAGTATTACAATGGCCTACAATGACTAGTCTTTTATAGAAAATAATTTCTGAAATTATTATACCAATTTTAAAAATCCTTTCACTGAACAATAACTTATAAATAGAGTTTCCAAGCAGACTATAGCAATTTTCTCATTATTTCAAGTCTCATATTCCCCTAATGTGGTATAAAAAATTATGTTACTATAAAATGTGAAACTTCATCAGTAATACTTAAATAATTTGTAAGTGAAAAATTTTTTATAATGTCATTAGGCATACAATACCACTTGATGCATTTAAATCACCACATGCACAAAACCATACCATAAAATCCTGTTAATCCGCCCTTCCCGATCAAACGCCCCCTCCCCACTTTATAAAAGATTTGAAATTTTCAAAAAATCCTGAGAAAGCGCCCTCCCTCTCAAAAAAATCGCTGAAAACGGATCGCTTGAGAATAGATGAATCATGATGAAATGAATGAATCATGAATCTTTGATGAAATGTGCGTTTTTTCGAGATTTTTTAATTGATTTCATGCTTTTTTTTTTTTTTTTTTTTTTTTTTTTTTTTTTTTTTTACAAATTTCTCTTTTTTTTGACTAAATTTACGCTTAAGAAAAAAAAACGCAAGTTTTTTCAAACATTGCTTCAAGCATCAAAATTCATTATTCATTCAAAGATTCACGATTCATTCATTTTATCATGATTCATCCCTGCAAATTTTGTGAAACGATTGCGAAAAAATTCCTGTGTAAGTGTCCTCTATTTATTTAAAGATTTTTTGTCACATTTGGGGGGTGGATTAATGGTATTTTACGGTAGTTTTTCCTAGTTCTGTGAATTCAGAGAAGAATTCCTTATCTAATTATTTTACTGAATTGTTATCTTTCTTATTAATTAGAGGCTGACTACTGGATTTTAAAATTCATTCTTCAGCCTCTAAGAAACTTGAATAATAAAATAATATGCTGAAGCTTTTCATTTAAGTCACTTTGAAATGAAATGCCACTCTAAGATTTGCATCACACAGAAAAATAATTTGGTTTCAAAATAAAAAGCAACAGTGTTATTCATTTCTTGTAGTTTAACACTTAAAAAGTAATAAAACATAAAGGTAACATAGAAACATATAAAGGTAACATATCAACAATGTAAAAAAATTTTTTTTGAGGTAATAATTTTGATTGATGTTACTCTGAAAAGTAACACTCATGAGAAATAACTTAGTATTTGAACTAGAAAAAATAGCATTCTTAGGAAGACAAAATTAGGCCTTTAAATGATTCTGCAAGAAAAAATTTCTACTGGCCTCTGCAGGAGGGAAAAGGTAGTTTCATATTCTTTGTTTTTAAAAATCTAGCTTATTTTACTCAAACACACAAAGGTAAAATTAGTAGAACTTGATTATTGAAGACTCCATGCCAGTTTTCACCAATACTGAATATAAATGAGAATTTCACCAAAATAGATAGTTATAGCATCTAAGTTTGGTTTATTTAGAGTAATTTATGTTTAACTACCAAATTTTGAGATATCTTAAAGTGTCTGCCCTTTTAAAACAACATAATAAAGATGGAACTAACTTGATTGAGATGATGATATGTTCTGTATACATACTCGGTCAAATTGAAATTAATTAATATATATGAGTGGTGTTGTGAGACAAAAATCAGATTGTTTCAAACTATCTGACATTGTGCAGTACCCAACTGCTAAATTTCAGCCATATAAAAAAAAAAAAAAAAAAAAAAAAAAAAAAAAATGTATTTATTTTAACAAATCTAAGTATTCATTCAAAAACAATGAACGCAACAATCCAACAAAACCAATCTAATTCTCTTATTAAATCATTAGACATGGTCACAATGTAAGAAACAAACTGATAGTAACAAAAGAAAAAAAAATGCTGCTTTGCCAATTTCACTGCTGCCAAGTGTCTTGCTTATTCTAGGACTCGCCCAATGATTATTCACAAAAATATATGTTTATATTTTACAAAAATTTTAAAATATTTCAAAAAAGTAAAAAACACAATTTTACAATTCATACAAACATGACCCTGTGAGAAAATTTGGAATGGACACTTGCTAAATCATGGTCATTTATTAAACCCCCAAAAAAGTTATGCTATTTAATAACATCTAATTCGATGTTATCTTAATTATTTTCAAAAATTATAATTCTTGATAGACATTTAATAACTTAACATAGACAAAAAAATAAGTAAATAAAAATTGATAACACTTAAATTTTTAAAATCAAATTGAACTTAATATATATATAATTTTTTTAATATATTTTAACACACTAGTGGATAAAAAATAATAATAATAATAATCTTGATATATAAAATTATATATATATGCTAATGTCAATGAAGCTAGTTTATTTCATCCATTCAAACAACAAAGATGTTTTGAAAAACAAGGTGTGGCGAAACATTGTAATTTTCAAAAAACTTACAGAAACAGTAAGTAAATCTATCAGTTTTAGGGTAAATGTTCGAAAAATCATTAAAATCCCCTTAATATAGTTCATGTGAATTATAAATAAAGATTTCAGACTTTCACTCAGCGCATTATTTTTTCTTTTATTCATACAATTTTTCATTTGGAAAAAAAGAAGAATTTTCGCTTAACTTAAAAAATTAAATGGAACATAATTCTGATTATGAAAGGTAAGCCTAAGTCCAACTTATGTCAAATGCTATATCAATATTTGAATAGATTGGAATAAATTAAATACTAAAATATTTATATACAATACCTTTAATGTAAAAAATAAGGCATAGTTTTAACGATATTTGCTAAACTATCTTGTATTTAAAGGGAAAACTTCAAGCTGTACAAATCATAGCGCCATTTCACAAAGTAGATTTCGTACAATTCGATCTATAGTAAGGATGAACTAAACACTTCGATTACTGCTTATTCGATACTCAACATTAAAAAACTATTTTTCCATGCTGCCATCTATGTTTCTTGTTGAAATTTAATATGCTTCCTATACATATTTTCCTTAGAACTTATTACACAGTAGACTCCCTCAAATCCACACAGCTTGGGACCGAGATTGTGCAGATTTTAGAATTTCGCGGATTTCTGGTCATCGTTTTGTTTACATTTTTTAAACACTAATTGAAATGTAATTGAAACTATATTGAATGCTCACAATATAATAAAATATTAAAATAATAGAAAATTAATCAAAAGAATAAAATATTAAAAGCAAAGATCAAATTAATAATCTATAATGTTTGATTAAATATTCATTATAAAGATGAAACATATTTTTCCTAAGTTATTCAGTGAAACTTGCCTCATAAAAGAACATTACTAATTCACATCAAAATCCTAAATTAAGGAAGCTTTATTTCAGTTTACGCCAGACTTAATAAATAAATTTAAAAAAAAAAAAAAAACTTGATTAATACATAAATTTCTTTGGTAAGAAGATTGAGATTATGATATCAGCAATATCTTTATTTTTCAGAAATTAGTTTATAAATTATGTGTGGTTTTTAGTGTTGCGGATTTGAGGGAGTCTACTGTATTCAGCATATTTTATCTAAGCCTTAAATTGAAAATTTTCACACACACCGTATTTACTCGTGTATAGGGTGCACGCATGTATAAGGCGCACCCCTACTTTACAAGTAAAAATGGCGATTTCTTAAAATCTCGTATATAAGGTATTGCTATGCAAATGAAGAATGATCTAATGAATTTCAGTAAAAAAAAAGTCAAAACAAACATTACACCAGACCAGAAAACAAGAGGAAAATGCATTGTTAGACTTCAGGTTATAAGAGAATGACGGGAAATAATAATGAGTGACAGTAAAGATAATTGCTAATTAGCATTTAGATAATGTCATTAGCTCTATTGTATAAAAAAACTGCAAGGAAGGAAATATATATGCAGTATTACTTCAATTAAGTAACATTTTACGAGTTTTAATGTCTTCTTTGAATAATTTCTTGTTTCATATGTATATCGTTAGACTGCATTCAACAGTAAAAAATTTGTCCGTGTATAAGACACACCTAGGAGTTTTGCCCTGATTTTCTGGAAAAAAAGTGTGCCTTATACACGAGTAAATACAGTATTGATGAAATTCTGTCTCTATTAGTATTTTTCCATGAAGATCTATGCAATTTAAAAGAAAAATATTTTACCGCCAAGAAAATCCATAAAAGTGTTTTCTGAAATTATTGTTGGGTTTAAGAATAATTTTTCTAAGCACTAATTTTTACTTTTCTTTGAGAGTTTCTGAAACTGTTCAAGTTATAAAATTATTTAATTATAAATAATTTTTCAATTAATTATCAGCAGTGAAAAGCAGTACCTTTGAAATTATTTATTATTTAATAAGTAACTATCACATTGCTTGTTAAGTGTAGAACCAACATTTATAAAAATGTGCAAGTTGGAGATTGAATCCGGAATCCGGTTCTGGGTTCAATTTCAGGTTTGGACATTTTTCACTCTGTTGGTTCTATGCATAAATAGAAATGGGATAGTTACTTATTAAATATAAAATTATGTTTACCAACTGAAATTTTATGTACTTTTTGGTATTTTAAAATAGAATGATGCCAAAAGTTAAATGATTTCCAGAATTCTTTCTAACTGAATGTTATAATTTAAATAACAAATTTTTAAATTCTCCTGATACATTTTTCAAAGGATGTGTAATTTCTGGCTTTGTTTAATTGCACACAGAACAATTTTAGCTCATTTTACTTGTTTAATACAGCCCAGCAAGGATAAACAATTAGGTAGTGCTGCTATCTATTTACTTAGGCTTGCAAACTTTAAATATCAAATATATTGTGCTAATTAAAAATTGATTATTCTTTGTAATAATATGTAATACATGTTTAACAATGGATATCAATGTTACTTTTCCAAAAAAAAAAAAAAAAAAAAAAAAAAAAGAGAGAGAGAAATGTTTACTAGAAATAATACATACAAAACATACAGATAAATAACTTGCTTTTTATCTGAATATTTTTATATAATGCTAAAACGCAAAACTTTCCACATAATTATCCATCTATAAATTAGAATGGACAGAATAATGCTAAGGTTTTCACTAATGTTAAGTGCATGTATTTCTGTTATTAAAGAAAGCTTTAATAAAATTTAGTGTGAGGTCTTAGTAAAGTCTATTTTCAAATCTCAAGGAGCTACCTCCTACCATATATTTAAATTAATTTTTGTTCTGTATAACATGAAATGGGAAACTGTTCTTGTTTTCATAACCTAAGTAGCCAAAAACAGCTTTTAATTTTTTTTTTTTTTTTTTTTTTGTAAAGGTTGAAAAATTTTCAGACAACACAATCAAAGATGGGATTTTTAATTTAATTCCCCTAATCTAAACTGCAAGAAAGGATAAAGAACAATCATCACATGAACACAATTGCTTATAACTTGATGAGCAATTTATTTATCAAAAAATGAAGACTCCTATTAAATTGCAAATGGTTTTAAAACTTGGGCCTGATAAATCTATGCCCTTATATTTAAAAATGTGTCAAACTTTTTAATTGTTAATCAGGGGATTTGAGAATTGCTTTACCACATTTCTGGACACTTTTCCTTTATCTTATCCATGTTAAACAAGTGCAAAATTTCAGTAGAATTTTCTCTGAGAATAATTTAGAAAATAGCAAAATACATGGTAACAATGCGTTAATCAATAATTCACTTTACCAATTTTGAGTCGAATACTGTTAACAAATGAAAAAAATTAAACTGACAAAAAAGCTTATTTTAAGTTATAAATTAATAATTCATTCTTATAATTAAATTATATTTTTAAAAATTTATTAACAATTAAAATTTTTTTCATAATTTCAGAAAATGTAAAAAACTGCTTTTAAAAATATGAATTTCAACCTTTTGGAAATAATAATAATAATAAATAAACTCTGATGTGGAAGTTTACTTTTGTTCTGATTATACATCCATAGCAAATTAAGTGCAAATACAATATTAGTAAAAAGTACAAGGCAGTAAAAAGTACAATATAGTTAACAGTGCTGTTTAATAACATAGGAAAGTGTAATAGATGCCCTCAAATCTGCAACCCTGAAACCCACTCATGATTTACAGATGTAAACAATGAAACATTCAGTTTAAATATAGGGACAAAATTTGATTTTTAAATTTTATATCAATTCCATTTACAAATTAAAATTTGTAATTTTTGTTAATATTGCTCAATTCATGTTTTTTCATGAAGGAATAATAAATTTATTTTTGAAAAAAATTCAAAATATTGCTGATATCACTGGTAATCACAATCTTCTTATCAAATTTATTTATTTATTAATCAAGCTTTTTTGTTTATTAAGTCTGGTTAAACCTGAAAAAAATCTTCCTTATTTTATGATTTGTATGTGAATTAATAATGCACCTTTAACAGACAAGTTTTTTTTAACAATTTAGGAAGAAACATTTCATGTTTATAATCAATATTTAATCATACATTATTGATTATTCAGTTGGCCTTTGCTTTTAATATTTTAATCATTTTAAAGATTATCTAAATTTTTATTATTTTAGTTTATTACTTATTTTAATATTTTATTATATTATAAACATCCATTACAGTTTTGATTTCATTATAATTTCCATTCGAATTACTGTTTAAAAAATGTAAAAAAACAATGACCAGAAATCTGTAGCACCTCTGATCTCACAGTGCTACAATATTGACATCAGTAGCATATTCTTACAAAGAGCCGTAAAAACACTACTAACTAAGACTATACAGGAACTGTTATTTACTCCATTCACTTCCCTTAGAATGATTCAAAGGTGCATATATTATGTATATAGTATATAATGTCACTGTATTTTACAATTTAATAATGGAATTGTATTTTTTTCCTAATCATTTTATCAAACACACTTCTTGGGAAAGTGTCTAACAAAACTTATTTAAGAATGTTCAAAATTTTACAGGCATGGTTTTTAAATTTTCATAGTTATTTAAAAATCAAAGGTAAATTTTCAAATTTAACTACAAAATTTTCCCCTTTCTTTTATTAAAACACTTTTTTCTTTTTTTTTTTCTGAATAATCTCTTATAAAATATTAAACTTAAAAAAAATAGCTCAAACAATACTGAGATAGCTTAAGTTAAACAGTTCCAGTGTCTAACAAATTTCTTTCAAATGTTTTCTTCTAAATTGAGCAATAAATTACACAAAAATTTATTTTTATTATATCTTGGAAACATTGAGTTTTAAATGCTATGCCACGGTTTAACTAATATAACACAGTAGACTTCCTTTCTCCTTTGGACCTGAGATTGTGCAGATTTTAGTATTTTGTGGTCATTGCTTTGTTTACATTTTTTAAACTGTAATTTGAATGTAATTAATAATGCAATTGAAATGATCATGAATGTTTGCAATTTAGTAACATATTAAAACAATTAAGTAAAGTAATAATATATAATAATAAAAATTAAGATTTTTTTAAATATTAAAAACAAAGGTCAAGTAAGTAACCAATAATTTATAATTAAATATTCATTATAAATATTGGATGCATTTTTCCTAAATTAGTCTCTGAAACTTACCTTATAATGGTACGCTACTAATTCACATCAAAATCATAAAATAAGGAAGGTTTATTTCAGATTTAGCCAAACTTAATAATCAAATAGCTTGATTAATAATAAATATATTTCATAAAAGATTGTGATTACCAGTGATATCAGCAATATCTTGAACTTTTTCAGAAATATATTTATTCTTCCTTCATGAAAAGTATGAATTGAGCAATATTGAAGAAAATTACATTAAAATTGACATTAAAAAAAGGGCAATTTTTGTCCCGACATTTGAACTGAAAGTTTATTGTTTACTTCTGTAAATTATGAGTGGATTTTAGAGAGTTACGGATGTTAGTATTGCGAATTTGGGGAAGTTGACACTATAATTCAAAATCTATGTAGTTTTGTGATATTGTTCGGCATTTTAATTTATGAAATTTCGAAATATATTTAAGTCAAAATTTTATATTTCTAAAATGAGCTGTTGAGGTCAAGGGTGTAGTTCTAAAAATAGCAAAGGCTATACGTTCTAAGCAGCAGGGGCCTCGCTAAAAGGGGGGGACAGGGGGGAGCCCCCCCCCCCCCCAAACATTTCCAAATGTTGCTACACTTGGCAAATTTAATTAAAATTTTAATAAAACTGTAATACATTTCCTATTTTTGATAAAATTTGCAAAAGTTACAACTATAATTGGGAATATTATAAAACTTTTTACAAATAAGAACTGTATTACATTTTCTAAGTGTGGTAACTTGGCAAAAATGAAAATTTGACTTGGCAATTTAAGGTCTTCTCCCCCACCAATAAAAAGTCTTACCGATGGCCCTGCTAAGCAGAGGGTGTACCCTAGAGTATGCATACTATAGCTTTCTTAAGAAGATGGTATATGGTATCCTTTAAAAAATTCAGAAGGTGTATGGAGTATGACACTGTATACCCACCACTACATACCTAGTTAAGGCAGATTTTATGAGATAATATATGATTCCCTGAAATATTACAAGATTTTTTAAATTATAATAATTTGATAAATAATGCATTAAATAGTAAGCTATTATATTCGTAAACAAGCCTGTATTATGTGGTAATAATTTAAATTTTTAACGAAAATTAGGATAAATAAAAAAATACATATGTCAGGGATATTTTTCTAAAAATTGTCTGTTCTTCTGCATATTTAAATTCTGCATGATTTTTCTTCTTTCAAATTTCTAAACATTTGTGACTCATATATTACATTGATCTTTAAAATGATAAGTTTTTTTAATAAAATTGTTGGTGTGCTCAAATTTTTGTGAATGGAAAAAGACAGGCCTGTTTTCTAATATATAATTTAATATAATCTGAAAAACGCAAAAAGACAGAGGTTACTGAAATTTTCTTACGAAGATAGATGGCACCATAGAAAGAAATTAATCGAATATGGATCGAAAAATTTTAGGTGTGACTGTTTATCGGGCATTTAATCGAAAAAAGTGCTGAATTGTTCTTCTACACGTTGGATCGCAAATTTTACATGGTACTTTTATTAATTTCTGTGTAAAAAAAAACATTCTATATCTGTTTTATTTTATTCTCAGCCTCTTTTTTTTATTCCTAACATTCGTCAGGAAGTAGGTATAAGAATTGGAAAGTTACCTTTTATTGTGTAGTGTGGTACGCCTAATGGTTCCCATTTAAGCAATATTTTGTTATGAAATGACTGTATTTATCTTTTGTTTCATCAATGTATCAGTCACGTGCATTTGTATAATTATTTAACGGGTTGTGATTATATTGCTCCGACATCTCGCAATAGTTTTGTTTGTTGTTCCAGAAAAAAATATCAAAAAGTATTGTGAAGTATAATTTTGGCTCTTCTATTATTATTAAGATTTAAGGTAGAAATTTACCATTTTAGAAGCATTAAATGTCATTGTGTAAAATTTTAATCGTTTTATAGATACTCAACCTTTTTAGTTTTAGGGATTCATTTTAGTTGAACAGATATTTTACGATGGAATCCCAACAATTTTGTTTGAAGTTAACTTATTTCAAGGTATGATATTAAAGTTTATCTAAGTAATAAGAAGACAAATGCATATCGAGAAAATGTATTAAGAAGAAAAAAGTTTATCTAAATAATAAGAAAACAAATGTTGTTTAAAATAATAAGAATCTATTTCTTATTATTAATTTAAGCAACATTTGTCAATTTTAATGTCATTTTTGCATAATTACAAATATGCAATTCGAGAGATGTTTTTGTTAAATTACATTTTATATTTGTTAATTGTTTTTGAAATCATCTCTTTAAATTGAAGTTACTGAAGTATTAGTTAAAGTTGAATTTCTAAATTATTTATGTTCATTGTTGATTGCAGGTTTTTTTTTAATATAAATACTGATAGTCCATATTTTTTTTTCAACTATACTATTTTCATGAAATTCACACAGTAAAAAAAAAGGTAGTAATTGGTTATCTTGTCGACCAAATTCGACAAATTATACGAATCACCAAACTATTTGTCAAATTATACACATTTACAAAATTTTATTTTAAATAATGAAAGAACAAATAAATTAGTGAAACATAAATAACAATTCAAACAAAAAGTAGAATTAAAATTCTCTTGATGATGTAACAAACATGTGTATTGTGTTTAATGTCAAATGAATGTGACAGTTACAAACGTCCATTATTGGAATCTTATAGTCTGTTGAGTGTTTTTTGGTCGACGGGATAATAAAATATAAAAGTCTTTAACCTGCTCAAATTTTGACCACAGGTTCAGCAAATTATAGAATGTTGCGCATTACAAAGTATTATGCAGATTATGAATAATTTTATTTTTTCTGGAGAACATTTTAATACCATATTCAATGTAGTATATTGTAAATATAAATTATAATAATTCAATATATTATCCCTAAAAGTTTTTTATTAAAGAAATTATATATTTAAAAAGTAATACATACATTGAAATTTCATTTATTACAAAAGTTATTGTTTTCACGATCAATTGCCGAAATAATCCTGGAAATGATTGATGAAATTTGTAATTTTTTCCCTTGGCCATTTGTTGAAGCATATTTATGTTTTTTTACTGACATCATTTACCAAAATGTGCAATATCTTTCATTAACATATTGGCAAATTTTGCAATTTTTTTTTATTTTTTTTACAGTTGTTTAACAAAATAACGGATTTTTTTCATAATCGTTTGTCAAAATTTATGTTTTTGTCTGCAGTTGATTGGCAAAATTCACGACCATTTGTTCAAGATTGTAATAGTATTTTTAATCAAATATTTTTTAGTAAAATGTGAGCATACAACATAAAGATTATTTAAAACCTCCCATAAAATGAGGTATGTCACATCAGAAATGCAATTTGATTTAAACAATTTATTTGCAGAATTATGATTTTAAATATAATATAATAGAAGAATTCTCTACTGTTTTCCCCCACCTCTCTTTCTCTCATATAAGAAAGGTTATATCTTTATTTTTTGGGTTGTAAAAGGACAAAGAGGAAAATAAGGGGGTTTTTTTTTGGGGGGGGGGGGAAGGGAAGGTCTTGTCTACTCCATTTCTACCCTCTAAATTCTTGTTATTAAACAAAATTATGCAACTAAATTATTAGTTGCTTAGTAAATAAATACATTGATAAAATGAAATTTCTTAAAAGTAATTGTCTTAGTCAAAAAGAATCTGTAAAAAATATAGCATTTTTTGTTCTTGTATTTATTAAACTTTATAAAGTTTTTTAAGAATAGTACAATTCATGTTTTTGAAAAGGAATTAATTTTTTATTTTTAATTGCTAATGAAATTGTAATCTTAAGTTGTTCCAAATTTTAATGTCTGATGTTTAATGTGATTCAGAAGTAAATAATTTTGTAATTATTTTTTGAAACCATGGTTATAATTATTTGCCTTGTTTAAAGAACTTTGATTCTTTTATGGTTCCAGTTCAGGTTAATTCAGTTTTTGAAAAAGGATCTAAAATATTGTTTCAGATGATATATATTTCAAATACAGTAGAGGACCTATTATCCGGAATTCCGAAATCCGGAAATGAAAAAGATTGAGAACGAGATGAATCATGATGAAATGAATGAATCACGAATCTTTGATCAAATGTGCGTTTTATCGAAATTTTTCTTAGATTTCATGATTTTTTGGCTTTTTTACGAAATTTACATTTTTTCTGCGTTTTTTCGACAGAATTTACGTTTTTTTTAAAAAACGCAAATTTTTTCAAGTATTGCTTCAAGTATCAAAATTCATAATTCATTCAAAGATTCATGATTCATTCATTTCATCATGATTCATACCCATAAAAAAACGCAAATTTTTTCAGGTATTGCGAAAATACTCTGCAAATTCGTCAAATATCGCGATAAAACCCTGCAAATTTCGTCAAATATTGCAATAAAACCCTGCAAATCTCATAAAATATCGCAAAAAATGCAAATTTTGTGAAACGATCGCAGAAAAATCCCGTGTAAGCGCCCCCCTCTAATTATTTTACGATTTACGTCACCTTTGGGGGAACGGATTAACGGTTATATACATATATATATGTAAAGCCAGTTAGCAAAACGTCCGGATTTTGAAGAGCTCTGAATTTTGGTTGTCCGTATATTTGACTTTGTACTATAGTACAAGAGTCAAATTTGTAGCTTAGTGTTTTTTTTCCACAGACTTCTAATACAACACACTTTTCATTCATATTCTAGATATCAGTGCTATAATTTTGTTGTTATTTTTAAATTTTCCGTGTTTTTTTTTTTTGTTTTTTCTTTTTTTTTGGGGGGGGGGGAGGGGGAGTGTCGAGTTTCGGACGGACCCGAAATCCGGAAAATTCCAAAATCCGGAAAGCCCTCTGTCCCGACGATTCCGGATAATACGTTCTCTACTGTATACATGTTTTATTCATTTTTTTTTTTTTTTTTTTTTTTTTACATATAAACAGAATTGATATTAAAGATACGCCGATTAGTCTATGATGTAAAGTGTCTACACAATTATGTAAATTATATATTTGGAAGTAATGTGATCTGACAGACTCCTTTATGAAAGTATGTTCAACAAAGTGAATAATTCAGCTATTTATCTGTATTATAAAAGGTAAATGTGTTCACCTGTATAGTTCACATAATATTGATGGTGGCAATACCAGGCATTTAAATTTTACTGCATTTTTTTTTTTTTTTTTTTTTCTAAACATTGTGCATTTTGAATTTTTATACTATTGAATAGGGAAGAAAATATGCTTTCGAATAAAATTTCTGAGAATACTAAATCATAATTTACTCATTTTTTTTCTTTTTAAAATACAGAATTCCCAGTATCATCAAAAGTCAGGGAATGTTAATGTTTTCACAAAAATAAACAAGTCAGACATTGTGCATCAAGCATAGAAAATGAGGTGCATTTGTACTATATTAAATTTTTTAAAATATTCAGGTCATTGGTGCAGTAATATACAATACTTCTGATTCAGTATAGTGGCCGAAATCTTTTGTGTCTGCCTGTAACTACAATCTGCTTTATTTTATACATAAGAAACCTTAGCATCATATAGTAAAAGTTCCATAATCCGCACAAGTTGGGGCCAAAAGATGTGCAAATTATGGAATATTGTGGATAATAGAGTACTATGGATTATGTGTCATTCTAGATAGCATTTTAATTCTATAATCAGTATAATATGAAAATATAAATAAGAAATCTAATAATTAAGTTAATATGCTATTTCAAAAAATGCCTTTTTAAAGTTATTTTATTAAAAAAATTAATATAACGATTTTCTTATAAAAATTGATTGCATTTAAATAAAAATAATCACATACATAATCCATGTTTTTTACTGTAAATATAATAAAAGAGTTATATTAAAAAATAGATAATTTATTATGATTTTTTCAATTATTTTATTATTTGTTTTAAAAAATCATTTTTGGATCACAATTTTTTTAATTTTCTTAACTGTTTATTTCATTGTTTACATCTGTAAAGTGACGTGAATTATAGAAAATTGTGAATTATGGGTGTGCAGATTATCGATCTTCGATTGTATATCATTTTCAAAAAAAATTTATGTAATTTAATGTAATTAAAATGTGCCCCCAAACAATGTTTCCCTCTGTACTACCATGTAATGGAATACTTTTGCATGGCACTATAAATTAATAACAAAAATTCTTTGCACCACAGATTGTACAGAATGTATATTTTAGTATATACTTTATAGATGCTTCTCAATTTTATTCTGTTAAAAAAAAAGTAACATCTTTAAAAGGCGCTTGAAACTATTTTTTACCATTGGGCATAATGTAACTGAATAATTTTGACTGTTCTTGTAATTAAACTGTACATCCAATTCATAAAATTTGAAATGACTCGACAAAATTATGCAACAGTTATACATATTTAATTTCAAATGATTCAATTGGGGTATTTTTCTGTATTATATGCGGGCAGACAGACTGAATGATGGCTATACGTATTTAGATAATTAGCAACACATCTAAAAAATATGTAGGAAAAGTCATGTAATGTACAAATATTTCCTGTAAAGTCTTGGGAGAAATATGACATGAATTCATCAAATAGTCACAGGGAGAAAAAATCACAAAATAAATTGCCCCTACTCAAAAAAAAAAAAAAAAAAAAAAAAAAAAAAAAAAAAAAAAAAATTGAGAAATTTGAAGAATGGTCACAAGAAATAATAATAATATTTTTAAAAATCACTAATTTTGGCAAAAAAATGTAATAATAAGCAGTAAATTTCATTGTAAGTCCATTTGTCAGGGAATGTTTTAAGATTTGATCAGGGAATTTAATTTGCCAATCATGTTTTGCTGGAAACTTTGGATTAATTTTCAAGCATCTTTTTTGTGTGTATGTGCTGATGATTACAAAAAATAAATTTGTTTGCATTTATTATAAATAGGCTCAGCATTTTTTTCCCAGCCTATATTCCATCAATAAATGTAATATAATACCTGTTATAATAAATTTGAGACATGTAATTAAACTGTGTGTGTAAATTACTGAAATGATCAGAAAAAAAAGAACTGAATATAATTAGTGATATTTAATGATTTCTTAAGCTGTTAACTCCTGGCTGTAGGCAAATACTTTTAATACTTATCAGTATTGTTTTTGATAAATTTTGAAACTATTTAAATGCATAATTACTGTTTTTCAAATGAATTTGATTTTTAGTATTGTTAACGCACAATTTGAAGAATACATTTAATGTAAAAATCCATTATCCCGATAGTATACACATATTTAAAAAATGTTGAAAATTCAGATATTTCATTTGAACTTCATTTATAAAGAGTTTTATTACATAATGTTCTATTAGGGTAGTGTTATTTTTTTTTATTTATTTATTCGCTTTCCTCTATATTCTATAACCCGTAAGATCTTGGTATATCCTCTTATATATGATGAAAGATAACAACATTAGCAATATTTCATTTAGATATTTTTTAGATATCACTCATTAAGAATCACTTTGTAGAATAAAAGAAAAATTAGAACAAAATGTTCTTCACCTTTTTCTCTTGTTTCTCATTTTATTTCAATAATTTTTTTTTTACACAGTTAATTGTAGCCATGATATTATTTTTAAAATTTTGTTTTATTTTCTTAAGAGTTAGCATGTAAGACAATAGTAGTGATCAGTGACGCCAACTTTTCAAAATTATTGGGTTGGCTCGAAAATATTGGGTGGGTTCAAAGATAATTTGGTAAAATGGTACGAACAGTTTGTTTATCTTTAAAGGGTGGACAGCTGGTGAAAACTGAGAATTTGAACTCATTTTTTTTAAATCATATTCTCATGCATTTTTCCTTATAAAGACAATAATATTTATTGTAATGCCATCATATTGTAAACATGACTGCGAATTGAAACAGCAGAAAGTTAAGCATTTACATTTCAGTCTTTTTGGATTTAGGGGAATTAAAATGCGCAATCATTTGGAAAATAAATTTTATTCTAGGGCTAAAAATGAATAATAAAATAATGAGGAAATAAATAATGAAATAGAACAATAAAAATTGGGCATGCTAGAATTCAAAATTATTGGGTGGACTCAGGCCCCATGGGCTCATATAAGTTGGCTCCACTGTTAGTGATAATGCATCCTTTCTTCTCTCTATTCTTCAAAAAACTACCTTTTTACATATCTCACCTCAAAAAAATTTGATAACTTTTTTTTTTTTTTTTGCTCTGCAGTTGAAAATGTGATACCTTGTATAATTTCAGTAATGCAAATACAGTATACTCCCTGAAATCCGCACAGCTTGGGACCAGAGGTTTTGCAGATTTTAGAATTTTGCGAATTTCTGGTCATTGATTTACTTACATTTTTTAAAAAGTAATTTGAATGTAATTAATAATGAAATCAAAAGTATAATGAATGTTTACAATATGCTAAAATATTAAAATAAGTAATAAACTAAAATAATAAAATTTAGATAGTTTTTAAAATGATAAAAATACTAAAAGCAAAGGTCAAATTAATAATCAATAATGTACAATTAAATATTCATTATCATCATGATGAAATGTGTTTTTCCTAAATTATTCAATGAAACTTTCCTCATAAAGGTACATTACTAATTCACATTAAGATCACAAAATAATGAAGCTTTATTTCAGGTTTAGCCAGACTTAATAACTAAAAATGCTTGATTAATACATAAATGTATTTGGTAAGATTGTGATTACCAATGATATCAGCAATATCTTTATTTTTTCAGAAATAAATTATTCTTTCTTTATGAAAAATCATGAATTCAATAATCTTAACAAAAATTACAAATTAAAAAATATATGGAATTGACATAAAACTAAAAAAGTCAAATTTTGCACCTACATCTGAACTGAATGTTTCATTGTTTACATCCGTAAAATATGTGCGGATTTTAGAGAGTTGCGGATTTTAGGGAGTCTACTGTATATGGAATGAATAAAATTCAAGAGTTTAAATTATCCTAGAGTGAGTACAAAGAATTTTTAAGTCGAGATTTACTTAAATAAAATGGTCATTTTCTTCAGAAATGTAAAGGATTTTCTAAATGGCTGTTATTAAGTGCTGACAAAAGTGCTATTGATGAATGTAAAGTGTCTTTATAATACTTGATGTGATAGTTTAATTCTTCACCAGGGTGATCACCATCCATCATCTGTTTGAAATGTTTGCATATTAAAATTAACAGATCAGAAGCAGAATTTTTTGCCACAAACTAAAATGTATCTGTGTCCTAACAATGCTAGACTAAGTTTACTATTTTAAAAAATAACAGAAACCCATAAAATAAACAAAATTTGCATTTATCACAAAAAGATGCAACAAATGCCATAAATCTAGAGACTTAAAGTAACTTTCAGTTATTTTTTAATCACAGCATATCTATTTAAGTTGGTGGATGAATCTAGGTTTAAGATATCTGCCCTGCCTGCTGCCTTGTTTCTGCTACTGGGATTATAAGTAAACATTTTATCAAAAAGTAAATTTCTTTTAAGTATTTCAAAGGGAATAAATACATTTTCTAATATCTTGTTTTTTCGTAACTAAATGAATATGTATAGAAACTTTAATTATACATATTTTTAACGTCTGTAATACATGTTGTCATTGATATTTCCATGTATATATAATCTAGTCATAGTGTACAAGTGACAAAATATCTGTCATAAGATTTTATAATTGTATTTAAAAATTAGTTTATCTTAATAATTTATTAACAGTAATGCTTTGAATATCTTTTCTAAATGTGTGAACTTCTTAGTCTCAACTATTGTGAACTTGCAGTTAAAAGCAGTTTTTTCCCATTCAGGAACTCAACATCGCTGATATATGAAGAAAGATGTTCATTTTCAAATATGTAAGAATATCATTTGTGATTCTTGTCAATAATAATGGGGAAAAAATGTTACAGCATTGAAATATTTAACAAATGAATTAAAAAAAAACACATTTTTCTTAAGAACTAACGCATTAGACATTCAGAAAATTCAAGACCAAAAGGATTTAGTTCATTCAACTTTAGTTTATTAACCCGGGAGTAGTCGCGACTTTTTTCACAACGTCATTAGTCGCGCTCGGTCTTTTCGCCGCTGCCCCCCCCCCCCCCGCAAACAAAAAAAAAGTGAAATAAGAAATATTTTTCATTTAATGTGCGATCATAACATTTTAATGAAGATATAAGTTTGTAGTTTTCTTATATTATGCATTTTATTCATGAGATTTGGAGTAATAGGAGAAAGTAAAGTACTATTATTTTTAACACAATCAAACTGATTGGTAAAGTTATCATACGAATTGAATTTTACCAATCAGTTTGATTGTGTTAAAAATAATAGTATATCTACTTATCCATCGTTATATGGAGTTCCATTACCTGCGGTTTATTCTGCGAGCTGTTTCAAATGACAGACCAGATGTTACGACCAATAAGGTTATCTGAGAGAAAAATCCCAGCCGGCTATCGTCCAGATAGCTTAACAGGTAAAGCATTGGCCTTGTAAGCCAAGTATCCGGTTTCGATTCCCGGCCTGGGCAATTTTTCGCTCAGCTGGAAATATTCAATTCAAATGAACTGACATTGTTTGTTACGTAGATTTTTTTCGCTAATTTCAACTTCTTTTCTAAAAATGTACCTGAAGGAAAAACAGAAATGTCTTGTTACTTCACTAAGGTGGAGAAGAAACCTTTAAAGTCAGATACATTGTATATCTCCATTGTGTTTGTAATGTGATATGATTTAGGAGAAGATAAGTTATACAGGCGGCAAAAAGACCGACACGCGACTACTGACGGGTTAAGATTCTTTACGGATTATATACTTTTTTTACCTTGTAGAAAAATAATAACTTATTATTGAAAAATATGAATGTGAATAATGAAAAATAAATTTGTGATTTATGCTCAAAGGAATTTCATACAAAGATTCACCTTCAAATTCATTTAATTACCCACTTCATAAACAAAGAACTTGAGTGCACAGTATGCATTAGTTTATTTAATCAACTTTTTTTTTCTTAGATGAACATCTTCACAGCCATTATAATCAAAATAATTTCAACTGTAACATATGCAAAGCCAGTTTTTCATCAAATTCTATCTTAAAGGAACATTTTCAAAGCAGTGCAAGTAATGATTCTTTGATTTTGAAGTCATAAGAAAAATTTAAATACAAGTAAAGATTGTCAAACCACAAAACAATCTTTGGCCTATGATTCTCCCATGGATGAAATTAGGGAAAACCGAAATCTAGATAAACATGTTGAAAATAATGAAAAGAAAAATAGTATTGCTCTTTCTCACATTAAAAAGAAAAACAAGGAAGTACTTAAAATTAATCCTACTTTGTTATTGAATACTCAAAATGATTATGATTACCAGCTAGCTTCTATTGAACAGTCACATCTACAGTGTACTAACAGCGATGATAATTTTAGTATAATAAAAGAAGATCTTGATGAAAATGAAACTCAATGTGAATATCTAGTGTATGATAAGAAAATAACAAGTGAAAACCCTGATTTATTGTGTAGAGTCTGTAAAAAATCATTTTCTTGTTAAAGTAGCTTAAGAGTCCATTCTATTTCTTGTAATTTAAAAGAATCTTTTCTATGTCATTTGTGCAATAAGCCATGTCTTTCGAATGTGGACTTAGAAAAACACGTATTATCTTATTCAGAAAGGAAATTTAACTGTGTTGTATGCCAAGAGACATTTTGTTCAAAAGATGAATTATTTGATCATATTCATGTTCATACAGTAGTAAAAAGTTTTGATTGTGACAAGTGTTCTTCAACATTTTCTGAACACAATTCATTGTAAAACACCCAGAAACACATGGAAAAATACCACCATTAACATGTGAAATTAGCCATAAAAATGTTCAAGGAAATCTTCATTACGATTGCATCGCCAAACTCATTCAGAAATAAAGCCTTATTCTTGTGAAATATGCCATAAAAGATTTTCAAGGAAATCTTCATTACGATTGCCTCGCCAAACTCATTCAGAAATAAAGCCTTATTCTTGTGAAATATGCCATAAAAGATTTTCAAGGAAATCTTCATACGATTGCATCGCCAAACTCATTCAGAAATAAAGTCTTATGCTTGTGATATATGTCAAAAGAGATTACCTCATGTTCGTGCTTTAAAGTATCATCAGATGGGTCATGCCAAAATTAAACCTTTTGTCTGTAACATATGCCACAGGGGATTTACAAATCCAAACAATTTACATAGACATCACCTCATCCATTTTGATAGAAAACCATTTGTTTGTGAAGTGTGTGGGTCACGCTTTTCTCGAAGTTATAATTTATCTTACCATCAACGCACTCATGAAGGTTTAAAGGAACCCGAAGAGTCATCTTGTGATATATGTTTAACAAATCCTTCTGTTGTTTGTGTTCATAGAAAATCAAAATCATTTAGCTGCAATATTTGATCAAAACAGTTTTCAACTGAGGCTAGTTTAAATAAGCATTTACATAACTGTGTAAAAAAGAATTTCACTTGTAATGTGCGCAACAAAAGTTTTGCTCAAAAAAAAAGTATTTGGCTAATCATTCTCAAATTCACCAAGAAAAAAGTTCATATGAGAGTTTTGTGAGAAAGGCTCTGTTTCAAAAACTGGGTTAACTGTACACCGATGTACACACACAGGAGAAAAACCTTATGTTTGTCCTATTTGTGGGAGAGAATTTAGTCAACAGTCTTCATGTAAAACACATGTGACAATTCATACTCGAGAAAACCACATGTTTGTAACATATGTGGTAAGAGATTTAATATACAATCTTCATTGACGTTTCACATGCGCAATCACACTGGAGAAAACCTGCACAAATGTGACACCTGTGGAAAAGAATTTACTCTTAAAAAATACTTAGTTGTGCATGAACGTAGTCACAAAAAAGAAATGTATTTGTGCAAAGAAAATACCTAAAACAACAGAATCTCTAATGGCTTTTTCAGTAGAGAAAACATTTAACATAAATCTTCCAAATCTAAGATTTTTTTTTCAAAAGGAAATTTATTACTTTTTGAATAAGTTTAAAAAAATTGTTGATATTATTCTCTTAAAACATTTTTGGTTCATATTTTTTTTTACAGAAATTTCGTATTCATAATGTTAATGTTAACTACAAAATTTTGTTTTGTTTTATGAATGTTAAATAAAAATTATGCAAAGTGAAAAACTGCATCTGCTTGTAATAGTACCCATGTTTGGAAGTGACCAGTCATCTATTGCAAACGACAAACTAAAACAACTTATTTTCATTTCTTTCACTCTAAACAAGGATTGTTAAAATTACATACTGTATTTTTGTTAATATTGAAAATAAAATATTTTTCTTATTAAGTATACTCATTAACTATCATGATGATGCATGTTTTAAATTCTGAAAAAGATCATTTTTAAATATGTAATTGATATATGTTTATTTTCCCTACACCAATTCTTAATTTACTATTTGTGTAACAATAATATGAGTTATGCAGCATTTTAGTAAAATAAACTGAAGGTATAGTTCGAGTCATTTCAGACAGTCAAGAAAAAATCTGATCTTCATAGTCTCAAACGTTTTTAAATTGAATATATATTTAAATTTGAAAGAATAAGTTTAACAATTTCTTACACTGAGGAATGGTTTTGAGTGCGGAATGATTTAGAAAGATTGAGCCCTATAAACTACATTGCAATTTTTATTGGCAAGGGGCATTTTTTGAAGAAAATCCTTGTGAAAACAATAAATGCAGTTTCGTGACTGATCGTCAATTTTCCCATTTCTTATTGTTAAGAGCCCACAATAGTCACAGAAAAATTACTCAAAAAGACCCGGATGACCATGTAAAGTCTATGAGAGCGTTCTTTTCTAATATCTCGCTCAAATTTTAATATTTTTGCATGATTTTTTTGCACAAGATAGCTGAGGGCAATCCACAACCGGGCTAGTTTTTACTTTTTCAATTTTTGTTTCAGATTTTCTTTAAAAAATTACTTTAACTTTCGAAACCGGTATAAATCGGTTCTGAAACTGAAACTATCGTAATATAAAAAATATATAACCAAAATCGAAAAAGTAAAAACTAGCCCGGTTGTGGATCGCCCTCAGCTATCTTGTGCAAAAAAATCATGCAAAAATATTAAAATTGGAGCGAGATATTCGAAAAGAACGCTCCCATAGACTTTACATGGTCATCCGGGTCTTTTTGAGTAATTTCTCTGTGACTATTGTGGGCTCTTAATCATTCATGAAGTTTGCAGGGGTTTTTTTCCGACAATTGTTTGATGAAATTTATGATCATTTTCCCTAATTCATTGATGCAATTGACTGTTCTCCCCCCCCCCCCCAATAAGTAATTGATGAAATTCCTGATATTCTGCAATTGTTTGACAAAATTATCTATTTTTTTCTTGAATAAACTATAAAATGCACTATTTTTACTGTGACTCATTAACGAAATTATCAAATTTCTTCTGGTATCAATTGAGTCATTCCATGCTAAATCAACCAGTGACTCAACTTCACCCTTTCCGACTTCAATGAAACTCTCAGGAATTATTCTGTCCGATGATATAAATGAAAATATATGTTCATAATTTTTTTTTTCGCATCAAAATTTTATATCGTTAATTATTTAAATTAAAAAAAATCATTTTTTGGCTTGATTACATATTTTGAATTTCTCAAGTTATATGAAATGTAGAAAATTTTATAATGACTCATTTTAATGTGGAGTATATAAGGTTTAATTTGATATACAAGTTGACTAGGCATAGTTAAAGAAATAAATTTTTTTTTTAAGTTTAAAAATTTTTAGTCATTTTTGAAAATTTTCAAAAAAATTGTATGTTTGTTGTAATCTGTAATATTATAAGCTTAAAATTCAAATTTTTTTAGAATGGGATCTCAATGGGATCAGGAGTTCTGAAATAAAAGCTAAAAATTATCATTAAAATAACAATTTAATTCTTTCTATTTTGTTATTTATTTGTAATTTGTATGGTAATTTTCAGCTTTTTTCATAACTCCTGATCCCATTGAGATCCGACTCTACAAATTTCAGAATTTTAAGCTTATAATATTACAATAAACATAAATTTTTTTCAACAATTTTAAAAATGACTATCTAAAAAATTTTTAACTTTAAAAAATTTAAATTTTACTTTCTTTAACTATGCCTAGTCAACTTGCATATAAAATTAAACCTTAAAAACTCCACATTAAAATGAGTCGTCAAAAATTTTTCTACATTTAATAGAACATGAGAAATTGAAAATACTTATGCAAGTCAAAAAATCATGATTTTTCAAAATTTAAATAATTAATTGTATGAAAATTTAAAGCGATGTATAAAAAAATAATAATGTACTCTAATTTATATCATCATAGAAAATGATCCCTGGCAGTTTCATTGAAATCTGAAATGGTCAAGTTGAATATTGAGATTTTTTTGGTTGATTTGACATGGAATGACTCAATTGTCATTGGCAGGTTTTTTATCTAATTTATTTGGATAAAACTGCATTATCGAGTACACATTGATGTATTTGAATTTGCAAGTTTTGCTGAACAAATATATTCAGCTTTATAACTGTGGTGCAGCCAGAATTCGACTCTGGGGGGGGGGAGGGAGGGATAGAGTGGCTTATAGATAACAGAGTCGTCTTCTTTTAATAAATAAATTAGTTAATGAGTTATAAGCGATTTTATCGCATGACACCCATTTTTTCTCCTTTTTGTCGCTACTACGTCGTAAATTCGTTTCAAATCATCCATTGTGAGAATCGTCTTCTAAAAGATCTTATCAAAGAATGAAGACATTTCTCAGTTATATAGCTTTTTAATCATGATATCCACTTCCCTGAATCTGTGAAAAAAAGTGACATAAACTACGAAAGCGGAAAAAAAGCGACACGGAAAAAGAGGGACAAGGAAAAAAAGGTGATAAGCAATTGATTTTGGGAATTTATTATTAATTTCGGGGATTAATTGGTTAAGTATAAAAGGGGAGGGGGTCGGGGAGAGGCTCTAAATTTAAGTAAATGGGTTTTTTATGCTGAATTAACTGTTTTGGTTCAATTTTGGATATACGTTCATACTGAAAAGACATTTGCTGATTAGTTTTGGGAAAGGACGATTACCCCCCCCCTCCAACCTAAATACCGTAATTTCTGGAAGAAACGCCGCATCGCGAAAAATCACTCAAAAAAATTTAGAAAATGGTCGTAAACGCCTCAGGTGAAATTTCCGCGGTAATCGGGGTTGACGTGTTAAACAGAAACACATTAATAAGCTGTATTAAGAAATCATAAAAATGAAATTATTAATCAGAAATTAATAAATAAATACAAAATGAATAATATTATTTAAATACCGTATTTTCCGGAATAAGCGCCACGACGCATACAAGTTTAAAAGTAAAAATATGCTTAGTGCGGCGCAGCGAATACGGTGATTTTTTTTCCCTAACAGTACCGTAAAAACCGTTAATTCGCCTCCCCCCCTAAGCGTGAAGAAAAATCGTAAATAATTAGAAGGGGGCGCTTACACGGGATTTTTCCGTGATTGTTTCACAAAATTTGCAGGAATGAATCGTGAATCTTTGAATGTATCGTGAATTTTGATAATTGAAGCAATACTTGATAAATTCTGTCGAAAAACGCAGAAAAAAGAAGAAATTTGTAAAAAAAAAAAAAGCCAAAAAAGCATGAAATCAATTAAAAAAATCTCGAAAAAAAGCACATTTCATCAAAGATTCATGATTCATTCATTTCATCATGATTTATCCCTGAATCTTTGGAACAGGGGAAAAAATCGGATTCAGAACAAATTTTCTGAAAGTTATAAAAGGGGAGGGGAAGTTAAGAGGGAAATTCAGGAGATTCATTCGAAAATGCAATTTTCGTTTATTCGTAATCTAATGTGAAATTTGCGTAACTTTTTGCTGTCTTTTAACGAAAATTGCCATTTTTTCGCGATATTTTGACGAAATCGAAATTAATTTGTTTTAGCGACCATTTGTCGGAATTCGCGATACATTTTATGTCCGAAATTTTGGAGTTATGATCGATTTTTTTTTAAATTTTCGGAAAAATTCAGAAAAAAATCACGCTTGTTTGAAAAAAAAATGCGCGTAAACGCCGCATCGGTAGAAACGCCGCATAGCTTGAAATTTCAGTTTAAAACACGTAAACGCCACGGCGCTTCTTCCGGAAATTACGGTAATATCAATGGGTTTTTAAGCAGAATTATCCAACGTGTGTCAAATTTTGGATATAGGCTCTTTCTGATAAGGCTTATATATAGTATTGTGGAGTCGTGGCCTGAGTTTCTCTTTACTCAGTTAATTTATTTGTAAAGTTTGTCAATAACACATTTTCAATTCCTCAAGTTCTTTATTGGAACTATAGATCAATTAATAAAAAAAATAATAAAACGACATTACAACTACATAGGAGCCACAATCCAATATTACGTTTCGCTTAGCACGTCTAAGCCACCTAACATCTATGTACTCTCTTGTAGATTACAAGTGCATGCCTCTCTTCCAACTACCTTCCTTACCTTTCTACACTCACCAATCGCAGGGTCCTCCTCAGCTCATTGCCACTAGATCAGTGCAATAATTTTCCAGGCATGTCCCTTAGTCTCTTGAGGTCAACAACACCTATTCTTCTCAGTTTTTGAATGAAGATACTTTCACCCCTGCATACCTTTTCACAATGGGACTTCGCTATGTATCTTCTGCCCAGATTAAAGTTGTCAGTACGTCGTCACAGTATATAATGCTTGAAGATTTTTATGGGTTAAGTATAGAGGGCGAACGGTGATAACCTCTCTTAAATTAAATAAATGGCTTTTTACGCGGAACTATTCGAATTGTTTCAAAATTTGAATGTCGGTTCATTATGATATTTGGTATCCCTGATTAGTTATGGGGTTCTTTTGCTAATTAAAGAATTGGGGTGCGGGAGATTATTCCCCTCTTAAATTAAGTAAATTGTTTTTTTATGCACAATTATCCGAAGTATTTCAAATTTTAGTTATAAATTCTTTCTTATACAGTGAATCCCTGATTAGTTTTAAGGGTTTGTTTATATATCCTGAATAGCTGTTTGCATTTAAAACTGCGGTTTATGTTTCTGCATAGCATTTTTCGATATTCAATAAATATCATGGTTTTATTAAAAATTTTTTTATTTAAATCTGTTTTTAAAATTTATTAAACATTCAAACACTAAAAGATCTATCAAGAACTACAGGTTTTTAAATCATTAATTTTCTAATTACTGAAATAACCTAGTAATAAAAAACTATCATTATTATTACAAATTAATGAATTCACTAGTTCATTCGTTTGTGACATGCAACATAGTTTGTACATTAAATTTTTTCAACATTTTTTTAAAGTGTTTTATAGTATGTTTTGTGATGTGTCATATGGGACATTAATTAGTAAAAATCTAGTTTTAAATGATAAATATTCGGCGTAAATTAAAATGACAATTACAACAAATGATTTAGCATACTTCTTTTTTCACAAATGGTTGGTTTGGTTTGGTTTGGTTTATTTTTGTCGTCTGATTATCTATACTAATGGGATATAGGACCAGGGGAAGTGCTCTTCGTGGGGGTCTTTCTAAGGGAACCTAACCCGTATTTACGCAAGGTTCGAAGAAAACCACGAAAACTTTGAACGGTTAGGCCGACAGCCGCGATTGGGTTCGAACCCAGCACCTGCCGTCTACCAGTTGAGAGGTCTGAACCTCTCGGCCACTGGTGGGGCTTTTCACAAATGAAAGTAAATAAATAAATAAACCAGTTTTAAAAGCAAAAGGAATTGTAATTTATAATTATAAGAAAAAGATAAAATGTGTTATACTGTTTTCTGACATAATTATTTTCAATCATTCAATCAAAAAATAAAGAAAAAATATTTTTTTTGTTATTTTCTTAACTCGCTTTGTTTCAACTCGCTTTTTTATTTTATTTTACTTGGGTATTTTTGCTGCAAACCTTTACCGGGAAATCCCCTGATCGACAAATTTCCTAAGAGACTATCCGCCTGCGATATCTACCGGTCATCCCCCTCCGTCAAATGGGGAAAGCAAGCTTCTTTCCACGAAAGGGTTCCTTGAATAGACTGCATCCCTTCTTATTTTAACTATATTTATTAGATTCTACGCCTTATCATAATAAAACTACATCCAAAATTTGAAGCAAATAGGAAAATTCTGCGTAAAAAGCCATTTATGTAATTTAAGGGGGTTATCCCCCGTTCCTCCCTCTATACTTAGCCATTAAGCCCTTAAAACTATTTAGGGATCCACTTTATGAGAAAGAACCTATATCCGAAATTTGAAATACATCGGATAATTATGCATAAAAACAACTTATCTAATTTAAGAGGGGAGGGGCGGTAGTAATTGCCTGTTTCCCCATTTATACATAGCAAAAGAACCTGATAACTAATCAGGGATACGCCTTATTATAATGAACCTTTGTCCAAAATTCGAAGCAAATCGGATAATTCTGCGTAAAAAGCCATTTATTGAATTTAAGAGGGACTATACCCCGTGCCCCCCTTTATACTTAGCCATTAAACCCTTAAAACTATTCAGGAATTTACCTTATCAGAAAGAACCTATATTTAAAATTTGAAATACATCGGCTAATTCTGCATAAAAACTGATTTATCTAATATCAGAGGAGATAAATGCCTCCCTCCCTTTATAATAAGCAAAAGAACCCCATAACCAATCAGAGCTACGTCTTATCATAATGAACCTATGTCCAAAATTCCAAGCAAATCGGATAAATCTGCGTAAAAAAACTATTAATTTCATTTAAGAGAGGTTTCTCCCTTCCCCCTTGTATCTTAACCATTAAACTCCCAAAACTCCTCAGGCATAATATACTGTATATAATCCTTATCAGAAACAACCTACATCCAAAAAATGACACACGTTGGATAATTTTGGATAAAAACCCGTTTTTCTGTTTTAGGGCGGATGGGGTGGGGGTGGGGTGGTAACTATAAGTCCAAAAATTGAACCAAAACAGTTAATTCAGCATGAAAAACCCATTTACCTAAATTAAGAGCCTCCTCCGGGTCCCTCTACATACTTAACTAATGAATCTGCAAAGTCAATTCCGTGTCCCTTTTTTTCCGGTAACTTTTTTTCTGCTTCACTTTCTTACGCTTTTGTAGCTTATGTTTCTTTTTCCCCATAACTTTTTTTCCGTTTATCCACTTGCCTATTTCGTGCGTTTTTGAAATAAGAATTAATATTAATTAAGAAAATTGTCTGTAAGTAGTCCCTTTGGATTTGAGGATAATATACAAAAACTGTAACATTTCAGTTAATATCTTTTTAGAAACATAAATAAAAACGAATCATATACTTTCCAAATATAAATGGATTTAATGAATGCTTGAAAGAATTTGAAGATTTAAAAAATGCTCTCTTATAAAAATAGAAAAATACAATCTTTTTCATAATTTTCTTCTCTTAAGAGGATTTAACATCAGTCATAGCAAAACGCACAATAAAGCAAACTACTCTCATAGCATGCATGGTCACAATGACGTCATTGTGGTCACATTACATCTGTGACCAAAATGCTACCACTCAGTGACGCCACATTGTGAGTGAGAAGTGATTTTCATAAAAATATTTAGAAAATTACAAAAATTCTTCGAAACATGTTATTTTCTTTAAAAATACTTTTGTCACTACGTCGCTTTTGTCACAGTTTTATCACGATGTTAATGTCAAAGTAATCACAAATGACACATTTTTCACAAATTTGTCACACCGTGACTTCACAAAGTGTTCACAATGTGATGTCACAAATGAGCTCTAACGCATGACGATGAGCCATAATGAGCCATTACGACTTCACATTTTAGTCGCTGTGATTTCACATCGACAATCGATGGTCATAAAGTCACATTGTGACTTCACAATGACGTCTCCATGCTTTACGGGTAATTCCTTAGCACTACAGTAACTAAAAACAAAAAGTTTGTGATCTACTCTCCAAAGCATGTGTTTCTGTGTTTTTCAGGGTATTCGAGTGTCCAATACCGGTTTCCAAAAAGAGAGCAAGAAACAGATGTAACTAATTAAGACTTAAAGTGGTGCAGTCTTGAAGAACCCGAGCCGACATTGAGAGTGACTGGAAATATCTATTCCTTTTAGCCTTCGGCTGATTTCCAATAGTATAAATGAATGCCGTCCTCTTTCGAAATGAGTGACGAGTTTTCGTTAAAAGCTGTAACCGTTACCATGTGCTTTCGCCATTTTTAAAAGAAAATATATTACTGTCATTTAAACGAGTCAAATTTTAAGCAGAATTTGATTCAATAAAGCGACGGATTTCGAACAAAACAAATAAAATTTTTAATTTAGTTTCGTTTTAAATGATTCGATTCATAAAAATGGAAATTTCATGGCTCTGGGGGGGGGGGTATTCACCCCCTCCCCTCCTTCGTTGCGCTAATGTTGAATCGTAATACAAGAATAATTTAATGGATGCAAATGACATTGTTTTATTAAGAAAAAGGCGTACATTTTAATTCTTATAACTGGAATAGGTTTTGTAGAATTTGAGGTATTTTTTTCCTGGTTGTTTTGAAATGCTTCATAGATAAAAGTACTTCACTTTTGAAAATAACGTAATCGAAATCACACACTGATAAAACGCAATGTTTTACAAAATTTTAGAGTGTCTTTATAGAAGATCAGTGACATACAATGTGATTGGAATTATTTGTCCAAAAATTAGTGATTTATGCTGCAGAAGTTGGTGATTTTCGAGTGGATGAATTCACTTCGTCGAGTTAGATGTGCAAATAAACTAGATCTTGGGAAGAATTCGAGTATGACATTTTAAAAATCGCCATTTTACCTTATGTGACGTCACAAAATATTGTATATCATATTTATTGATATGCATATAATTTCAGAAAATTTTATTTGCACATAAACTAATATAAATAGTTTTGTATCTGTTTCCAGCTAATAACAATCAACAAACACTTCAAATTTTGAATAAAAATGATTTTAAAATAAAGTTTTAAAAAATGGGAATATGGATGAGCATATAGATATATGAAAGGTCCCAGGCAGCACATCCATATGGGCCCGTAAGGGCAAAAGTGGGTCAGGGATATAGATCTATAAGGGCTATCCATATGGGCCCGCATAGAATGTCCACTTTTTTTTCTATATGGCCCATATGGGCTATTTATATATATCTATATGGATGTCTATGTCGATATATAAAGATATCTATAAGGATCTATGTGGATGCCTATGTAGATCTATAATGTATTTCTATATGGGCCCGCATAGAATGTCCACTTTTTTTCCAATATGGGCCCATAAGGGTTATCTTTATATATCTATATGGATGTCTATGACTATCTATAAAGATATATCTATAAGGATCTATGTGGATGCACATGTAGATCTATAATGACATCTATATGGGCCCGCATAGAATGTCCACTTTTTTCCATATGGGCCCATAAGGGTTATCTTTATATATCTATATGGATGTCTATGACTATCTATAAAGATATATCTATATAGATCTATGTGATGCACATGTAGATCTATAATGACATCTATATGGGTCCGCATAGAATGTCCACTTTTTTTCCATATGGGCCCATATGGGTTATTTTTATTTATCTACATGGGTGCATATGTCGATCTATAAAGGTATCTATATGGGTCTATTTGAATGCACATGTAGATCTATAATGATATCTATATGGGCCCGCATAGAATGTCCACTTTTTTTCCCATATAGACCCATTTAAGCTGTTTACATAGATCATTAAGGAATTATTATGTGATCTTTATAAATTTATAGGTCACTGATTTAAGAAGACACTTTACTTATTTGAAAACATCTGTTCCGTAATGTTAAACCTAAGTTTTTGAATTTCTCATTTAAATTTGAATATTTTTTAATGCTTTCTTTCTGCATTGTATAGTTAAACTCAATGTTAAACCTAGTTCTTGAATTTCTCATTCAAATTTGAATATTTTTAAATGTTTTCTTTCTGCATTGTATAGCTGAACTCAATCTCTAAAGGGACCATTTTGTATTTTTTCAATTTTGTTTGTAATTTTTTAAAGGCACTTTCATCTTCGAAACCGGTTCCGAAAGTGTAAATACCTTTACTAAAAAAAAAATTTGGTACCAAAATCCAAGAAGTAAAACTAGTGATATGATATCGACGTCCGTTTCCTATGCAGAAAAAGTCATTTTGAAAATATTTAAATTTAAACGAGAAATTCAAAAATAACCTATCCATAACATTACAAAGCCCATGTTTTCAAGTAAATGAAGGGGATTCGTCACTCATTTGAAAACATCTGTTTCATAATGTTAAATTTATGGACAAGTTATTTTTGAATTTCACTTAAATTTAAATATTTTTAGATTTTTTTTCTACATATTGGATAGCTGAACTTGTTTTCTAATAGGACAATTTTGTAATTTTTTTTTTTTAATTTTGGTTACAGATCTTCAGGTATTTTAATTTTCAAAACTGTTTTTGAAAATGAAGGTATTATCAAAGTATTATGGAATTAGTTGAAAAATAATCAAATTTTCTTTATCTACTTTATGTAGCTCAATAAATTTAATAAATGCAAATCATGTATGCACTGTACAGCCTGAGAATTTTGTCTACTGGATCATACAGTGTACATGCCATACACACTTCAGACAAATTTAAAATGTTACTTTTTTACTAAAATAAATTAATAAATCAACCAAGGTAGGTCACCAATGACCCATTATCTTTATTTTTTTACCTGTTTTGTGAAAACCAAAAAAGAGACGTTCAACATCCTAGTGATCTTGAAAGCTTCACAAATACTGTAATGAAAGAGACTGACAACCAAGGATGTAGTGGAGGGTGTATGTCATATACCCTCTGGATTTTTTTAAGGAACATCGTATACCCTCTCTTTCTCAAGAAAGCCATAGTAAATACACTCTAGGGTATACCCTCTGCTTAAAGTATATGCCCTGTTTTTTTTTAACGATTACACCACTGCTGACTACTTGGGGCAAGTGATCATGGCTATCAACCTCCATGCACAAAATTTCTCTTCTGGGGGTCAAAAGCATCCCCAGACCTTGTGATTTTATGGTTAATGTAAGTACATTGTTACATATGAAATGCCTCACAATTTTAAACAATATATGTTTGCAATAAATTCATTTATATTTTTTCACAAATATGATTGTTTCTAAACAGTACATAATTTTTCAATCATCAAATTAAAAATAAAAAAATACTATCAAATTTAATTTATTTAAAACCCATTTTCCAATTTACTTTTTATTTAAGTTAAAATAATTTTAGCATAATGAAAAACATTTAATGCATATAATTAAATTCCCAGAAGATTAATTTATGTACTTACAACAATATATACAATTCAGCACCTCTGACTGATATTTCATAAATAAGCACTTTACAAAATAAGAGCACAGTAATACACTATATTGCCATTGATTATGGGACACTTGCAATTTTAGACATTTTACTAAATATCTAGAAAAATACATGAGGAATCATCTTGAAACTCTTAGTGTATAAATATAATAGTATAAGTCATACATCTCCGTGAAGATTTTTTACCGAAACTCCATAGGGGACCGTCAACAAATTAAAAAAGAATGAATATATTTTGAATAACCCTGTCAAAACTAACGTAGCAAAAGCGCTCAAACTCTAGATTATGATTGAATGCCTTATTGTAATACACTGTGTTCATTTTTATGCAAATAGCATGCATACTCGCAGAGTAATTAAGGTTTTTATAAAAATGGTCCCAAATTTTTCCAAGTTTTTTTCCTTATAATTTTCAGAGTTCTTAATATAAAATAATATTTTTTTCAGAAAATATGACAAACAATATTGCACACAGTACCCTGTAATCAGAATTAAAAAATAATGAAAATTGTATACACAAATGAGTTGGTTTACTAAATAATTTTTTACTGCGCATGCGTCAACGATATCAAAATTTCACTTGCATATTATGTTAGTTAAATGTATAGAGCAACTTTTGTGAAAGTCACAAAATCATAACTTGAAAATTCTGAAAATAATCGTCAATTGAATAAGTTGAAAATCCGTTATTCTCAAAATGAAGCAAAAACAAGAGGGGTTGTATCCATATATTCATTGATTAGTGTCAATCTAGAATACACAATACGGGATGTTACAACTACTTTTGGATAAAATCCCTCATTTTTTTGCTTCATTTTGGAAACAACGGATTTTGTCCTTTTTCTATAGACGATTACTTTCAGAATTTTCAAGCTATAATTTTGAGACTTTTACAAAAGTTGCTCTATACATTTAGCTAACATAATATGCAAATGAAATTTTGATATTTTTGACGCATGCGCAGTAAAAAATTATTTAGTAAACCTACTCATTTTTCATACAATTTTTATTATTTTTTAATTCTGATTACAGGGTACTCTGTGCAATGTTGTTTGTCATATTTTCTGAAAAAAATATTATTTTATATTAAGAACTCTGAAAATTATAAGGAAAAAACTGCGAGTATGCATGCTATTTGCATAAAAATGAACACAGTGTATTACAATAAGACATTCAATCATAATCTAGAGTTTGAACACTTTTGCTACATTAGTTTTGACAGGGTTATTCAAAAGATATTCATTCTTTTTTAATTTGTTGACGGTCCCCTATGGAGTTTCGGTAAAAAATCTTCACGGAGATGTATGACGTATACTATTATATTCATACACTAAGGGTTTCGAGATGATTCCTCATGTATTTTTCTAGATATTTAGTAAAATGTCTAAAATCGCAAGTGTCCCATAATCAATGGCAATATAGTGTATCTTTGGCATGCAGCTAATATAAAAATATTGCTTTTCCATACTATACTTACTTTGCTAACCTTAATTTACCAATGACAGGATTCTCACTGATGATTTTTTATTATTATTATACAATATTTCTAAATAATAATTTACTTTGAAGATTAATTTGTTGAAATAGTGTCAGAGAGAAAATAATTACCAATTGCAGTCAAGTGAATTTGAAATGAAAATGAAACAGACTAAATAAAATAGCAACACAATTCACTTGGTTTATGGTATGTTACTCCATTTATTGAAAATACAATTTATATATTCATATATATGTATTTCTATAGACTATATCAGAATAGTTATCTTGTAACATAGTTCTATTTTTTATACAGTTTTAGATGGGTGTTGCACCCTCTCTGTAGTTTCATTTAGAAAAATGTATGCTTCGAGCCTCTATAAAAGGAGAAAAATTCGTATAAGAATCTAGAATCCTATGAGCAAGCACTCTGCTCTTCTTTACTTCTAGGAGAAAGTCAATAGGTATAGTTATTTGAATATTTAAAAACAACATGTATCATTGCAGAAGAAAGTTCATGAAGAATAAACAAACATTCTTTTCCCTCTTCAAATGCATAACTTTACATCCAGGATCATCAATGCAGGATTCTTCAGATTCGTATAAATTTGAATCAAGATTCCATGTCAGGTACAATTGAATTGCTCCAAGCATCTGGTTAATGTCACCACCTATTTTTAAAATGTAAGGATTAAATTTTTAAGATATAAAATTGTTTGTGCATACATAATTTTATCTAAAAATGAAGAAATATAATTTTTTTTAAATTACATTTCACACAACAGAAACAGTTAATTATAACAGTAACACTATCCATTTAATTTAGTTTTGCAAAGAAAAGGCTTCATTTGAAAAACTGATAAATTAAAAACCAACAAATTCACCAGGAACAAAATCTTTTTTTTTTTTTTTTTTTTTTTTTTTTTTTTTTTGTTATTCCAGCTTTTTTTTCAAATGTGAAATTGTGTTGGAGCAAGAAACACAACCACACTCAAGCTAATATTAAACCTGTGGCAGCATTCTTTCCAAATTTCTCATTTACATTTCAATATTTGTACAAGGTTCTTCAAAAAAAAATTTTTTTTTTAATTAAGTTTTTAAGCTTCAATTTATATTTTTAAAGTGACTACAAAAAAAAAAAAAAAAAAAAAAAAAAAAAAAAAAAAAAAAAGCTTTTTAAAAAGTGCAATCAAAATTGAAAAAATAAAATGGTATCCCAGGAAAAAGATCTGATATCTGCAAAGAAAAAAATATGGATAAATATATGAAAAAGAATGTCCCTAGATACATAATTTTAACTTGCGACTTAAGAGTGTTCTTATTTGACTACCATGGGATTTTATTACAGAAAAATATAATGTACCTAGATAGTTAAAAGTAATAGTTTTGAACTAGATTTAAACTTTTTTTGTTTATTATTTTCACTTTAATTTCACAGTTTATTTTAAAAATTAATTAGACAATGAAAGAATTTTTTTTCATTTATAGATCAATTGCTATGAAGATTTGCATATTTAATGAGTTAAAAATGAACGAGCTGATCCGTTTGATATTGTCTGATGTCAGTTCCTTAAATAAAACTTAAAACTTCGTATGATTAAAAAAAAAAAATTTAAACCTAGTTTTAGGGACCGTTTTCGGAGTCTAATGCATTCGCAATAAAGCATTTGTCTGAACTAACCTATGACATGGATCCCTGTATCTAATGCAGCATATGTACCCAAAATGCTCTGTATTTACCAAAGATTATCGCAAAAAACGTCGAGTGAACCAAACCTTGTAGTAAATAAGCTAAAAACTTTGTAAAATCACCATAAAAAGAAAATTAAACAGGACGCGTTTCGAGCTTAAAAAATACAGCTCGTCTTCAGCTTCTCCAAACACGTGTCACAAGGACGTGTTTGGAGAAGCTGAAGACGAGCTGTATTTTTTAAGCTCGAAACACGTCCTGTTCAATTTTCCTTTTATGGTGATTTTACAAAGTTTTTAGCTTATTTATCAATTTATCGCCAGTGATTTTGGTGTTTCTCAATATCAAACCTTGTAGTAGTCCATAGAATGCGAAAAACTAATGCTTCATTAAAGTTTAAAAAATATTGGTTATTGAAGTCTAAGATAAACTTTCATAATACAGAAAGCAGCTGAATTGTAATCTAAGTTGAATGAACCAAATATGTTAAGATTGGGTCCTTAGAAATGTGAGAAAGAATGTGTCCTCCAGTGGTGGAAAGTGCATCCCCCCCCCACTGTAAATTTAATGAATTACTATAAATATTAACATGATGTTTAATAAACGGATGAAATTCCTTATCTAAAGTTATGTAATTTTTAATTTACAGCTTCAGTGAGTAAACATAACTTTTCGAAAATGCTGGCAGTACTCAAAATGTATGCAAAAAAGGTGACAGCTGAAGTATAAAGAAGGCCCAGGTATAGGGGACAAAGGTGTATTAACGGGAATGTAGCTGGGTATGAGAAAATTTCTTAGTAGTTTAAAAGGTAGTTTAAAAGTTGAAGGGTGCTAAAACTGTCAAAGAAAATTGTAAATACAATTAGAGCATTGTTTTAGAAATTGCAATAAAGGAATGAAGTAGGAAATTAAAATTCAAACTTAGCAGTAGCTGAAATCTGGAAAAATATTTGTTGTTCATATAATATGTGGGAGACCTAAGAAATTATTTAAAAAAAGCTTGTGAATTGGATCATTTTTGAGAAAGTTATGGTAGGGAGTCTAAAAGAGGCCAACTAATAGCAGGACAATAGCACGAAAACATGCTAAAATGTTTTACTATTTATCAATTTAGATTTTCAAATTATCAAAATTAAGAATAGTGTACATAGTATAATGTTAATCCTTAGAATAATATTTTAAAGAAATGCACAAAAAAATTAGGTAAATGTTTAAAAAAGGATGCTATAGGTCATGGATAAAAATATGAGAGTGTTGATACGGAGAGAAGAGTCTAATGCAATTTAACATATAAGTAGTACAGTAGACTCCCTGAAATCCGCACAGCTTGGAACCAGAGGTTTGTGCGGATTTTAGAATTTTGCAGATTTATGGTCATTGCTTTTTTTTTTTTTACGTTTTTTAAAACAGTAATTTCAACATAATAAATAATGCAATAAAAACTATAATAAGTGCTTAAAATATAATAAAATATTAAAATAAGTAATAAACTAAAATAATAAAAATGTAGATGATTTTTAAGAATGATTAAAATATTAAAAGCAAACATCAAGTTAATAATCAATAATACATGATCAAATATTCATTATAAAGGGAAATAAAGAGGACATCTATTGGATTAAAAACTTTTTGCAAATTAATTTAATGTTTAATAAAATTACGAGTTACATGATTCCGACATGGATGAAATGTGATTCATTGACGAAATTTGCATTTTTAAAGCGATCGGGCAACGAAATTCGCGTTTTTTATGCAATTCATTGATGAAATTAACTTTTTTTTTTTTTTACACAATTCATAGACGAAATTGAGTTTTTTGCATGTCTCATGGACAAATTAATGTTTTCATGTTTTTTCATTCAGTCTTTGGCCAGTTTTCCCATTTTTATGTGATTCTTTGTTGAAAACCCCTTTTCATACTTTATTTGATTTTTTTATACTTTATGCGATACTTAATTGAAATTCATGATTTTTTAAAGTATTTTGACAAAATTTCCATTTTTCTCAAGATTTTTTGATGAAATTTCTGATTTTTTTCATAACTTTTTGACAAATTTTAAAATTTTTTTCGTGACCTTTGACGATATTTTTCGCTTTTTCTGCAGAACTTTGATTGACTAAATTTGTGTTTTTTCTGTGATAATTTTACGAAATTAGAGATTTTTTTCTGTGAACAATTAACTAAATTGATTTTTTATGACAATTGTCTGTCAAGTCAATATTTGTAATTTTTAGTATCTGAAATTTCAGACTGATGACTTTTTAAAGTTTTTGGCATAAAATGTCTTAAACTTTTGGAAAATTTGGAACAGATGTAGTATTTGCCCAGAGTCTGCCATTTTGTTTCTTTGTTGATCATTTATGGCCACTTTATATTTAATTTTTGAACAAGTAAGAAATTAAACTTATGCAACAACAAATTTAAAAAAAATCAGCAATCCAAACATTATTTGTAAAAAAGAAAAAAAAATAGGGAAGGGAGAGGAGAAATTCTTAATCAGTAAATGGTAAATACATAAATTTTAAAGCAGCCAAATAAAGCAAATATCCATTTAAAAATATATTCCTAAATTACAGTAAAAAATGTTTCAGAGATTAGACGCTTAAAACGACAACAACAACAATAAATAAATAAATACAAAAAATTTAAATTGGCAAAAAAATGGCCACAATCTCCGGGCGAATACTACATGATAGCCAAAAATGTGAAAATTAGCCTTGCTTTTAATCATATGCTAACAATAAATAATTTGTACATAAAATTGAGGGAATATTTTTAATTTTCTGGTACTTAAAAAAAGTTACAAAAAAAAAAAATTGTTTCTTTCCTAAAATTTGTGCACGGATTGCGTCTATATTATACAACTCTGGATCTAACTGTGATTTCAAAATGTAATTGAACTTTGATATAACAAATCTCAATTTATTAAATTTTTCAATTTAGCGACTATTTCTTCGAATTTAACGAAGTTATAATTCCGATTTAATAAATAACATTCAATTAAAAAAAAATAAATTTGAAATTTTTTAATGTTCCTGATTGTCAATTTTCTAAATGTAAAGCAAAATTATCTACATGCTACAGAAAGATTTCATTTTAAATACATATTAAATAAAGTTTTTTGGGAGTGAGAGGAATTAGCCAGATTTTATGTTAATAACATTTAATTCATAAAATTTCAAATAAAATAAAATGTACTTACATTAATTAAATGTAGCTGAACATCATTTTAAGAGTAAACTGAGACATTAAGATGGCTAAGAGGCTATAAGTGTCAAACTTGATAGTGAATCCTATGGAAATCAAAATGCATATATATAATAATTATGCTAAATTTGAATATTTAAATTTCATTTTAAATACATATTGTTCTGAATTTTTTTTGTGCAATAAACTAAAATTTTGAAGCATTTTAAAAACTAGTGAAACCCCAAATCTATTGATTGTTTTATTTCTACGGTCCATGGCGTGCAAGTTTGAAATTTTGCCAAGACTGAAAATATTTTGAATTCCCCCTTTAACTGAGTCTAAGTGAACACATAGGCATACACGTAGCTTGTATTTTTTTCCACGACCCTATGATGAAATTCTTTTTTTCCTCAATCTTTAGCCAAAATTTGCCATTTTTGTGCAATTTTTTGACAAAATGTGAGACTTTTCAGCGAAAACCAAGTAATTAATACAGGGTTGGCAAGTTTTTGATGTATGACAGATTTTATCGTTATGTCAAAAACTGTCCAAAACCTACTAGGAGTTTTTTTTTTATTATTATAATTATTGGTTTTTCATTCTATCTTTAGCATTAAGTCATTTTACTTTAAATATTCACTATCAGAAAGACTCTAAAGTATATTTATTCATCCAAAAGAAAAAAAAGGAAAAAACTGCATTAAAAAATAAATAAAGCATTTAAGAATCTCTGTAAATGGAAAAATAATTTAAGAATAATTTTAAAGATAAAAGATTCTTACTCATACAGTCATAGGTATGTAATAAAATATGCAATGTGTTATTTTTTTCAATTCACTTTAAATAATACCTAAATAATTTTAAATAAAATGTAAACAGGACATAAATAGTCTGCTTTTATGGTAGTTGTAATAAATTTCAATTTAAAAAATATTTCATGACTATTCAGGTAAAAAATTATATCTAAAAATATAAGTACGGAATGGTCTATAATAGGGATGCACAACCTGTGGCCCGCAGGCCAAAACTGGCCCACAATGGGTTAACGAGTGGCCCGCAAGCTTTGTAAATTTACAAATGGAAAAAATTGCAATTTTTGTGTATATGTCAGAGAAAAAAATCGTAAATTTCATCAATTTATCGTGCTAAATTATAAAATTTAGTTACTTAAGAATCGCAGATTTCATTGATTTGCACGGAAAGATTGTGAATTTCATTAAGTGCGAAAAAAAGCGAATTTTGTCAATAAGGCTTGGAAAAATTGCAAGTTTAGCTCATCAGATATTGAAAAAAGCTAATTTTGTCCTTAAGCTCGGAAAGAAATAGCGATAAATTCTCCCAATCAGGCGCAGAAAAATCGCGAGTTTTGTCGGTCTTACATGAAAAATTGCACATTTCATTGATCGGGCAAGAAAAAAATCGTCAATTTTGTTGATGATGTTTGAAAAAATTGCAAATTAAATTCATCGGTTACAAAACAAAAAAGCATGTTTTATCGGTTTATTGTATGAAAACAACGTGAATATTGTTGATTGGGCACAGACGAAGAAATCTCAAATTTTGTTGATAAGACATTGAAAAATCAAGAATTTATCAATGATGAGAAGAAAAAATGAAAATTCTGCTACACGGCTGCGAAACAATCATGAATTTCATTACCACAGAAAAAAAATCGTGAGTTACATCTTACGGTGCAAAAAAAATGCAGATTTCGTCAGTTAGTACAAAAATTGCGAATGATCTGCCGCGGAAAAATACGTATTTCGTCAAGTAAGGGTGGAAAAAGTGTTTTTTCGTCGATCGGACACCGAAAAATCGCGAGTTTCTTAGATCGGATACCGAAAAATCACAAATTTCGTTGCTCGAAGATGGGGAATATTGCAAATTTTGTTGGTCACACGCGTAAAAATTGCTAATTACATTCTATTAGACTAATAAAATCGCGAATTTCCTCAATCGGGAGCAGAAAGTCACGAAATTTGTTGATCAAGCGAAAAAAATCGCAAATTTCGTTGAATGAATTTCTATAAATCACGAATTTTGTCATCGGCTTCGTAAAAATTTCGAATTTTGTCATTCAGGCACAGAAAAAAAATCAGGAATTTTGCCGATCTGAAGCAGAAAAATTGTGAATATAGTCGATCGTCTGCATAAAAATTGCGAATTTCGTCGGTCAGGTGTGGGTCTTTTGCGAAATTTGTCGATTAGACTCGGGAAAAAATGTGAATTTTATTGATCATGCGAGGAAAAATAGCTAATTTCGTCAATCAGCTTTGTAAAAATCACAAATATCGTTGATCTGCTTTGTGAAAAAACGTATTTTGTTTATCAGGCGCGGAAAAATCGTAAATTATCTCAATCAGCTTCGTAAAAATTTCTCGTTTTATTGATCAAGAGCAGAAAGATGCTGAATTTTTTTTATCAGCTTCGTAAACATTGCAAATTTTGCCGATCAGACGTGGAAAAATCACGAATTTTGCTGATCATACGAATAAAAGTCTCCTATTTTGTCGATAATGCGAAGGAAAATCGCAATTTTTGTCGACCATGCAAAAAAAATCATGCTTTTCACCGACTGGTTTCGTAAAAATCGCGAACTTTGTCAACCAGTTTCGGAAAAATCACAAGTTTCGTCGACCAAGCTCAGAAAAAAAAAAAAAAAAAGAATTTTGTCGATTGGCTTCAGAAAAATCGTGAATTTTGCAAACGAGGCTCAGAAAAATGGTGAGTTTCGTCGATCAGCCGCTGAAAAATCATGAATTTTGTCGATTGTGTGTAGAAAATCAAGAATTTCGTAGATCAGCTTAGTAGTAATCGTGAATTTTTTTTGATAAAGTTAATAAAATTGTGAATTACAAATTTCATTGATCGGGCACAGAAAACCGGGAATTTAGTTGATCAGACATGAAAATTCTCATTGATCGGTTTCTTCTCTCTGTCGTTCATAAAGTTCACATTTTTTTTCCCGGTACCAGCAATTTATGCTTGCTTTTTAGCACTTTTAATAAAACAAAACTTACTCTCCTGAAAAAAGACAAAAAATATTTTTACATCTTGAAATTAATCCTTGCTATATCTATTATATATAAAAACGTAAAAACTGATGATATGTGAATTGGACATCTTGATTGGGTAAGCAAATTTAAAGGGGTAACCCCCCCCCCCCCGGCCACTTTCCTATGAAATCTGATTTTCTATCTGATTATAGGCTACAGATCACCTCCTTTAAATCGAATTATCCCCTTGTTATTGATGTGGCCCTCGACCACCCAGACACAATTGTAAGTGGTCCTTCACTTGAAAAGGTTGTGCACCAACTAGTCTATAAGATTCATACATATTTGCATTAAAGTTAACAAATAAAAACCATGGTATATGAATATATAAATCATTATTATATTCTGAATTTTTTTAAACATTGTTTTCTATTCGTTAAATTTTAAGTCTAAGAACTTTCAGATGAAAATGGATCTTAGAGATTTGCATCAAAATTTTATTATCACATAAATTTTAAGATTCTGCTTATTGAACTGAAAATAAAAGTCACCATTTAATTACATTTATAAAATGCATAAGATAAGCAATTTGAAATATTATATTGAATAATATTCAAATTTATTCAATGACCAGCCCTTGACATCTATTGTCACACCATATAACAGAATTTTTTCATTTCTATAATGATTTTAATGTAATTTTTTTAATTAAAAATTTATATTGAATGTTATTTAATAATTTTATTATCATTTAATATTAATGTTCATTGCAAAATCATATTAATGAAGAGTATGATAAATATTGTTCTTTCCTTTCACTCTTGAACTTTAAAATTTTTCCCATTTAGGTAATCTTTCTTTTAAATAAATTTAACAAATGTAATTAAAAATAATATTAATAACAAGAATAACAAGAAAAAATCAATTTAGAAATAAATTATATGCTGCACTTACATTATAAATCAGAGAAAAATAAAAAGTGGTATGTTTTTGACAGAATAAACTGGTAAAATCATGGTTTTTACCACTGTCATGTCAAAAACCAGTTTTTAAGGTCAAAAACCCAACCTTGACTTTATATGATCTTATAATGAAATCTGCGCCTTTTTTCTGCGATCCTTTTGCAAAATTTGCATCTTTTTTGTGATCGTTTGGATAGAAATTGTGTCTGTTTTGCAATCCTTTAACAGAAATCGCGTCTGTTTCATGATCTTTTGACAGAAATTTGTGATTTTTCGACGAAATCAAAATATTTTATAAGATATCTTAAAGAAATTTGCTCCTTTAACAGATATTGCACCTTTTTCGTAATTTTTGGCAGAAATCGTAGCTTCTCTTCAATCATTAGATGAAAATCGTGTTTTTTGGAGATCATTTGCGGGAAATCGCGCCTTTTTCACTAAGCTTTGGCAAAAGTTGTATCTTTTTTATGATCCTTTGACAAAATTTGAATCTGTTTCTAATTTTTTTTTGATAGAAATTGAGTCTGTTTTGCAATCTTTTGACAAATATAATGTTTTTTCTATGATCTGTTGACAAAATTCATGTCTTTTCTGCAAACCTTTGATAAAATTTGCATTTTTTTCATAATCCTTTAATGAAAATTGTTTCTCTACAATCATTTGATGAAAATTGTTTTTTTTTTTTATCATTAGATTGAAATCGCATCTTTTTCGCAATCCTTTGGCAGTATTCACATCTTTTTTGCAAGCCTTTGACAAAAATTGCACTTCCTCTGTAATCATTTGATAAAAATCGTAGGTTTCATTGCAATTATTTGACATAGTCACAATTTTTTTTTGATTTTGACAGATACCGCATCTATAGCCAGAGTTGTATAACATAGACATACACGCACAGAAAATTTTATGAACTTTGCAGAAAGTTTTAGGAAAGAAAAAAAAAATATTTTTGGAAATTTTTTATGTACCAAAAAATAAAAATATTCCCCCAAATTTATGTACGAATTATTTACCGTCAAAGCGAATTTCGTCAACAGACCTTGAAAAAAAAATTGCGAATTTTAACAAAGAATCGCGTAAAAAAAGTGCATTTCGACAAAGAATCGGGTAAAAAAGGAACATTTTGACAAAAGACTGCATAAAAGACAAATTCTATTCATGAATCGTGTAAAAAATGCGAATTTCGTTCATGATTTGCGTAAAAAATACAAATTTTGTGTAGAATCTCACAAAAAAGCGAATTTCGTTCACGAATAGCATAAGAAACACAAAATTCATCTATGATTTGCTTAAAACTATGAATTACATCCATGAATCGCTAAAAAAACACAAATTGCGGCCATGAATCGCTCAAAAATGTGATTTACTGTCATAAATCGCTTTAAAAGCGCGAATTATACGTCCATAAATCACTCAAAAAATGCACATTTCGTCGATAGATTGCTCAAAAATGCAAATTATGTCCATGAATCGCATAAAAATACAGATTTACGTCCATAAATCACACAAAAAATGTGAATTTCATCGACAGATTGCTCAAAAAACCAAATTATGTCCATGAATTGCATAAAAACAGCAAATTAATTCCATAAATTTAAAAGGAAATGCGAATTAAGTCTTTAAATTGCTCAATAAATGCAAATTTCTTTGACAAATCGCTCAAAAAATGCAAATTTCGTCGACAGATTGCTCAAACATAAATTATGTCCATGAATCGCATAAAAAAGCGAATTGTCTATAAATTGCATAAAAACGACAATTATGGCCATGAATTGTGGAAAAAACATGAATTACACCCACGAATTGCTTAATAAAAGCAAATTTCGTCCATGCCAAAATAATATAATGCATAATTTTATTAAACATTAAATTATCTTGCAGAAACTTTTTAACCTATTATTAAGTGGGCAGAAAGTTTTGGGTTTTATATAGGTCTGTCTATAGTATTGTTTGACAGAGATTGCATTTTTTTCATGGAATCAGCATGTTTTCAGCATTCGCAATCTATTGACGAAAATAGTTTTTTTTTGCAATCATTTGGCAAAAAGCAAGTCTTTTTTGCGGTCAGTTTCCATCCTCTGTAATTTTTAAAAGACGGAATTCTACATGTGGACAGAAAACTTTGACCCATGCTATGGTCCCTGCACAAATTATATATAAATAAAATAATGTTAACCGAACATGCAAGCATTGTTCTTCAAAAAGTCATTTTCCCCCATTCATTGTTGTAAAATTTCTCTCCTCACCGAAATGAATTTGAAAATCAAGAGAATCCTTATGACATATAAACTGGAATTTCTTTTTTTACCCTAAAATAACTCATTTGTGCTGTTTGGGTTGATGAAGGCAACAATAAAGGACGATCTTTAAGATTTTGTTCAAGCTGTGAAAAGAAATTTTCTTGATTGGGGATATATCTTTCAGAATTGAAATCAAAGTATGAAGTTAAATAAGAGAAAAAAATGGGTATAGGACAGTTATAGCATTTTAATAATACTAATCTATTTTGTTTTTCCCCTTGTTATATGCTGAATCTGATAATCACAAATGTAGATTTTAAATGGTCTCTTGTTCACTATTTATTTCTTGAAAACTGACTAATACTGTATAATGATTTTTTTCAATTTTCTACATTAACTGCAATTATTTAATTTAAATTATTTCCAAATAAAATTATACTACTTATAAACAAATGTTTATCCAACAATGTTTATCCTTTATCCAACAATGTTTATTTTTATCAATGAATATGCATATGTAATAAAAAGTGTATATGTAATTAAAAAAAGGGGGGGGGAGTTTAAAAACAAAACAAAATTGGTAAATTAAAAAACCAGACTTTCAACAAGTGCAAACAACAGAAAATAAGCTGAGAAAGTAACAAAAATTTCATTAATAATAATAATTTTTAAAAAATCAAAATTTCATTGCTATTAAATACATTTTATATTACTTTTAAGTAATAACAAAATTTTTCTATCAAATATTTTTTCTTTCTGAAAATTTGCAATTCAATTTAGTGTTCAAACACCATAAAATTGACTGATTCTCATACATAAAAACAAGCAAAAACGTTTTATAGTTTTCAGTAAAAGCAAAAAAAATTATAAGGAATGCTGTCAAAGTTTACATTTTGTATGCAATAGCATGTTAGAAGAAAAAGAAAAATGTTGACTAAACAATCAGCATTGAATTCAGGTGGTCTGGTAGGGAGGGGTATTCCCCTCTTTCCCCCCCCCCCTCGAAAATGCGAGATTTTGTGTTTTCAATGACAAAAAAGTGCATACGAGCTATAACAATTTTAGGCTTACGGCTAACTAATGCACCTGATTAGATGCAGTTAAAAATAAAAAAATTCTACATACAAATCTGATATAGAACGTGAAAAAACAATACAGTATAAACAAACAAACAAAAAAAAAAACATGCATATGTTATACAGCTTACCTTGCTTTTCGGAAATGTTGCTTTGAAGAACATTCAACGATCGCCGACAACCAAAACAAACGGGACGCCACGCCATTATTCTGTAAGTTGGTTGATTGGTCGCAGATCGGCCGGCGCAGAGGCTCCTCGGAAAATCCCGAGTGTTTGGATCTGTCATGGCTTCCTGCATCTATCTGGATAGAGATCGCAAGAAGCCATTGATCTGTTTAGGGGCGTTCGGTGCGCAAGATTTTGTAAGGTTTGTACTGCTATTGTTTTATGTGTTGTAAAAGTTTTTTTTTTTCATTGAATTAGTTAATAAAGAATTTTTATAAACATATAAAGATCAGTTGCTTTGTATTTTTTTATTCTCAATTACATAATTAAATTAAATTTTACTTAAAAGTAAGAGCACAAAATTAAATTCAAATTAGCTTAAATAAAATTTAATATTTTTTTAACATATTTTTTAAATAAATTTTAATAATTGAAATATATTTTTAATTCATATACACTATTTTTAATAATTAAATAATACGAATTTAATTCATATACACTATTTTTTAATAATTAAATAAATTTAATTATTAAAAAATTATAAATAATTGTTAAATATTTTAATAATTAAATTATAATTAAAAAATATTTTTTTTAATTAAATAATAATAATAAAATTAAATAAATTTATTAAAATGCAAAATTTCCTACACTTACATTCAAAATATTTAAATAAATATTATTTAAGTTAACTTTAAAAAAGCAATGTTAACATTAAAAAATTGTCCCCATATTCTGCTAGATTTTCTATCAAGATCTATATAGATAACCTTTATCGATCTACACAAATCTACACAGATTTTCTGAATACTGTACAGATATTACATTTCACTATTTTCAGGATTTATTTAATAGATTAATATAGTAATATGCATGTGTTATTAAAATAAACACATAATAAATATGCTGCGAAAATCATAAAGTTGATTTATATAGATATTTTATTATCATCATATAATAATAATAATAATAATAATAAAATAATAATTATGGTAAAAAGAATTACGTGTTATTTATATTATGATGAAATCTTCTTTAAATTAACTTAAAAAACGCTATGGTATCACTAAAAAGTTGTCTCCAGATTCTGATTGATTTTCTATCAAGATCTATATAGATAACCCACATCGATCTACACAAATCCACACAGATTTTCTAATTGCTGCACACATATATAAATTTCTACATTTTGTTACTTTTTATAGTTAATTTAATCAAACAGTAAGCTGATATACTTCTAATATTAATATAAATACATAAAAAATGCGCTTCAAGCTATATGCTACAAAATCAATTTATATGGATGTACCTGGGTTTCTCATGGACAAATGGGCCCAGCTAAAACCCATCTGCCCATATGGGACACATGTGGAGCCCACATGGGCCCATAGTTCTGTGCTGCCTGGGTATATCTCAAGAACTAATGCAGAGAACTTCATCAAATTTTAAATTCTATTACCCTAGAATATATAACATAATTAGACGCTGATTACATTTTGGTATTAACCTTGCAACAGGTGGTGCAGCTATGCTGCATTTTGCACCACTTTTCCGATAGCTATACCTCAACAACCAACGCACAGAATTTCATCAAACTTCAGATTTTGTTACAAAATGACATATAACATAATTACATGATGATTACGTTTTGTTATAAATCCTTCAACTGATGGTGCTGCTGTGCTATATTTTACACGGTTTTTTTAAAACTAGCTATACCTCAAGAACTAATGCACAGGATTTCATCAAACTTCAGATTCTTTTACACCATAACATAATTAGACGCTTTTTTACGTTTTGGCATAAATTGTCCAAGATATGGTGTTGCTGTGCTACGCTTTGCAAATTTTTGTTATAACTATATCTCAAGAACTAATGGAGGGAATTCCATCAAATTTCAGATTCTGTTAGGTCTTGACATAAATAGATGCTTATTAGGTTTTAGTATAAATTACCCAACATGAGGCACTACTAAGCCCATTTTCTGAGAATATTAATTAAATTTTGCGTTTTAGGCTTTTCGGATACCAGAATCTCATTAGGCTAGGTCAAATGTTGGAGGAAATTCGATAGTGGGTAGCTTTGGGGTCACCACCTTTTTTTTTTTTTTTTTTTTTTTTTTTTTTTTTTTTTTTTTTTTAATATTAAAATGTACTTATGAGATAGAAGAAAGTTTTGGGATTGACACATCCAACTAGTTTATTTAATATATAGTAAGCATATATTTCTCTTTTTATATATTTCGATAATTATTATATATTTTCTTATCGTTATATATATATAGTAGAAATATTTCTGTTCATGTAATAATTTATGAGATAATCAATTTCTACATAGTAAATATCGGATAGTGCTAGGAAAAAAGGTCTATTGTGAAATGATATGAGACATGTGAAACGCGTTTGCATTCTCTTGAATATGTGAAAAAGGTAGATTAAAAAATAAGAGAATTGGGGACAAACTCTATTTTGAAACCCTCTCTGCAATAGAAATCGCTGCTGCTCAATACAATTAATGGACCTCATTCCTTTTTGTTTTCAAAAATCCTCGCTTTTTCCGGCATTCCGGGAAAGACCATGGATTAATATTCAAAAATCTGGTCTCCCACGAAATTTGCGGCATGCTGAATAATGCGGGGGAATGTGGTAATTTAACTTGTCGTTTTTGGAACAAATTATCCTCTATAATAATAGCCGTTGTGACTCTCTCTGTCTGTCCCTGTATGTAGAACAATTCCGGGGTTGTACGCATCCGCTAAAGAAGAAATTCTGACGGCCATGTTTTAGAAATTTTGGTGTTTTTTTTTAATTGCACTAACCTAAATGTTATGTCATTAGAAAGAGCTTTCAAAAATAAACGCTTTTTTTACTTACGGTTTTTCCCTAATTGTAATATCTTCTGAGATATAAAGTCATTTTTTTCCGGCGTTCGAGCGCTGGATATATGTAAACAAAGGCCGATGATTCATTTGATTCATTCAATTGATTCATTCACATGACGAGTTTTCTATGCACCATGGAGGATATTCGGTGAGATTGAATTTCATATATCCAAACCAGTAATGAAACGTAATCTTATTGCTCTCTGCGCATTCCTGCTTGCGCAAATCCGACAACAGAACCAATGAGAGAAGAGATAATTACTGTCTTTAAATGTTAGCGTGGTATGCCCGCGTTCGTTGGATCTATTCTATTTTGTGCTTTTAAAATGTGCAATTAAATATATGTATGGATTTTTTTATCGCAACGTAATAGGATTTCAACAATATAACCTGGTAAGTGAGAACTTTTTTTTGAATGGCAATGTAGTAACATTGGGTCGATCGAGTTTATTTATTTTGATTTTGCCCGTTTTTATTGAAGGACATAATTTAACCGTTTCTTCCATTGCATAACACTTCTTATTTTGTTTTCAATCTTTTTTTTTTTTTTTTTTTTTTTTTTTTTTTTTAGTAATTCCTTATTGTGATCTTCATTTCTGTCATATGAAAAATACATTTCTATTCTGCCATGGGTACACTGAAGTTAAATATCCCCCTTACGATGTTCGCAAAAACTTTTCTCGGATAGTATTTTTCGATCGATGCTTAATTTTATATTTCATAACATTATTTATTTTGATTTTGCCCGTTTTTATTGAAGGACATAATTTAACCGTTTTTATTTTATTTTATTTATTATGATAATTTAACCACTTCTTATTTTGTTTTCAATCTTTTTCTTTTTTCTAAAGTAATTCCTTATTGTGATCATTTCTGTCATATGAAAATTTCATTTCTATTTTGCGTATAGCATTTACATTTGTTGCATTATCATTTTGAAAATTGATAAAAAATAACAAAAGACAAAACATTGCAAATTCTATATATATATATATATATATATATATATATATATATATATATATATATATTAATTTGGACATGCAAAAAACATTCTGAAATGTCTCAATCAATCACAAGATTTTTGTGGGGTTTTTACATAACTGAATGACTTTTTTTCCATGATTGATTAATGAATTTTATAATTTTTACCCCACATGACCAACTGTCGAACTGATTGACAAATTTTCTATTTTTCATGTGTTGGATCGAGAAATTTTGTGATTTTTTTTTTTTCTGATGAACAAAGAAATTTTGCATCTTTTCTCCAAGCAATTAATGGAAGCTTTTTTTTAAAATTTGTTGTTTTTTTCTCGCAATCTTTTGATGTAATTTGCCGTTTTATTGAATTTATACTTCTTTCGTGATTTTTTTTTTTTTTTTTGAGAAAATGTCGTTTTTTGTTATCCTTTTGAGAAATTTGTCTTTTTTTCCTATTTTTTGTGAAATTTACATTTTTATGCGATTACCTAGACAAAATTTCTGTGCTTTTGAGATCTTTGGACGAAATTTGTGTCTTTTATGATACCTGGACAGTTTCGAAGAAGTTTATCGTTTTTCTTGAGTTCTTTCGATGAAATTGTCGTTTTGTCATGATCTTTCGATGTAATTTCCCGTTTTATTGAAGATCTATTTGCAAAATTTGTTGTTTTTTTCTGCGAAATTACCTTTTTTTGTGATTATTTGATGAAATTTGCTTTTTTTCTATCCTTTGACGAAATTTGCTGTTTACTGACAATCATTTGTCAAAATTTGTTGTTTTCTCACAATATTTTGAATTTTTTTTCACAATATGTATAATTTGCCATTCTTTAGAGTTTTTTTTTGTCAAAATTTGCTTTTTTTCGAAATTTTTTAAACGTTTTGGTAAAATTTTGATTTTTTGCAATATTTTCACGAAATTTGTTTTATTTGAGATACCTGGACAATTTTTTTTCTGCAGTTTTTTGACAAATTTTTTAGAGATCTTTTGAAGAAATTTGTTGTTTTTTGCAATCTGTTGACGAAATTTGCTGTTTTTTTTTTTTTCACATCTATTTATAAAATTTCCAGGTGTTCTTTTTTTTTGGGGGGGGGGGGTATTTTGACAAAATTTGTTATTTTTTGTGATTATTTGCCAAAATTCATGTTTTTTTTTATACTTGGATAAAATTATTTGTTTTCTCAGGGATTTTCGGTGAAATTTGTTATTTTCTCACGATCTTTCGATGTAATTTGCTGTTTTATCGAAATTATCCTTTTTTTTTGCAAAATTCGTGATTTTTTTTTGTGTAAAATTTGTTGTTTTTTTTTTTGTTATTTTCAGAAATTTGTCATTTTTTTCACTTTTTTTTTTTTTTTTTTTTTTTTTGCAAAATTTACCTTTTTTGTGATCTTTTGATGAAATGTGCCTCTTTTTTTCATCTTTTAACAAAATATGTTGTTTTCTCACAATCTGTTTACCAATATTTGCATTTTTTGAAGTACCTGGATAAATTTAAAGTATTTTCACGATCTTTTGACGAAATTTATGTCTTTTATGATATCAGGAAATAATTATTTGTTTTCTCAGGGATTTTCGGTGAAATTTGTCGTATTTTCTTGCCATTTTTCGATGTAATTTGCCGTTTTATCGAATTTATCCTTTCTTTGGAAATTTGTTGTTGTTTTTTCGTTTTTTTTTTCAGAAATTTGTCAACATTATGTAAATGCTATAGGCAAAATAGAAATGAATTTTTCATATGACAGAAATGAAGATCACAATAAGAAGTGTTATGCAATAGAAAAAACGGTTAAATTATGTCCTTCAAAAAAATGGGCAAAATCAAAATAAACTCGATCGACCCGATGTTACATTGCCTATCAATAAAAACGTTAGTTCTCACTTACCAGGTTATTTGTTGAAAAGACTATTTTACTCTGATCCTATGTTAAAAATATACTTATTACGTTGCGATAAAAAATTCCATACATATATTTAATTGGCTATAGAATGAGGGAATAAACATATGTCACTCAGCACACAGTTCAATGGGTACACTGAACTGCAGTATTCCCATCGTAAGATTACCTAGAAAAAACATTCTGAAATGTCTCGATCAATCACAAGATTTTTGTGGGCTTTTTTACATAACTAAATGACTTTTTATCCATGATTCATTAATGAATTTTATAATTTTTACCCCACATGACCAACTGTCGATTTTTGTATTTTTTCTTCAACTGATTGACAAATTTTCTATTTTTCATGTGATAGATCGAGAAATTTTGTGATTTTTTTTTATTTTTTTTTTCTGATGAACAAAGAAATGTTGCATCTTTTCCCCCTGCAATTAATGAAAGTTGTTTTTTGAAATTTGTTGTTTTTTTCTCACAATCTTTTGATGTAATTTGCCGTTTTATCGAATTTATCCTTTTTTCATGATTTTTTTGAGAAATTGTCGTTTTTTGTTATCTTTTTGAGAAATTTGTTGTTGTTTTTTTTTTGCTATTTTTTTTGCGAAATTTACCTTTTTTTGCGATTACCTAGACAAAATTTATGTGCTTTTGAGATCTTTGGACGAAATTCGTGTCTTTTATGATACCTGGACAGTTTCGGAGAAGTTTATCGTTTTTCTCGAGTTCTTTCGATGAAATTGTCGTTTTGTCACGATCTTTCGATGTAATTTGCCGTTTTATTGAAGATCTTTTTGCAAAATTTTTTGGGTTTTTTTGCGAAATTTACTTTTTTTGTGATTACTTGATGAAATTTGCTTTTTTTTCAATCCTTCGACGAAATTTGTTGTTTACTCACAATCATTTGTCAAAATTTTTTGTTTTCTTACAATATTTTGAATTTTTTTTTCAGAATATGTTTACAAATTTGCCATTTTTTAGGGATTTTTTTTGTCAAATTTGGCTTTATTTTTCGAAATTTTTTCATGAAAATTGCCAATTATTTTAGACGTTTTGGCAAAATTTTGATTTTTTGCAATACTTTCACGAAATTTGTTTTATTTGGGATACCCAGAATTTTTTTTTTTTTTTTGCATTTTTTGAGAAATTTTTTAGCGATCTTTTCATAAAATTTGTTGTTTTTTGCAATCTGTTGACGAAATTTGCTGTTTTTTTCTTTCACGTCCATTTACAAAATTTCCGCGTGATGTTTTTTTTTGGGGGGGGGGGGGTATTTTGACGAAAATAGCTATTTTTTGTGATTATTTGCCAAAATTTGCATTTTTTATGGTACCTAGACAAATTTTTGTACATAGTAAATGATTTCTAGCATTTTTTTTAAAAAAACTTTATCAGTAGAAAAATAATCTTCAAACATTTTCAAGAGTTTGTGACGTGTGTCGCAGCGTTACACTGATTCTGCACCTGGGATCATGTCATGTTGGTGTTACGTTGGTAAATGGAAAAGCATATTGAAATTTTTAAGAAATATTAATTTTTTTATAGCGGCAAAATACTTTTTTTTCTTTGGTTCTTTCATATTGTTGCCGTCAAGTTTTGGCGGGTTTTACCTAGCCAGAATAAATATCATTAATTTTTTTAATATGTGAAATCGACATGTATTTTTGATTTATGAAAATGTAATAGAAAAGTTATTTGAAAATGCAAATATTTATTTGTTGAATGGGGTGGGTAATGTAAAAACAAATTAACCACTGAGAGGATTATTGTTACAGTTGTTGCTAAATGGCAAACTATAAATTCAGTCTTATTTTGCTGCGAAGTAAGTGAAGTATGTATATTTTGTATGAAATGATTAATGACAGTAATTTATCATTTATTCATGTCATGTACAATTAATTGGTGTTGTATTTGTAAATGGAAAATTATCAAATGAGAGAGATTCTAATTCTATGACTGCATGTTTGAACTCTGCCAATTGCGGGTCATTTGCCTGTATGTAAAATGCAGGTTTTTCTTTTATTTATTGAAATTTTTGCTGGAGATTAGTCGTTAAAAAATCCTTTAATAGCTGGAAAATACATTTTCTTTCTTCGGTGCCGTCAAGTTTTGACGGGTTCCATCTAGTTGATTATAATATCAAAACTTGTTATCGTTCTAGATAATGAAATAACTTATAGACATGTTACTGCATTCATTTTACTTCTTTGGTGATGAAATAATGTGTTGAAATGTCATGATATTATTTTTTACTATTTTTCCTTCTTCATCAACGTTCAGTCTGATTTCAATCATTTTATTGAACTGTTGGGGATATTTGGGTAATATGTATGCCAATGCATCAAAACTGGTATGTTTAAATATTTTCAGTTTCTCTGCTCCTTGTATGTAACATTGGATAATTATTAATCTTCCCTGAAATGACATGTAATCTTCAATAAAAATACATAAACATAGCAACAATATGTGCTTTTTTCGATTCGCAATCTTTTATACAGGGGCGATTCTGAGTAAAAAAAAAAAGAAATTCCGAAATTTACAGTAAATTTTTTGAAAGGTTACAACAAATGGAAGAGAAGAACGAGCGTAAAATCCAGTCCTAATACTGCCTTTTTTTCTTTGTGGCTCTTTGACGAAATTTGCGTTTTTATGATGTTTTGATAAAGTATTTGTTTTTTCGCGATCTTTTGGCGAAATTTGCGGTTTTTAAATGATCATTTGACAAAATTTGTTGTTTTTTGCGATCTTTTGACAAAATTCGAGAGGTTTTTTGCGATTCTGTGACAAAATTTGTGTTATTTTTCTCTGTGATTTTTTTTGACGAAATTGGAGTTTTTTCTTGATTTTTGTGAAAATGGGCATTTTTTTACGATCCTATGACAAAATTTGTGTTTTTAAGCGGTCCACTGACGAAATTCGCGTTTTTCCCGATATTTTGACGAAATTGATTTTTTTCAGCGACCATTTGTCGTAAAAATATATATTTCGCGATAAGTTTTTACGTACAAATTTTGAATAAATTGAATTTATGATTTTTTTTTAATTTTCGGTGATAACTGCATTATTTTTTGAGAAAATTTAGAACAGAATCATTCTTTTTCACTGTAGTTCTTTTAGCATATGGAAATTAATTAGTCACTTTTAGCTATCGTCACTAATTTTATTGGACTCACTTCCTCAAGTTTAATTATTTCTAATAAACAGACACTTCGAGATAAATATGATTTTTTTAAATTAGAATTTTCGATGTGATTTTAATTAATATATCTATTAATTAACAGCAGAACTTTACAGAATAGGAAATAATGGATTTAATTTTTTTTAATCCTCGTACGCATCTATTCTCTTTCGGCGAGAAAAGTTTTCCAAACGAAATACAACACATACATTTGCCGCCATTAATGGAGTTTTACGTTAATATTTCTGAACTCAATCAAATGTTTATTGAGTATATAAAGTCAATATAAAGTCAAGATGCAGCTGATATTACTGAGATCCAAACTCATTTTTTAATTAATCAATTCAGGTTATTACCTTATTTGACAAATCACGAAGCAAAAAATCGTTAATTCACTATTGTAATTTAATTTATTAGCATAACTTTACTAGGTTCGCCATTAAGTTTAAGGTTACTTTGATCTATGAAACGAAGAAAATTTCAAGAGAAATATAAAAAAATAGTTTATTGAAAGTATCGTTTCTCACTAGCTACACATTTTTGACATCTCTCTTACAATGCATGAATATACCGACGATAATACGATGCGTGTTTGGGCCGAAAACATTAATCCAATCAATTCTGTACCGGTTAGAAGTTAACCAAGTGTATTAGCCTAGTCTATCCCAGCTAAACCATGCACTATCGACCAGAACAAGCTATAATCGGAAGGAACCTGGTCCGGCTAATACGGCGGGTGCGGTAAGAAATCCTATCTCAGCGTTTGGTGGTGTCCTGAACGATAGAATTGCGATAGCATGGAATGTTGTCATGCTGCAGTATCACTCATTTGTGTCTCATTCTGGCTGGTGTTTGAGCAATGTATGGTTCAAATTAATTATTTTCTGTCGTTTTCAGCAGATTTCTTTCTCGTCCAAACAAACGCTCGGCAATGTTTTCTTTCCGAAGAAATTTGGCCCTGTCATTCGCCAGGTGAAAGACGGGATTTTTTGCATTTGAGATTTTTAAAAGATTTTTACAGTAAAAGATCTATTATCCGCAATTTCCTATCATTCGCGTTACTTTACGAATGAAAACAGCGAAATAAACAGTTAAAGAAATTTACAAATTCGTGATCGAAAAATGATTTTTTAAAACAAATATTAAAAAATTGAAAAATTCACAATAAGAATAGCATTTTAAAAAAATGTAATGCTGTTATTTTATTAACAGTAAAAAACAAACTACATTGCAGAACATATGTGATTATTTTTATTTAAATGCATGTTTATATCAATTTTTTAAATAAAATAACTTGAAAAAGGCATTTTTGAGGTAGTATATTAAATTAATTATTAGATTTTATATTTATCTTTTCATATTATACTTATTATAGAATTAAAATGCTGTCTAGGAATAATAAAATGACATACACTCCATAATACTCTATAATCCACAATATTCCATAATCCGCACAACCTTTGTCCCCAACTTGTACGGAATATAGAACTTTGAATCTATATCCACTTTACATCGCCAATAAAATTTCGATGTACGAAACTTTTTATTCTGTGCCGCAAAAGGAAAATTTCGATAATGGCTCTCCGATTTTTCACCTGTCTCTCAGACAACTCATGTGGGACCCATTTTCCTTCATTTTGATTCCGTGACGTGCATTCGTTTGGAAATAACTTTGACTAGTCATGTTTAACGCCTCCCCAAGTTAATCTTGTTTTTTTTTTTTTTTTTTTTTTTTTTTTTTTTTTTTTTTTTTTTTTCATTTATCTCCAATAACGCTTGCTGATGGGCTACCTCAATTGTTATGATTTTCCGGAAACATCGCCACTTCTAAAGCATTAAAAAAATTTTTCACTGGCAATTTTCGATGGTGCATGTTTGCCGTATTTCTCCTTTACAAACGACGTCATTTTGCTACAATTTTTTTTCTCGGATTAAAGCAGAAAGGCGAAACTTCCCATAAACGCTGTTTACTTGGCGCAAAACTCCACATCTTCAAACAGTTCATCACAGGTGACATCATAACTCCAGAAATTGGGTCAAAACAAACCCCAGAGTTAAAAAAAGATAGAGATGAAATATGTTTAAAGATAGAAAACCAACGAATATAAATGCACAAATAAAGTATGAGAAGGTAGCAAATAGCTATTTCGAATCTACTAACGAGATTCTTCATCAGTGCAAAACTCAGCGAGCTAAAAGTAGCAAAACTGAGCAAAGAGACAGAGAGACGCAGGCTTATATACCCGCTAAGGGAACAATCCCGCCTAAAGAAAAGCAACCAATGAGAAGAAAGCAGCCAAAACCAACTGAGTGGACAAGTAGCGACATCTATCGGAGAACAAGCAAAACAAAACTAAAAAGCGAGTGAAAAAAAAAGTATTAAATTAAAGATTTCCAAATACTAGGAAAATAAGGAGTACTAGATAAGTCATTGACTAAGGAGTGAGAATTTTTTATGATGTGGTAAGCTTCCCAAAAATCAAGATCAAGAATAGAAGGACATTTATGGATGATGGTGGCTGAAGAAAAGTTAAACTTATGTTGAGAAGACCAACAATGTTGAGCAATAGAGGAACGTTTAAGCTCCTGATTTTTGACATATCTTTTATGTTCCATTAAACGAAATCTGAGAGCACGTTTAGTCTGACCAATATAAGAAAGACCACATTGACAAGAAATTTGGTAAATACCCCAGTTATCTAAGTGATCAATGGGGTTCTTAAGATTTGAAAAAGCAATTTTATTAACAGGAGAAAAAATAACATTGAAATCGAACCTTTTTAAAATTTTAGCAACTTGCTGACTGATTTTGGGGAAAAAAGGCAAAACAACAAAAGCATTGGAGTTCGAATTAAAGTTCTTACTTTCAGGTTTTTGGAGCACTTACATTTTCTACGTGACTGCAGACGCAAAAAAGTAATTCCTAGTTTTATTTCAATACGTTGTAATTTATTTAATTCAAGTAGGATAGATAAGGTCTTGTTTCGATCTAAATTAGCTCTTTTAAGGGCTTTGATTCAAGAGACTCGCCAGAAAATTGCTCATATAGAGCGCGAGTTATATCACTTACATATCTCTCTTGGTAATTCTTTTCCCGATTTTGATTCTATAGACAGAATTTCTTGGAATAGAGTCCTCAAAGCTTCTTCGATTCATTGCGCAGTTTTAAAAAGGAAATTTAATACGCTTTGTAATAATTCTTTCGCCAACAACTCTATAAATTTACCAACTGTTAACAAAAATGCTGTTCTCAATCTTTCCAGTGTCGCTTTAAGTAATAATCAGCTAAATGCTCTAAAATTAAATAACAATTTCTCTGTTTCTGCCCCTCCTTCGTTACCCGTCTAATTGCTCCTATTGAAAGAGCCTTTAAGCATAGCGCTATTTCTCCTTCTCAAAAAGAGTCTATTAGGTATCTCATTGCCAATACTGTTGATTTCAATTCGAATGTTTATAAGCCAAATCTTAATAGTTCAGTTAAACATTGTCTAAAAAGTTTGTCTTCTGATCCGAATTTGATCATAACTAAGGCTGACAAAGGTGGTCAGATTGTCGTTCTTGACAAGTCCTCATATTTAGAAAAATCCCATAAGTTAATTAATGATGGTCCCTCTGTGGATATCCACAAAGACCCTTCTTCTAATGAAATTGCTACTATCAAATCTGCCATTAAGTCTTCACACATTATTCCTGCTAAATTAAAGAGGTCTCTTATTCCTTCAATTGCTCATTGTGCCAGGGTTTATGCTTTACCTAAGGTCCATAAACCTGACATTCCTTTTAGACCCATTGTTTCCAGTATAGGTATGGCTTCTTACAAACTTGCCAAATATCTTGTTTCCATATTTTCTCCTCTCTCTAGCAGTAATTCTTTCACGGTTAAAAATTCTTTTGAATTTACTAAGAAACTTCACAGTTTTAAGCCACAAGGCCACATGATGGTTTCTTTTGATGTTAAGTCATTATTTACCAATGTTCCTGTCGAAGGTGCTTTAGATTGCTTCAAGAAAAGGCTCTGTGAATTTCATTTTTCCTTTTTCGAAATCGAGGAGCTTATTCATCTAACTCGTGCTTGCTTATCTCAAAATACTTTTGTTTTTAACGGGAATTTCTTTCGTATGATTGACGGTTTGGCTATGGGTAATCCTCTTAGTCCGACTTTATGCGATTTGTACATGCATTACTTTGAAATAAAATTATTTGAAGTCTTAAAATTTCCGTTCTATGTTCGTTATGTAGATGATATCTATGCTTTAGTTGAAGTGAATTCTGATATAAATCATATTCTCTCTGTCACGAATTCTATTGATTCTTGCACTCAATTTACTTTTGAAACTGAATCGGACAATTGCCTTCCTTTTCTGGATGTTCTTGTTATTCGCAATGAAGATAATTTTCAGACTACTGTCTTTCGCAAACCTTTTGCGGTCAGTCTTCCACCTCACAGATATTCTTCTCATCCTCCTAACCAGAAAGTTGCGGCTTTTAAAACTTTTGTTTTCCGGGCTTCCAATATTTGTTCAACTCCTCAGTTACTCAGTGATGAACTTAATTACCTTAAAGCTATTGCTGTTGATCGTGGTTATTCTCCTAATATTATTGATTCTATTCATAGAAAATTGACAAAATCCACACTTTAATTCGAACTCCAATGCTTTGGTTGTTTTGCCTTTTTTCCCCAAAATCAGTCAGCAAGTTGCTAAAATTTTAAAAAGGTTCGATTTCAATGTTATTTTTTTCTCCTATTAATAAAATTGCTTTTTCAAATCTTAAGAACCCCATTGATCACTTAGATAACTGGGGTATTTACCAAATTTCTTGTCAATGTGGTCTTTCTTATATTGGTCAGACTAAACGTGCTCTCAGATTTCGTTTAATGGAACATAAAAGATATGTCAAAAATCAGGAGCTTAAACGTTCCTCTATTGCTCAACATTGTTGGTCTTCTCAACATAAGTTTAACTTTTCTTCAGCCACCATCATTCATAAATGTCCTTCTATTCTTGATCTTGATTTTTGGGAAGCTTACCACATCATAAAAAATTCTCACTCCTTAGTCAATGACTTATCTAGTACTTCTTATTTTCCTAGTATTTGGAAATCTTTAATTTAATACTTTTTTTTTCACTCGCTTTTTAGTTTTGTTTTGCTTGTTCTCCGATAGATGTCGCTACTTGTCCACTCAGTTGGTTTTGGCTGCTTTCTTCTCATTGGTTGCTTTTCTTTAGGCGGGATTGTTCCCTTAGCGGGTATATAAGCCTGCGTCTCTCTGTCTCTTTGCTCAGTTTTGCTACTTTTAGCTCGCTGAGTTTTGCACTGATGAAGAATCTCGTTAGTAGATTCGAAATAGCTATTTGCTACCTTCTCATACTTTATTTGTGCATTTATATTCGTTGGTTTTCTATCTTTAAACATTTGTGCACAAAGGCTTTATTTGCTATTTTAATGAAATATGTTGTTTTATCGTGAAGCTAAAAATTCAACACTTGGAACTGAAACTGATTTAAACAAGTTACAATTCGGCCCAAGCACTTGAGGATCGCTTTTAAAACTTCAACCAGTTCAATAAATTCAGCTTTTGAACGATACCTGATTTCATATTGAAAGCCTTTTTGGTGATATATAGTGCATCTCTAACACACTCTAAACTCTCTCGGTTTGTTTTGACCCAGTTTGCGTGTAAATGCGGGGGTTGAGCTCCCTGTGACGTCAGACTGATGAGCTCTAGTGTTACAAAAAATAGTCTTGCGTTGCGATGTGCATTGGTATTACGGCAGTTTGCTGTTAACAGATATCCAAGCTATTAAAAAGAATTAACTTCAGACATGCATGTTGTCAGTGCAATCCATGTGTGAAACCCAGAAACTTAGTTGCGCGCCTAGTAAGTGTTGTTTACTTATAATTGTATGAAAATTTACTTCATCATTATAACACACAGTTTTTTAGAAATGCATTAGTAATTATTTACTTGATCTTTACTTTTAATGCTTTAACCATATCTTAATCCTTTACTTAATTATATAATACTAGCAGTTACCCGTGACTTCGTTCACATAACATTTAAAGAAGAAATAATTGATCAATCAAGCAAAAAATTTCGATTATGAAAAGCATGTGTAATTAAATTTTTATCGCGAATTTATGGTAAAAAAACTTCTGATAATCCCTAGTTGCTAATTTGTTTGCTGGTCAAAATTTTTCTTTCAGCGATTAATACTAATAGATAGAAACATTCTTGAATTCTTTTGTTCAGCCCTGTAGTTTTCCAAGTGCCTTTAATACGCGAAAGTTTCTTTCTAAAATTTATTTCAAACAAAAATATTTCTTATTACTACCTAAATTACATTTTCAGAAATTACCATTCGAAGACAACCTTGTATCCAGTTCTTTGCAGGACCCTGTTTATCATTTTATATACATACTATAAACATTTCTTAGTTTACTAAATGCAGTTCAAAATAAAAACGGATATTTTATTTAAAAACCACCTTTAAGTAAATTACGCTCATATTCAGTAACCTTTCCGAGATCTTTTGTGTAACCCTGTATATCTAAATTTAACTATTTATACTATTACCATTTATACTCTACATTTAATATGCATACATTTAGCGAAACTTAAAAGCACATATCATAATTCAAAATGCATTTCATCCATGCAACAGTCATCATCCATGATATACAGTACTTCGGATAGAATATATAATATTTGAAATCTTTTGTGTGTCCCTGTAAATGCTATGCACTTCGTATTATGCATGAAATAACTTACATTAAGCCTCAGCAACATATATCAATTTTATTATACATGAAATCGTTTACCATAATTAAAATATGTCGGAAACTGTTCCTCCCTTTATTCCTATGCAATGGAATTCTTCTGTCTGACCCTGTAAATGAATAGTAAGTGCCCTTTTCACTACATACTTTACAAAATGCATATTTTAGTGCACTTTGTAAATGCATATAAATTTGAATATGTTCTACAGGCTGTAACATCGTTAAATTTTATTAAAACGATTTTTCCCCATAATGCCGTAATATAAGGAAATTTTTTTACTATCCCTGTAAATAAACTAATCATGGTAGAAACTTCATTTTCAATAGGTATTCGTGCTAGGTAAACGTTAATAATGTCCAAAAATTTCATGGAAATCGGAGTATATTTACGAAAGTTGGAAAGCGACCAGACAGACAGACAAACCGAAAGCATAATAACTTTTCAACTTTGTTCGAAAGTGTTAAAAAATCAAGCCAAATATATATTAATCAGTGATTTTATTTTCCACCTTTTCCCCACAAAAAATTTCTTCCATTGATAATTATGAGTTTTGAATAAAAATATTCATTTATGTAACTTATAACTTATTAATTAGTATAAGTAAAAAGTATTTCTGATTCATTTTAAATATGACGTCATTATTTATCTCGCTCCATTAGCTACTGATATTCATACGCCTTGTATTTTAACGACTGCTATAAATTACCTGTTTTATTTCAACTATGATGTCACATTTTCATGAGTGAACCATTTTATTAAAAATATAATTATTCTTTATTCTTTTTACTTTTAATTTATGCCACCATATTTTACACAAAAATTCCCATTAACTAAACAAATATCCTTGTTAAATGTATTATAAAAAATACACCTTTTATTTTTATTTCAAACATGACGTCATATTCATTTTCTTTTAAATTATTTTATTATAGTTTTTCGCGTGGAAGTTTTCTATTAAAAATTCATTGCCGCTGAAAAATTATTATTCGAATTTTTTTATTTTCTTGGCAACAGGAAAGGAAAATGGTTAAATTTTATCTGAAAAATGCTTATTGATTTTGTATGAAAAATAATTAAATTTTGAATTATTAAGGAAAATATTTGAATAAAATAAATAAAAATTACCCTATTATTTAATCCGGACTTCTAACTTTACGTCTGCAAAATTTCAAAGCAATCGGTTCAGTAGTTACGGCGTGAAAGCGGAACAAACAAACAAACAAACAAACTCACTTTCCGATTTATAATATTAGTAAGGATTACACTTTATTGCAAACATTTAGTATTATTCTTAGTACATAATTAGAATAAAATTATAGTATAAAAATGTAAACATTTGTAACTAAATTGTATCTTGTATATTTAAATAAGCAACAATGTGTAAAATTATCTTTATCCTCCAATTGAATGCCCCTAAGTGAAAAGTCCTTGTAATACTATGTACCTGGAACAAAAGAAAAAAGAAAGGGGAGGAGCATTTTAAATGAACTGTTATTTAGAAAGCATCCAATTCTCATTTATAAAATTTACAATTTAACTTTACGTTACAAAAATGTTTATTATTCGAAGTTTTAAAAAAAAATTATTCAGTCAATAGTCTGGTAACAATTAGTGAAAACTGTCAAAAACAGACAGCACGGTTTTTATAAGCTGAATAAATCTATAATAATAAAGAGAGAAGGATGTTTGTCTGTGAGCGCTGTTCTGAAGAGACTGCTGCACGTAGAGTTACAAAATTTGGAGGGAAGGTACTTTTTTACATGTAGTTTTGCACCTCGAAGCCCGATTTTCGATTTTTTGTTTAGTTTTTTTTAAATATTTTTTAGGCGATTTTTAGCGTTATTTTTGCGGTTTTATCCCATTAGTGAAAGGAATACGGTTTCATTCGTTTAACCCAACATAGCAATTTTTTTTTCTCTTTTTAACAAAGTTTATTCGGAATTTGTATAGCGATTTTTGAATTTTTAACGAATTTTTAATGCGATTTTTAGTGTTTTTTCTCATTTTGCGGCTATTTTTTGAGATTGATAAAAAGAAAATCGTTTTCAACTTTTAGCCTAATGCCCTAAATTTTGTGTTTATTACGATTTTTAGATTTTTAACGATTTTTAATGCGATTTTCAATGCGATTTTTAACGGTTTTTTTTAAGATTTTTGCGTTTAGCATCTTTTTTTTCATAGTTGTTCTATCAAAAACTTGAGCTGTTGAGAATGCAATAAGTAGTATTTTTTTGCGAAATCTACCTAAAATGTCAAAATTTTAGGTACCACTATTTTCGAATAGCAATTTCATAAAATATCTTAAATTCTTGCTTAAGACCGCTACCCCGTCGAGTAATATATCATCTGATAGGTTATTTAACAGAGTATCGTTTTGATAAAGTTTTTGAAGAATAGAGTGCGCTACCTGGTGGTGGAAAATGGAACTAACAGAACGCGATTTTTTTTTAAAATCTATAATAAAGAGACAAGTTCGTGTGTGTGTTAGCGCTGTTCTGAAGAATCCTGCTGTACATAGAGTTACAAAATGTGGAGGGGAGGTACTTTTATACATGTAGTTTTGCACCTCGAAGCCCGATTTTCAATTTTTTTATTAGATTTTTTTTATAATTTTTTAGGCGATTTTTAGCGTTCTTTTTGCAGTTTTATCCCATTAGTGAAAGAAATACGGTTTCATTCTTTTAACCCAATATAGCAATTTTTTTTTCTCTTTTCAGCAAAGTTTATTCGGAATTTGTACAACGATTTTTGAATTTTTAACGAATTTTTAATGCGATTTTTAGTGTTTTTTCTCATTTTACGTTTTTTTTTTTTTTTTTTTTTTTTTTTGAGATTGATAAAAAGAAAAACCGTTTCAAACTTTTAGCCTAATGACCTAAATTTTGTGTTTGTTACGAATTTTGGATTTTAACGATTTTTAATGCGATTTTCAATGCGACTTTTAACCCTTTTTCAAGATTTTTTGCGTTTAGCATCTATTTTTTTTCATAGTTGTTCTATCAAAATCTTAAGCTCTTGGAAATGCAATAAGTAGTTTTTTTTTTTTTTTTTTTTTTTTTTTGCGAAATTTACCTAAAATGTCAAAAATTTAGTTACCACTATTTTCGAATAGTAATTTCATAAAATATCTTGAATTCTTGCTCAAGACCGCTACCCCCTCGAATAATAGGAAAATTAGGAAATGTAATAAGGAGATCTGTTTTACACTTTAAGGTAGTTCATAACGCATGTTAAAATTTTTAAAGTACTGGCGATGCTCTGGAGAGACCGCTGCACGAACTTATGTATGAAGTTTTACATCTTGAAGGCCGATTTTCATTTTTTTTAAATTTGATTCATATGCGGATTTTAGTGGGTTTCGAGGCGATTTTTCCACATTAGCGAAAAAGAAAGCGGTTTCATTCTTTCGATCTAATTTAGTGAATTCTGTTCTCTTTTCAATATAATTTATTTGGATTTCGTGCAACGATGTTTGGATTTTTAGTGAATTATTTAATGTAAATTTTTCCGCTATTATTCGACATTAGTAAAAAGAATTTTGCTTAAAACTTTCAGGCTGATGTATTAAATTTTAGCTGTTGATTTATGAATTTCAGCTAATTTTAATGTGATTTTTCGAGATTTTTTGCGTTTGATGTCGAATTTTCGTCATTCATGAGATATTACCAATTACAACGTTTTACCCTATTACAGTAAATTTTGACCCCTGTGATTTTTTAGTATTAGTGATTTTTAATGCACTTTTCAATGCAATTTTTAGAAATTTTTCGAGTTTTATGGGTTTTTTTTTTTTTTTTTTTGATATTTGGAAGTAAAAACTGATTTCAAACTTTTAATCTAATATAATTTTAGAGATTTTTAACGCGATTTTTCAAGAATTTTTGTGTTTCGTGTCGATTTTTTATTATCTATAAAGGATTTCCTACGTAATTATCCTGTCGACCAATTTCGCCAAACTATGTCAATCGTGAAACAAGCCAAATTATGCAAATTGATGTAATTTTTATGTTAAATAATGAAAGAAGAGATAATTTAGAAGAAACATTAATACAAATACATATAAAAATAAGAAGTAAAAACCACTTGATGACGTAACAAACATATGTAACATGTTTAATGTCAAGTGAATGTGGAATTTACGATCCGCCATTATTGTCATTTAATCTTATGGTTTGACCCAAATAATTTCTTGGTCAACCGGATAATCAAATAGTACAGATTTCCGATTAGACTGTTTTATCCGGTTGATGAAATTCTGATTACTGCGATTTAAAAAATAACTAGCGATATTTAATGCATTTTTCAATGCGTTTTTAATGAACTTTTTAATGCGATTTAGTACTATTTTTTTTTCGATCCCTACCACAGAGGTGTTTTAACAATTAAAAAATTATCTTGGTTTCAAACTTTTAGCCTAATATAGTAAATTTCACCATTTACCTTTTTTTAATTTTGTCGATTTTCAATGTGATTTTTGATATATTTTATGTTCTGCGTCGATTTTTTTGTAATTCATGTAAAAAGAATGATTGCTACGTTTTACACGACTAGAATATTTTTTTATTCACGGGATGTATTTACATTTAGCGATTTTTAATGAATTTTTCAATGGTTTTGTATTGGTTTTTTGAATCTCACGGCTATTTTTTGAAATTTCGAAAAGGAAATTAATTTCAAACATTTACACTTCATTTACGAATTTTGAAATTTAGTGAGTTTTAATGCAATTTTTAGCAATCTTTTCATTATTTCTCACGCTTTGCGCCCATTTTTTCATTCGTATTTAAGAAAGAATTCAGATTACACTATTTTACTCTATTAATGTTAAAGTTGTCCCCCGCTATTTTAAAATTTGAAACGATTTGTAATGCATTTTTGAATACAATTTTTAGATCTTTTCGAGTTTACGGCGATTTTTTCACAATTGGAAAAGAAATTTTTAAATAATTTGTAGCTTAATGTAGTAAATTTTGACATCAATGATTCAGATTTTTTGTGTATTTCCATAAAATGTTTAGCAAGTTTTGTGTCGATATTTTTTAACTAATGAAAGAGTTCAGATTTCTATGGCCCCACCAGTGGCCGAGAGGTTCTGACCTCCAAACTGGTAGACGTTAGGTGCTGGGTTCGAACCCCATCGCGACCGTCGGCTGAACCGTTCGGAGTTTTCCGTGGTTTTCTTCGAACCTTGCGTAAATACGGGTTAGGTTACCTTAGAAAGACCCCCACGGAAGGTATCCCACCCCATAGGGCCTATATCCCATAGCGTAGATAATTGGCCGACATTAATATAAACAAACAGATTTCTGTGTTTTGTCCCATTATGGTAAATTATGTCCGCAGGAATTTAATATAAATGTTTATCTTACTATCAGTGGCGTAGCTATGTTTTTTGGCGCCCGGGGCCAGCAAGAAATTTTGCGCCCCCACCCCAATATAGATATATAACAATTTCTCTCAATTTGGCGCCCCTAGGCCTCGGCGCCCGGGGAGGACGCCCCCCTTGCCCCCCCTTAGCTACGCCACTGCTTACTATGGCAAATTTTTTCCTGATTTTTTAATTTTACTGATTTTTAATCTGTTTTATAGTGATTTTTCAAGTTCTTTGACAGCTGTTGACATCGGTAAAAGAATTTCGGTTTCTAACTTTTAGCATAAATAGTACAATTTTTCTCCACGCTTTTATGAATTTTGCCAATTTCTAATGCGATATTCAATGTAATTTTTAGATAGTTTGGGGGATTTTAGGAATTCTGTGTTGACTTTTCCTTATTCATGAACGATTTCCGATTACAATATTTTCGACTGAATATTAAATTTTTACAGCCATGACTTTTAAATATTCAGCGGTTTTTAATATAGTTTTCGATACGATTTTTAGCCATTTTTTTTTTTTTTTTAGTTCCTTGGCGATTTTCTGCCATTCAGATACCAATTTTGATACCAAACATTTTGTTTAATGTAGTTATGTTTCGAATGCAATGTTTTATCTCTTAAAATGATTTTGGCGTTCCATGCCTACATTTTGTAATTTATGAATGATTTCGATCATAACCCCCCCCCCCCTGCCTTAATATTAATTTTTTAAGCATTGACTTCCAAATATTTAGCTATTTTTAAAGCAATTTTCAATGTAATTTTTAGCCATTCTTCATGTTCGATCATGGCGATTTTTTTACATCCGGAAATCGATTTCGATTTCAAACTTTTTGGTTAATATGGTTAATTTCTTGATTACAATATTTTATATTATAACAGTGAATTTTTACCCTAGGGATTTTTTAATGTTTTACGACTTTCTTTACAATTTTCAATGCAATTTTCAAGCTTTCTCAGTCTTTTTTTTTTTTTTTTTTTTTTTACATTTTTCAAAGGAATTCGATTTTAAATTTCTAAACTAATAAGAGTTTTTCAAACTTTTATCCTTTACGGTAATTGTTTTGCTCTCTTATTTTGATCTACAGCAATTTTTAATGCAGTATGCTTTTTTTAGCATTTTCCAACAAAGTTGAAAAGTGCTTATGCATTCGGTTTGTCTGTCCGTCTGTCCGTCTGTCCGCGCTCTAACTCCCGTAAATATACTCGGATTGCTATGAAATTTTTATACGTTATTAAGGTTTACCCTAGCACGAACCCTATTGAAAATGAAGTATCTATCATGATTAGTTTATCTACAGAGAGAATCAAAAGTTTCCCGATACATTACGGCCTATGGGGAAAAATCGTTAATATACTCGGATCGCCGTGAAATTTTAGGACGTTATTGAGGTTTACCCTAGCACGAACCCTACTGAAAATGAAGTATCTACCATGATTAGTTTATCTACAGAGAGAATCAAAAGTTTCCCATTACATTACGGCCTATGGGGAAAAATCGTTAATATACTCGGATCGCCATGAAATTTTAGGACTTATTGAGGTTTACCCTAGCACGAACCCTACTGAAAATGAAGTATCTACCATGATTAGTTTATCTACAGAGAGATTCAAAAGTTTCCCATTATATTACGGCCTATGGTGAAAAATTGTTAATATACTCGGATTGCCATGAAATTTTAGAACGTTATTGACGTTTACCCCAGCACAAGTCCTATCGAAAATGAAGTTTCTACCATGATTAGTTTATCTACAGGGCGAATCAAAATTTTCCCATTATATTACGGCCTATGGAGAAAAATCGTTTCAAAGAAATTTTAAAGATGTTACACCCTGTAAAACATATTAAAATATGCATTCTATAAAATATAAGGTGAAAATGTAGCTATTATTTATTTACAGGGCCACACAAAAGAATTCTATTAGATAATGGTAAAAGGGGGAATTGTGTGTGACATATTTTAAATATATTAAGCTTTTTCATGTATAATAAAATTGATATATGTCACTGAAGCTTAATATAAATTATACGCTACTGTCTTGCATAATATGAAGTACATAGCATTTACAGGGTCATACAAAAGATTTCAAATAGTATATTCTTTCCGAAGTACCGTCTATGTGTCCGATGATGGCTGATGGAGGGATGAAATGCATTTTAATTATGATATTAGCGTTTATATTTCGCTAAATATATGCACATTATATGGTGTGTATAAATGTTATAGTTCATATACAGGGCTACCCAAAAGAGCTCACCAACGTTACTGAATATGAGCGTAAATTATTTAACGTTGGTTCTTAAATAAGCTATGCATTTTTACGCTGAGCTGCTTTCAATTTACTGAGAAATGTTAGCAGAATATAGATAAAGGGACATACAGGGCCACGCAAAGAATTCGGTACATGGACGCCTATGAATGATGATTTATGAGAATGTGATTTCAGTTGTTTTAAAAGTGTTTTAGCTTACAATAACTTTTAGCCTAATGCTGACGTGTAATAAAGGTACAATGTAAACTACAGGGCTGAACAAAAGTATTCAAGTATGTTTCCATCTAATAGTATGAATTGCTGAAAAAGAAATTTCAAGCTACTGGGTATTTTCTTGCTAAGCTAAATTTTCCCATTATATGAACTGACATATGAAATACAGGGCTGTTCTAATGTACTGGAATACATATTTGGGTATATTTGACTATACACTATTATTTTCCTAAATAACAAAGTTTTGTTAAAGTTTTCATTAAGTGTTGGAAATTGCTTCATAATCTATGCTTAACGCATGATTTTTCTTACTTGTTTTTTTTTTTTTTTTTTTTTTTTTTGAGTTCACGGCAATATTTTTCAGATACGGAAAAGGAATTCAGTTTTTAATTTCTTCGCTAATATGATAAATTTTCTCCTGTGCGATTAAAAATTTTTATTGCGATTTTTTAGCAGTTTTTTTCGTACTTCAATGCTTTTTATATTATCAAATTAATTAGATTGAAAACATTTATCCAAGTAGAGTAAATTTTTAATTCCATGATTTTTGAAAATTTTGCCATTTTTAAAGCGATGTTTACGTTTCTTCGCGATCCGCTTCGATTTTTTAGACGTTCAATTTTTGGCCGAATTTATTAAATTCTGATCTCTTTTCTTCAAAGTTTATTGGAATTTTGAAACACAATTTTTGAATTTTGTTTTATATTTTTATGAAATTTTTAATGTTTTTTGCGATTTGTAAGATTTTTCCACATTAGTAAAAATAATCCAGCTTCAATTTTCTAGCCCATCTCTTTTCAACGAAGTTTAGACGAAATTCGTGCAGCATTTTTTTAATTTTTCGAGGTTTTTATTATGATTTTTAAAGTTTTTTCGCAATTCTTGCTATTTTTTGATGAACCCGGGCAACGCCGGGCAGAACAGCTAGTAAATAAATAAAAGGGAAAAGGTTTTCAGGATTGAAATTTGCGAAAAGAAGTAGTTCTATAAGAGATCTGTGTAAGAAAAATACTTAAGGTGAGTCCGATCTCCTTTATTAAAAATAATGACAGTAGAATGTGGTGTTTGATTTTTTCTCTCTCCCATTTTTAAACATGTTTTTAAAACCTGTTATTTTTAAGCATAAATTTTTAAGTATATTGGGATTTTCACAATACATATAATGTAGACAATTTTATACTGAATATTTTACTTTTTGATTCATCTTGATAGGTATAAAAAAAAAGCAGCTACAATATTTTCCATAAAACGTATTTTTAATCCAAAAAATGCTTGTGTAGCTTGTTAAAAATAGCCAATCCCAATATTTTGTCTAAGGTGGTCTGGTGTAATAACGCCAGGCGGGGTAATAACGCCAAGTGCTAATATTATGCATAATTATGAAATAATCTGGTAAATGACACCCATGTGCTCTGCGCAGAAGGGTTTTGAGTCATATAAATCGCAAAAAACAGCTTCAAGTTAATTTGTTCCGTTTGTAGGTCTTATTGCTTTTATAAGCAACTAAAATTAACGCTTGATCTAAAATTTGCGAGATACGTTTTGTGCTGTGAAGACTATTTTTTTATCCGGAAATATTTCGTTCATTACATAAATTCGTAGTGCATTTCGTGTACTTTCAAAATGTTGTAGAAGATTTTGGATATCTTCTCGAGATAATTTGTAGTTTAAAATGTACTGCGCAATAACTATAGCGGGGTAATAACGCCAATCCTTGGCATTAATACCCCGGTTGATTCCCAACTGTGGTCGAGCTACATCCTAAATACTGATTCAAATAAACACAGTTAAAACTGTGCAATGTTTCTAATAATTCTGTTTAAACGGTCCTTTTTTAAGCAAAAAGAAGCTCACGGTTTGATATTCTTTTGCCTCCCCCCCCCACACACACCACTCCTTTATTTTTGTTACAATTTCACAAATTTGAACATTTTCAATAGCTTAGAATGCAGTTTGTCAATTTCTAAGTTTGTAGAGTTTGTATTTTTAGAATTGGGCAATCTACATGCCATTATTCCATCTTATTTCATAGTTTTGTTTGCATGGCGTTATTACCCATATAGGTGGGTAATAACGCCAAATGGCATTGGTCAAGAAATCACGCCATTACATTTTATGAATACATATCTGTTAAATTATTTTTTTATATAGATAGTCAATGAGTTGCTGTATCAAATCATATATTTGTTTGAAAAATACAATCTAAAACTGTGCCGTGAAAATTGGTAGAACCTTAATGTGGCGTACAGGGTACCCAGGGTACCTTATATAAAAAAATCAACCATTTTTTAAATTTAGAAAATTATGAAGAAAGCTAAGTCAAACAATTAGGAAAATTAAAAATGCTTAGCAACACCACCTTGGTAACACCACAGGGCTTGAAATTCAAGTACAGGGTTTGAAATTCAATTTTTCGAAGGAGGGGAGTCTCCCTACCAACATTTATAAATGGAGGGGAGTTTGGCTGTTTGGGAGGGAGAAAAAATGTTTAAAATCCGCCATTATTTTATGTGCTATTTAAAAAATTACCAGAATACAGACATAAAAAAATATCACTGAAGCAATTTTTATCAACAATTCAGAATAATTATGCGAAATGTGTAAAAAAACTTTTATACTGTCTAGTTTTTACTGGTGGTAAATTCCCTCCCGGTGCTAATTATTTTTGTCACAGGTCTAATTATTATTTTAATAATAATTAATAAAACTTCTAATTAATTTAATAAATTTATATTTATAATTAATGATTAATAATTATAATTAATGTTATTTTTCTGTATTTTAAATGTGCAAGATACAAATTTAATCATAAAATAATACTTATTTGAGTGTAGAAGATAAGAAGAATTACTATTGTTTGCATTTCTTTAAAAAAGGGGCAAGTCAAATTTATCGAAAAAACTTTCTTAAAAAATGAATACTTTGTTGAGTAAAGGGATACTTTTTGTTTAATGAATGGCTGCTTTCAGGAATTGCACTCACTCAGAAAGATTTGGAGCTGCAGAAACTGATTTTAGAGCAGCAAAGAAAAAAAATATATTGAAGCAGGAAAATTAGTTTGTTGAACAAAAAAATGAACTCCCCGTTATATTACATTATTTTTGGGGGGAGGAAGGAGGGAGAGGTTCCCTTTGACGAAAGTTGCATTTTTTCGCTATCTTTTGATGAAATCTGTCTTTTTTTACGATCTTTTCACGAAATCTGCCATTTTTTTCGGGATTTTTTTAACGAAATTTGCCGTTTTTTCGTGAATTTTCTGAGAGAAATTGCCTTTTTTCGCGAATTTTTTTACGAAAATTGCCGTTTTTCGCGATATTTTCGGGAAATTTTTTGTTTATAGTGAATTTTTTGTCGAAATTTGTCGTTTTTTGCGATTTTTGGACGAAATTTGATGTTTTTTCGTGAATTTTCTGAGGAAATTTGCCGTTATTTCGCGATCTTTTGATGAAATCTGATGTTTTATCGCAATTTTTTTTACGAAAGTTGCCGTTTTTCGCAATATTTTCGGGAAATTTGTTGTATATAGTGAATCTTTTGTCGAAATTTGTCATTTTTCGCGATTTTTGGACGAAATTTTGACGTTTTTTCGTGAATTTTCTGAGGAAATTTGCCATTTTTCGCAATCTTTTGATGAAATCTGATGTTTTATCGCGATTTCTTGACGAAAATTGTCATTTTTCGCGATTGTTGGACGAAATTTGACGTTTTTTCGCGACCTTTTTGACAAAAACTGCCGTTTTACAGAATTCTGCGTGACGAAATTAGGCATTATTTCGTGAATCCTTTGACGAAATTTGCCGGAAATTAGTTGTTTTTTCGCGATCTTTTAACAATATTTGCCGTTTTTTAGCAAACTTTTACGAAATCACGCGTCTTGTGAAACGTGTAAGAGCTGTTTCTTTTGTGTATCATATCCGATCTTTCGCGTAATTTATGCGCAATATCGCGTCCGCGGTATCACTGTTTCATAATTTTTGGAATTGAATGCGTTATTTTGTGTGTGGGGGGGGGAGGGGAAATTCCGAAAAGTATCACCTCTATTTCGCTGCGGAAAATACAACGAAACTCGTCAATCGATTGCAGGAAAAAATAGCAAAATTTGCCAATCAGTCGCGGAAAAAATCGTGATTTTCAATAATTTTTCGCTGTAAAAAAACTCGCAAAATGTGTCGATTACTTGCACGAAAATATCATAAAATTCGCAAAACGGTCGTGAGAGTTTATCATAGTTTCAAAATGCAAAATATTTTGGGCGGGAGCTTCCCGTCCACGTTATTCTTTTGGGCGGGATTTCAAAATTTTGAGCGCGAATCCCGCCATCCCGCCCTGAAATTCAAGCCCTGCAGTATCAGTAATAGATGAAAGTTATAACTTAATAAATATCTTTAACTAAAAAACATGCTTGTATCAGATTAAAGTCTTTTGTACGGATACGATCAAATAATGAATTGATGAACCAATTACATGATCATGTTTCAATCATTTTGCATCCCTGGACAGTTATTGTAAAATGAAATTCACATAAAAATGTTAATACAAAACATATATACATATTTGAAACTATATATACATATATAACTTTATTTGAAAATTACAGACATTCATGAAAACTTTTATCAAACCAATACACAATTATACTTAAAATAACATATCAAACATATGTTACATAATAAAATAATAAAACACAATTTAAATTTTAGGCGTAAAATTTTAAATATCTCTCAGCCTTGCAGTAAACATTTCATTTTTTGAATGAAGACATTAAAGGTTTTTTTAATAAAATCTTTTATTTTAGTAACTCAAAAAATCTGAAAAAACTTTACTACAATATCTTTGTCACCAGGTACTGCCAAATAGTAAAATAGACCTCAGCATTTATAATAGATGAAAATTATAACAAGTGTTGAATTCAGACACTTTTCTTCAAAAGAGACTTTTGTGACCGGGGGGGGGGGCATCATAGAGCCCTGGAGGTAAAATTGCAAGTTTTAATCATTAACATCACAAAATCTCAAATTTTCCGGAGGGACATACTATTGCTACGGGAGAAAGCCCCCCCCCCCTCGGGCAAACCCCTCAATTCATTATTGATTATAACTTAATAAATAACGTTAATAAAAAGATAATATATTATATTAAAGTATTTTGTAAGGTTAAAATTAAATGATAATCTAAAAGAAAACTTTTATGTCCAAAAAAAAGAAAGTAGCAATGTTTGGAATGGTGTGAGTATAAAGAAATCCACAGTATTTATGAACATTTTTCACATGACACAAACATTTATTTGACATAAAACTTTTCATTTTTTTATTTTAATAAATAAGAATACTTTTGAGTGAAAGAGTTGTGTGGCGAGGCTTGACCCAATCAATGTGAGGAAGGGTTAACCAGATGTGCAAGGATCCCTTAATTAAGTGATTATAGAAATATTTTTATTACACACTGTACAGAATGTGAGGTTAATGATGATAATAAAAAATGTAAATTTATTCTGCAACGCTACAGTAAAATGGGTTGATGAAAATGTTTATAGTTGAATAAAGACACATGTGGAAATTTTCTTATAGTATCCACTGCAAGGAAAAAAATGAAAGTGGATAAGTTAAAAAGAACATTTTCTATTTAAATAATACTTACAGTATGTAAATAGAAACAGTGAAAAAGGCAAGAAAGGACAAAAGTAATGAAAACAGCAGTCTTTAAATTTAAGGGAAGACATGAAAGAGACGCTATGCCTACTCACATTTATTTTACTGAAACACTTTAAGCTCATTCATTGCATGAAATGGTTTCATCTTCTCTAGTTTCTTCTAATTCATAAAAAAAAAAATTTCACTATGCAGTATGAATAGTATTTGTTTTCCACATGAAAAATAGTTTTAAGAGTATTTCATGTAAAAAAATCTTAATTAGTAAGCAATAAATATGAAATAAATACTATTAGGGGCATTTTCATAAATAAAATTTTGGATTAAAATAACTCTTTGATATGGAAGTTTCGAAAATTAGCTATATATTTTTAAAAGCACTCCAGAAGTCAAAGCATAACAATATCATCTTTCGACACTTGTTTAGAGCATAGTCAAAATATGAAAAGCTTTTACTTTATATGAGATGCAAAATATCTTTAGAAGAGACTGTTAAGAAATAATTATCCAGAACATACTTCACAAAATATTTGTGTAATATATTTATGATCTCGAAAAATTTCCTAGAACGTAGTAGTTCACCAATGAGTAGATTTTTCATCTGTGAGAACGCGGATATGCAATTTTAGATGGACATTTTGCAAGTCACATTAATTACTGCATGAATTAGATGCGAGGGAGACTAGGGAGGCTTGATCTCATATTTTTCAATTTTATCTCACACTCATTTCTCAAAACAAAAATTATTGATATACTTTTTGAGAAGTTTTGCAGGAGAAATGTACTACAAAATCTGTTTTTTAAAATTGTTGCATGAACAAAATATAGACATAGTTGGCTGTGGCAACCTTGGGTTAGTAAACATGCATTTAGAGCATACATCACAAATAAAGTATTTCAATTCGTATGGGCAAGATAACGTTTCTTTAGATTGTTACTGACGGAAAATTCTTAGGAACATATTTCACACACAAAGGTTTTTCCTTTGTATCGATGAGCAAATGGACATTAAAGTGATCCCTTTGTGAAATTTTCCTGAAACATATTGCGCAAATGAATGATTTTTCCTTTATCTGGGCTATCAAAAATAATTTTAAATTATACCTCAGTAAAAATCCTTCAACAATTCACAAACAAGGTAGTTTCTTTTGTATGACAAAACAAAACATTTTTAAACGATTCCTCTGAGAAAATCATTTAGAACATACTTAACAAACAAAAGATTTTCCTTTAGTGTGTGTGAGCAAATGTGCTTTGAACTTATACCTCCACGAAAAGCCTTTAGAACATATTTCACAAACAAAAGGTTTTTCCTTTGTATGGATACGCAAGTGTTTATTTAAATGACACCTTTGTGAAAATCTTTTAGAGCATACTTCACAAAGAAAAGGTTTTTCCTTTGTATGAGTGCATAAGTGAGATTTCAAAGCACAACTGTGTGAAAATCCTTTGGAACATATTTCACAAACAAATGGCTTTTCCCTTGTATGGATACGCAAGTGTTCCTTCAGACTATCATTTCGTGAAAATCCTTTGGAGCATATTTCACAAACAAAAGGTTTTTCCTTAGTATGTGTGAGCACATGTGCTTTTAAATGACTCTTAAGGGTAAATCTTTTAGAACATGTTTCGCAAACAAAAGGTTTTTCCGTAGTATGCGTGAGCAAATGTGCTTTTAAATGACACCTAAGGGTAAATCTTTTAGAACATATTTCGCAAACAAAAAGTTTTTCCTTTGTATGGGTTAACAAATGATCTTTTAAATGACCCCTCTGTGAACACCTTTTCGAGCATATTTCACAAACAAAAGGTTTTTCCTTTGTATGAGTAAGCAAATGCTTTTTAAGGGTACCTTTCCGGGAAAATTCTTTTGAACACATTTCACAAACAAAAGGTTTTTCATTTGTATGAGTACGCAAGTGTAATATAAGGACGCAACTCTGTGAAAATCTTTTGGAGCATATTTCACAAACAAAAGATTTTTCCATTTTATGGATACACAAGTGATTTATCAGACCACCACTACTTTTTGAAAAACCTTTGGAACGTATTTCACAAAAGTCATCTTTTTTGCTTGAAAGTGATATGAGGCAATGATATTTTCTTTAAAGGAAATATTTTTTCTTTCCCATAGAAGTCAGAAGATGAATTCTCTGCATAATTAAGTACTTTGTTGTAATTCTTAAAAAGATGCTTTAACTATTTTTAAAAAATGCCATTTGTCCCTTTTTTGATCTAAAATATTAAAAGAAAACTTATTAAAAACTCTTTCATATGCAAAGTTAAATGCATGTTAATTATTCATTTTCAATGAATTAAAAAAATTACAGTGTTTGGCAAAATGAAAAACATAATTTTTTAGTAGAAACTATTTAGTATTTATACATATTAACTAGTAAAAGCATGGATGATTTGTAGTAACAACAAAGTATGAGAAGTATATTTTGTACACTAACACATATTTAAATCTTAAATATTATTAGCATAAGATATTCTTTATCAATATAAAGTCAAAGAGAAGCATAAAAATAATAAACTAAAATTGGAAAACACTAATGTGATCAGTTTTTAAACACTGGTCATGAAATCAAAGGATAATGAGTAAAATTATGCTAGATCAGTTAATACTACACTGGTGGAAATTGAATTATGAAAACACGGTTTTTTAATGAGAACATTTATATTATTAACTAAAAATTAATGAAATTTCATACATTATGCATGCTATGTACAACTCATAATTTAGAAAAATAAAATTTCATACAAATTAATAAACTAAAACATAACATCAAAAATTAGATTTTAGAAGCATAAAATCATGGAAATTGATTTATGAAATGTCACATTTAATTGAAAATAATAATTAGTAAAGTCGCCTTTATTCATTAGAGTTTCTTTTATTCTAGATGGCATTGATAAAACAAGATTTTGGATATATTTCTGATCGATTAATCTCCAGTTTTGACAAACTGAAGCTTTCAAATCTACAAGTGATGTGTACTGCATCCCATTTGCATAAACCATTCGAACAAGCTATCCCCAAACATTTTCGATGGGTTTCAGATCAGGACTAATAGATGGATGATCTAAAAGAACAAAATTCTGTTCGTCAAACAAATCTTTCATCGGATTTGAAATGTGAATACTTGCATTATCTTTCATGAAGATATAATTTAAACCCCAATATTACCATTCAAATGGAAGAAGTGAATTTTGTGAAACTAAATTATAATAAAAAGAGTTCTGGCGACCGTTTAAATATACAATTTCACTTTTGTCAACTAAAGCAGTCGCTGCCCAAATCATCAAACTTCCGCCACCAAAATTTCTGCTGAATGTAGATTTCGGGGGTCTCTGCAATAATACCTCAGACCACCTGGGCCATCCAAATTTCTTTTTTCGTCAGAGAAAATGACTTTCTTCCAATTTTTACCCATTTCCATGTATTTCTCGCAATTCTGCAAGCGCTCTGCTCGTGTCGAAGGACACGGCTTTATTTTCGACCTTATCAAGCTCCGTGAAGAAGGCAAGACTTACCTAACTCTTCTGGAAGTAACAGGCAGGGATAGATCTGCACAAATCTGCTTCGAACTGTGACCAGCTTTCGATACAAATTGAAGAATCCCCCTTTTCGGTCGTAAACGTGGGTAACTTGCTTAACGTGGAATACTTTTTTTTGTTAAAATTTTACCATAATTTGCTGCATCTTTTCTGTAGTTATATATCACACTAACAAATCTTTTAATTTATTTACTAATTTCTGGCACAGACTTTCCATATTCTAAATATACGTCGATTTTACCTCTTTCTTTTTCAGACAAAATCTTTCGTTTACCCATCACAAAAGTTGTAATTGAAATATATTGCTTTCACTGTACAAAGCTTTTTATGTGTACTTTGCAGGTAACGTTACCTTGTTTTGTGCAAATTTTTGTCACATTGCTTCGGAATTACCAATGAAATGTGATATTTCATAAATCAATTTCCATGTTCGGATACTAAGAAAATTTAATTTTTGACTTTTTGTTTAGGTTTAATATTATGTGTGAAAATTTATTTTTGTAACAGATTTATCATACGTACTATGTATATACCATGAAATTTCATTCATTTTTAATGAATATTATTGAAGTTTTTGTCAAAAAACCGTGTTTTCATAAATCAATTTCCACCAGTGTATAACCAATGCCCAATGCATCATTTATGTTAATTAAATACTATTGAATACAAAATTGTATTTCCGCGCATCATTTAGTGCTGTAAATATACGCATTAGGCAAATTTTAACGTGGTGCGCAATGGACACATGTCTGTAGGATTTGTTAAAAGTGAATGGGGTATCTGATAGCGATCAGTATTCATTATTCGTGACTCAAAAGCATAATTTAAGAGACGGTCAAGAGTGGCGAATAATTGGTAGAATCGAGGGAGGTCAAACACTAATGGAGGTCACCCAGAGATTGAATATTCTTCTAAGTGTCATATCGAGAGCTTCGAGCCGCTTTTTAAACGTTTGACAGGTTGAAAGATAGCTTTATCAAATGAGACTAAGTGCAACAATTGTATCCGATGCCTGCTTTTGTCATTTTCGGCTCGAACAGTGACTACAAGAGATTTGCTTTCATATCCTTATGCTGCCACAAGAACTGTAATTAGCCGTTCAACTGCTGCATAAAGGCTCAAAAAGAGTGAACTGCCTATGAAATAAACATTTGTTTGTGTTCAACTTTCAAAAAGGTCCATTTAAACTGATGACATCTTGATGTTCAATAGTCAAGAAGACTGTGCTTGAACGGAATATTTTACGGACAAAGGAAGGCAAGTTGCATGCTCCTTCCCCTTTCCCAGATTGAAACATGTCGAGAATGAAAGTTCAGACCATGTCTGAAGTCGTCTGTAAACAATTCTCGAGCTCAGTCTTCTTGGCATCATTGAACATGACGACGATAACAATTTAAACGGGCCCCTTTGGAAATTGGAGTGAATGGGACACAAACTATTTGAACTTTTCGCATACAGACCACCCTTGTCAAGCCTCGTCTAGACGCGTAACAGCTAATTAGAGTTTGCAGCTTGAAGGTCCATCAACATCCTGTATAATTTTTTATATTTTTCATTTTCAAAAACATGTTGTGAAGTATTTAATACAAGAGAGAAAGATTTTTAACAACCTATCATTCATTGGCCCTTCACTTACATATGAAAATTTAATAAATAAAAACTGCTAAATAGGTAACAAACTATTTTTTAGACACAATTTATTATATTGTTCTCATTTTTTATCTTACTTTATAATAATTTCGGGTCCAAATTTTTATGAGTTCCAAAGGTTTTTTTCATTTATATATGAAAATCTATTGCTCTGAAAGGCAAACATTAAGTTTCATTAAAATATTACAATTATTTAAGGAATTACATTATGTATTATTAATAGTACAGTGGTCATTCGAGGAACAAATTGTCATGTGCAGATATTCTATTATTAGTACAATAGCCACAAAAAGATATATGTACTACAATTTCAAATCAAAATTTTGAAAGACATATAAAAAATGTAAAAGATATATTTAAAGATATGCAATTAACATTATATAATTCGCAATAATTGGCACTCAATTGACACTTTTAAACAGGAAAAAAAGTAAAAATAAAGTAAGCAAAAAAGTAAAAGTAAAATTTTCATTTGTTGGTATATGCTGGTGACTTCACTCATTTGGTATGAAAAGTTTTGAAGAAATTCTTGCACCACGGAAGCATAAGTAGAAGTTGTATTTTTCACAGAATGATATTGTTCTAAAGTTACATCCTCTTAATTTACACATTTGTGCTTCTATCTGCCATATGGCCAGAATTATCATATCTTACATCCTCAATTTGGCGAACTGATAGTTTCAACTTTTTTTTTTTAGATGGAATGGTCATGGTGGGTGAATTATTTTGACCACGATGCAATGAGTTTGTAGTAGGGATGGGACGAATATTCGGCCACTATTCGGCCCTTTTGCCAAATATTCGGTTGGCCGAATATTGAAAGCTTGTTGACCGAATATTCGGCCGAATACCTATAGCCGAATACTTTGAGATATCTCGCCGAATATTGCTGAAATCTCGCCGAATAGTGAAAAATATCTTGCCAAATAAATTTAGGATTTGAAGAATTTTATTTCTTGCAATTTTTTTTTCATCTTATCCAAATTGGTTACTTCATTTATGAACTCATTCTCATTCTTACTTGCAAAACATACAGTTATTCAGATACTAAAAAATATACAGCCTTTCTGTATTTCCTATAAAAGTTGGTGATATTTTAGGAAATGCTGCCGAAGTTGGAGATTTAATTGTACAGGAAATGTCTCCTAGAGAATGATATGTTACAATTCAAGATATAAAAACACTTATCAAAAAAAAAAAAAAAGAAAAAAGAAACACTACCTTATTTTAAAACACTCGAATATGTATTAATGTCTGTAAATTCCATGCACATGTAAAAAAGGCTCTTATGAAATTCATAACTTATATCTATGAAGTGAGAAATGAAAAAATTCATTCACTAGGTGTATTAACGAAGATTTATTTTCAAAATTAAATATCAAATATTACTATTCCAAATACAACGATACACCTGAAAACAGAACTGGTGTCAAACTAGATACACATTAGATGACACAACTTGCTTTATAAAGATGATTTTATAAATATTTAAACATAAATTCTAAATGCTGAACAAAATATTTTTTTAATTCTATAGTTTTCACTTTTAAATAATTATTTGCATAATAACTGGCTTAAATATGTAACAGTATTATGTATATATTTTTAATTTACATCTTCCTTCATTCATGTTGTTATCAATTTCTGTTTATCCTTTCAATGCTTGTTGAAAGAGTGGAATATTGTATGGGCCGCGCCGATTCAAATGTCAAAGATTTTGTTAACGTATGCATTCTACTTTAAGCATAACCTTTTGTTTTAACGTAATTTCTAATTTAAAGATTGACATCTGATTTCCAAACAGTCTCATTCTTACGAATTTGCTTATTATTAGAGACCAGGGTTCGATTTAAGAGGTATCGCATCGCAATTTGCGATTCAAATTTAACTAAAATGCGATCCAAGAAATGCATTAAATCGCAATCATTGCGATGCATATTTCCCACACCCTTTGTTATGCCATGTACACTTAAAGTTAAAATTTAAAGATGTTTTAACACGACATACGTTGTGTTTTCACTCTCTCCAAATGTTTATTTACAATGGAAGTACAGCGAGACGCCATTGCTGGGCGCAGTTTTCCCGGTAAACACACGATTTGTTCCCGCCCTGACGCTGTGATTGATTACTGAATCACTGTTACTTAAATGAAGATTTCAATTTTTTTTTCTTTCCCGCTTTATGTTTTATTTAAAATTGCAAAAATTGTATTTTTGAGTTTATGGCTTATTAAAAAATATTAACCCTCACAACAAATATATTTTTTAAGAATTGGTACTGTGGTAAGTTGATACATATATTTAATTGACCTGTGGCGAAAGTAAATTGACCTATAAGTCATTCAAGAGCCAGCTTCTGATTTCCTAAGTAATTTATATTGGGTAGGTGAGTTATTTATTTTTTATTCTTTGTATAATTTTATTTACTTTCATTTATGCTTTTGGTTACATATTGCTTAAATTTTTTTTTTTTTTTTTTTTTTTTTTTTTGTAAATTTTCAAGAATTAAAAGTTACATTAGCTATTTTTTACTAGCTATACAAAAGTATCTAACTGCTATTCAAAACTGACTTTGTATAGTAGTTACTGCAATGCAACTTTCTTTTTCGAAATCGACTCCTGTTAGAGACACAAACTCTTAATGATCAAATTTACTTCATTAAAGGTTACTTCAGAAAACATTTCTTTGTGAATTCTGAGAGAGAGAGATTAAGAATATTATTAATTTTGGATGCAAGAAAAGATAAAAGTATCATTTGATAGTAAAAGTGAAATACATTGTTCATATTTTAATGGAAATATTTTACCATCCTGGCTTACTGAAAATCAATTTAATGTACATTAAGATAAAAGAATATAATGCAATTTCATAATTTTTTGTGTTTAAATAAGTGTTTCAAATTTCAGAATACATTTAAAAGCACATTTAAGAGTAATAATTATTACTGAGTGCCTATTTTTTAAATTATATGTAACAAAAATATTTTTTCTTTATTGGGAAAAAAAGTTAGTATTCGGCCGCCGAATATTCGGTATTCGGCTATTCGGCCAAATCACTATTCGTCCCATCCCTAGTTTGTAGTTTGATTTTTGAAAACCAGCGCTTCTTCAGCCACTGATAAAGTATAGTCTAATAAATCAAGTTGTTTCTTTACAGCAATACCGTGAAGAGATTTATCGTTTTTACACTACAATCATAAATTTATTACACCCATTAAAAAATGATGGAATAAAAGTTGAACGGTCCATTTTCTGCGCCGAATACTAATTCTATAGAAGGATGCTAAAAAATCATGTTTATACACATCTTCCGTACATGAAATTTAGAGAACTACCGTAAAATACCGTTAATCCGCCCCCCCCCCCCAAAACGTGAAGAAAAATTGTACAATAGTTAGAGGGGGGCGCTTAAACGGGATTTTTCCGCGATCGTTCAATAAAATTTACAGGAATGAATCATGATGAAATGAATGACTTGTTGAATGAATCATGAATTTTGATACTTGAAAAAAATTGGTTTAAAAAAATGTAAATTTTGTCGAAAAACCCAGAAAAAAGGAGAAATTTACATAAAAAAAGCCAATACAAGCATGAAATCAATTAAAAAATCTCGAAAAAACGCACATTTCTTCAAAGATTCATGATTCATTCATTTCATAATGATTCATGCCATTCTCAATCACCTTTGAGAATGGGGAGGGAGGGCGCTTTCTCGGGATTTTTTGAAAATTTCAAATTTGTTATAAAGTGGGGAGGGGCGTTTGATCGGGAAGGGCGGATTAACGGGATTTTACGGTATTAATTTTGGTCGCTCAACTTAGGTATGATTGCCATCCTTCTTATCCCATCTTAATACAACATCAGTTCCTTTTTGTGCTGTGAAATTAGATGCTATTGTAACAAATTTATTATCCAACTAATTCCCAATAGCGATTTTTCCATCAACTGACAAGTGCGTATTCATTAACCTCTCCCCCCATTTTTAATTTCTTTTTAAATAATATTATTAAAAGATAGTCTTTATAAAGTCAAATAAAAGCATAAAAATATTAAATTGAAATTGGGAAACACTAATTTGATCAATTATATCAAATAACTGATCAAATTAGTGTTGACATATATAGTGTTGATCAGTATTCTAATATCAATTATTAGATACTGGACATGAAAATTAAAAGATAATGTGTAAAATTACATTGACTCTGTTTATATTGTAACCAGCGCCCGATGCATCATTTATTTATGTTAATTAAATACTATTGAATACAAAATTGCACTTCCGTGCATAATTTAGTGTCGTAAATATGCAAATTAGTCGATTGTCAACGTTGTGCGCAATGGGCATATGTTAGAATTCTGGTCTTAGGGTTTGTTTAAATTAAATGCGCTGTCGATAGTAGTGATAGTAGACATTTAAATAAATAATAATACTAATATCTCCAGTTAATAATGCAATGCAAAAATGCAAGGAACTTGATAATATAAAATATTTGAAAAACATTGAGAAAAATTAATACAATATGTTCCAAAATGCATATATATTTTAAATAGTTATGTATATTTTATGCAGTGTAGTCATGTTTTGTAAATTACAAAAATAAATAACTATAATTATTTTTTTAAGTTACGATCTCAGATTTATAAATAACACAAATCACAAGAAAAACAGTTATTTTATATTATGCACAATATACTAAGACTTACAAATAATAATAAAAAAAAAATAGTTTACAATTACATTAACATATTTAAATTAATAAAATAAGGCTAATTTCCTTAAAAAATTAAATATGTATAGCACCTATAAATACCAAAATAAGTTACAAATTAAATACTTTAAAGAAATAAAAATAATAAAACCAGATTTTTTACATGCCATCTTCTTATCTTTAGATAAAGAAAAATAGTAAAATTACCATTAATTTTGAATTTTTGCAACTTACTACTTAAAAAAGTCACTTATATTAATTCTTTGTGTAATTTAGAAAGATCTTACAATTTTAAAATGGAAAAAACAGCAGTGAATTAACCTCCTGACTGCCGCCGACTGATTTTCTCACACACTAAACTGCAGTTTTCACTGCAACATAAGCAATATTTAAATTAGTATAATTCCACAAATAAAACCCAGTTCTGAAAAATTAAGTTAGGATTGATGCTATCAAAGATACTAATAACATATTTTGTATCAGGTTGAAAAAAACATCTTTTTTTTAATATTTTTAATAAATTACAGAGAAAACAATATTACAATATTACCCTTCGGCTGGGCAGTCAGGGGGTTAAGTAGTCTTTTCATTTTTATTAATCATGCTTTGAAATTCATTAATGTATCTGATGCCATTTATTATCTTTAATTGAAAATAAAATCGAACTTACCAAAATGACCAGAATACAGAAGTTTGCTGATTAAAGACATGATACTGTTTGCAAATTATAATTTCCATCAAAAATATAGATATGAAATAAATACATATTAAATGATGTGCAGCGATTGAAATGCAACTACCCAAATTTTCATATTTGCACAGGCTTCTCTACAAGCGTCTGGGGAGAGAACGGCTGCTAATGGTAGGACTTAGAAAATCTCGGCTTCTGATAAACTCGTTTCTGCGCGTGCGTCAGCAGAGGCGAAATACCGTACTGAGAAATGGATTTTCCCTTTTCGTTGTGGATTTGTTTATGAAGTGTTTCATAAAGGATCAAGTACATTTCTAAGCGTATAATGCGATTTAATAAAAACAATGCTAAACATAAACAAGATTTGAATACAAATAGCAAACAGTTATCTGCGCTTTTTTTAATTCGCTTTATTTACATAGCTGTTTTGAATTATTATTAAATTCAAAATTTTCAGTGTTATAAATGACCGAATCTGAAAAATAAATAAATATATGTGTTGAACTATTTATAACTTATTTAGAGAGTTTAAATGTTTTAAAAAGGAGATATTTTTCCATTAACATCAATTAAGTAATAAAACGTTATCATTAATGAGAAATTATATATATATATATGATTCATATAGTTATTGCTCTTTTACACAAATAATAAATAAAAACAATGCTAAACATGAACAAGATTGAAAGTCAAACAGTAAACTTTTTTTTTAACTTGCTTTATTTATGTAGCTCTTTTGAATTATTATTTACTTACAATTTTCAGTGTTATAAATGACTGAATTTGTAAATAAATAAATAAATAAATATGTGTGTAAGCTATTGATAACTTATAAAGGTTATTAAAGGTTTCTAGAGTTAAATGTTTTTAAAAAAGAGGTATTTTCCATTAACATCAATTAAGTAACAAAACGATAGGTACCAGTAATCAGAAATAAAAGAGGTTCTGTAGTTAAAGTCCTTCTCAAAATTTCTAAAAACTGATTAAATTTATATAAAATTCATTGTGATAAAATTACAATATGATGTGTAAAAACAAGACTGAAAAAAATCTTAGCAAATACAAATTGTTCACTATTCATCTGTTGCAAGTCCTCATAATAAGAACCTCTATTTCAACATAAAATTAAAGAAAAGATGAGGAGCAATAGTACCAAAATAATACTTTTTTATTACTACTACTGGTCCTTCTTATGGTTTTTTTTTTTTCAAAAAATTAAAAGGTTTTTATTTATAAACCTTTTAACACCTTGCTTAATTTATAATTATCGTATGTATTTTTTATTATGTTGGTCTTATGTGTTGCATATTTACTGAATGCTACTTTATAGACATGTAATGCCCATAAACTATAAAATTGTTCACTTTATGAATAACAATCACTAAACCTCCCAGATGAGTATCTGGGTATCTCTCCCATAGAAATTTTGAGAAAGGCTTTAACTACAGAACCTCTTTTATTTCTGATTACTGCTAGTGTTTTATTACTTAATTGATGTTAATGGAAAATACCTCTTTTTTAAAAACATTTAACTCTAGATAAGTTATCAATAGCTCAGCACATTTATTTATTTATTTATTTATTTTGTACAAATTCAGTCAATTAAAAAAAAAAATTAATCATTGAAAGTTGTAAATTTAATAATAATTCAAAAGAGCTACATAAATAAAGCAAGTTAAAAAAAAAATAAATAAAAATACAAAAAATTGTTTACTATTTGTCTTCCAATCTTGTTCATGTTTAGTATTGTTTTTATTTATCATTTGTGCAAAAGAGCAATAACTATATGAATTATATATATATATAATTTCTCATTAATGATAACGTTTTATTGCTTAATTGATGTTAATGGGGAAATATCTCCTATTTAAAACATTTAAATTCTCTAAATAAGTTATAAATAGCTCAACAACCATATTTATTTATTTATTTTTACAGATTCAGTCCTTTATAACACTGAAAATTTTGACTTTAATAATAATTCAAAAGAGCTATGTAAATAGGGCAAATTAAAAAAAAAAAAGCACAAATTTGCCATTTGTATTCTAATTTTGTTTATGTTCAGCATTGTTTTTATTTGTAATTTGTATAAAAGATGAACTTTTAAAACCGCTTGAAATTTTTTGCATTACTTTAAATAATTTCGAATAAATAAAAAAGTTTCAATTAAATAGTTTGATTATGAGTTTCCATATAAAGCTTAAAGTTTATATGGAAGAGAAAGTAGAAATGTACTTGGTTCTTTCTCAAACACTTCATAAACAAATCCATAACGAAAAGGGAAAATCCATTTCTCAGTACGGTATATGGAAGGAAGAAATTACAGCCTTTTTTCCCTTTTCACCTCTGCTGATGCACGCGCAGAAACGAGTTTATCAGAAGCCGAGATTTTCTAAGCCCTACCATTAGCAGCCGTTCTCTCCCCAGACGCTTGTGGCTTCTCTTATGATTATGTGTGCATGCTGTCATGCCAGTTTATTTCTTAAATATTAAGTCTAATATGGTGCATAAAAATTGATTTTTGGAAATTTACTTTAAAAATTTCAAAGTAAAAAACATTTATATATCCATCAATTCTCTTAAAAACCATTCTTTTAAAATATGCATTATAAGATATAAAAAGTGAAAAATGGTAATTGTTGTTCAACTTTTTACATTTTTGAGTTAATTTATATAAACAAATCGCAATTTACTAAAACTAAAAAAATTATATTTTCAATAATTTGCTCATTTCTCTGGCACTTAAAGCATGTAAATTTGTCAGAAAGCATAATTTGAAATTTTCAGAAATCCAATATTTCTTGTGAAAATAAGAGAAAGTAAAAAAAAAAATTATTTTTAGTATTTTTTCATTTATTAACAGATGGCAACGTAAAAAAAGAAAGAAAGAAAAAGCCCTCTTCCCCACCCCACAATTCGCTTTTGGTGGGTGAGAGTATGAGTGAGTTTCATAGATGATGTAAAGTGTGGCACAGACAGGGCCATCGCTAAGACGTTTTGTTGGTGGGGGAGAAGACCTTAAATTGCCAAGTGAAATTTTCATATTTGCCAACTCCTTTTATAATTTTGCCAAGTTACGACACTTAGAAAATGTAATACCGTTCTTATTTGCAAAAAGTTTAATAATATTCCCAATTAGAGTTGTAACTTTTGCTAGTTCTACGAAAAATAAGAAATGTATTGCAGTTTTTATTAAAATTTTAATTAAATTTGCAATAAAAGTTTTAAATTTGCCAAGTGTAACAACATTTGCGAATGTTTGGGGGAGAGGCTTCCCTCCTGTCCCCCCCCCCCTTAGAGAGCCCCCTGGGCACAGAATGCAAAAGTTTAAGATACACTGCAATAAGATGTTACAAAAATACATCCAAAAATGATCAAATCTTAAGAACTTAGCGACAAATAAATATGAACCTACAAGTATAATCGAAGGTGAGATGTAGATCCAATAAGGATAAAAAAAATTGCTTATTCATAAAGTAGAATGTTCTGCTGATAAAGAGATTTCCAAAAACCTAAAACTAATTTTAAAATGGTAAAAGTTTGTCCTCAGGCAGAAATTTCTTTTGGAGGATTGGATGAGGGACAAAGCAATAACTCTGAAAACAAAAATATGTGTAATTACATTGGAGGAATAATTTCAGATATGCATATAATGTGTATATGTATTTTACAAATAAAAGATTAAAGGAATAACTATTTTAAAAAATCTTTGAAAATAATTAATAGCCAAAATAAATAAATGAAAAACTGAATTGATGGTATAAATTTAGTGCCCCCTGAATTTCTGTACCTGGGCCGAGCACCCTTTCTTACATGGTGTAGTACACATGAAATTTACAGCAGACATACAAGACATAGCATAACTTTTTCAAAGAAAATGGATAAAGAAGATTAATAAATCCTTTTAACTCGGTCATGATAGAACACATCAAACAATAAAATACCAATATCTCCCTTTTTGGAATTTATCATGATAACTTATTTTCATATCACATATCTTCCATAAAATTTTTAAAAAGCTCTGTATACTCTTTACTTCTCAACTAAAATTGTAACGAATACATCACAAATCCTGTCACATCCTTCTGATATTATTATAAGTACAGCACTGAATCCAATTATTCTGTTAACATAAAATTTTGAGAACTTTTTGAATTTACCAATGACAAAGAATATTCCAGATAAATAATTATCATGACCAAGAATTCGGTCCCTATTTTTATCATTACTTTTTGCTTATGATATTCGAAAATGCAGAAATTTACACTTTATGATTAATTATGTCTAACTACAACTGCATTTTCCATTACAATTTATTTTTTCTGTAAAGTCTTTTTAAAAAGCACCAAGCAAAGCTTTATTCTACATACTTAAAAAAAATACAAAAGATTTGTGTTTTGTGTCAGTCCTGCTGCATATTCTTCCCAAAAAATATAAAAATATATACCGTAAAATCCCGTTAATCCGCCCTTCCCGATCAAACGCCCCCTCCCCACTTTATAAAGAATTTGAAATTTTCAAAAAATCCCGAGAAAGCGCCCTCCCTATCGATTCTCAAAGGCGATTGAGAGTGAGATGAATCATTTTTAAATGAATGAATCATGAATCTTTGATGAAATGTGCGTTTTTTCAAGATTTTTTAATTGATTTCATGCTTTTTTGGCATTTTTTACTAATTTCTCCTTTTTTCGACAGAATTTACGTTTTTTAAAAAAAACCTAAATCTTTTCAGGTATCAAAATTCATGATTCATTCAACGATTCACTCATTTCATGATGATTCATTCCTGTAAATTTTGTTGAACGATTGCGAAAAAAATCCCGTGTAAGCGTCCCCCATCTAACTATTGTACGATTTTACGTTTCGTTTGGGGGCGGATTAACGGTATTTTACGGTAATATAAATTTTATCGCCATGCAAAGTTTCTTCTAAGTTTCTTCTTTTTTATTTATTTATTTATTTATTACTATAAAAGCAGAATTAATGTCTGCTTGACATATGACTTGGCACTGCAGTGATAAATTCACCAATTCTATCAACGTGCATAGTCAGATACAATGTAAATAAATAATGTAAACAAATAGTTCATCAAATAATGAAAATAATAAGGTAGCGAATAATGTGAACAAATAATTAAAAATGATTAGGTTGGCAATTTTCTAAAATCGCGCTAAGCAGTTGTTAATTCTCAACTTACCGTAAAATACCGTTAATCCGCCCCCCCCCAAACGTGACAAAAAATCGTACAATAGTTAAAGGGGGGGGGCGCTTACACGGGATTTTTCCGCGATCGTTCAACAAAATTTACAGGAATGAATCATGATGAAATGAATGAATCGTTGAACGAGTCATGAATTTTGATGCTTGGAAAAAATTTGGGTTTTTTTTTAAAAAAACGTAAATTCTGTCGAAAAAACGCAAAAAAGGAGAAATTTCTAAAAAAAAGCCAAAACAAGCATGTAATCAATTAAAAAATCTCGAAAAAACGCACATTTCATAAAAGACTCATGATTCATTCATTTCATATGATTCATCCCATTCTCAATCGCCTTTGAGAATGGGGAGGGAGGGCGCTTTCTCGGGATTTTTTGAAAATTTCAAATTTTTTATAAAGCGGGGAGGGGGCGTTTGATTGGGAAGGGCGAATTAACGGGATTTTACGGTATACCCTATAAAAAATCAATGTTTTTTTTAAATAATAATTCTTTTTATTTATTGTGTAAAATATGTCAAAACCGATAATTTTTTTGTTTTATAACAGTAAAGAATTAATTGATTTCATGCTTGATTTGGCTTTTTTTACTAATTTCTCCTTTTTTCTGCGTTTTTTCGACAGAATTTACGTTTTTAAAAAAAACCTAAATCTTTTCAGGTATCAAAATTCATGAATCATTCAACGATTCATTCATTGCATGATGATTCATTCCTGTAAATTTTGTTGATCGATCGCGAAAAAAATCCCGTGTAAGCGTCCCCCCTCTAACTATTGTACGATTTTTCGTTTCGTTTGGGGGCGGATTAACGGTATTTTACGGTAATATAAATTTTATCGCCATGCAAAGTTTCTTCTAAGGTACTTATTTTTATTTATTTATTACTATAAAAGCAGAATTAATGTCTGCTTGACATATGACTTGACACTGCAGTGATAAATTCACCAATTCTATCAACGTGCATAGTCAGATACAATGTAAATAAATAATGTAAATAAATAGTTCATCAAATAATGAAAATAATAAGGTAGCGAATAATGTGAACAAATAATTAAAAATGATTAGGTTGGCAATTTTCTAAAATCACGCTAAGCAGTTGTTAATTCTCAACTTACCGTAAAATACCGTTAATCCGCCCCCCCCCCCCAAACGTGACAAAAAATCGTACAATAGTTAGAGGGGGGCGCTTACACGGGATTTTTCCGCGATCGTTCAACAAAATTTACAGGAATGAATCATGATAAAATGAATGAATCGTTGAATGAGTCATGAATTTTGATACTTGAAAAAATTTGGGTTTAAAAAAAAAAACGTAAATTCTGTCGAAAAAACGCAAAAAAGGAGAAATTTCTAAAAAAAAGCCAAAACAAGCATGTAATCAATTAAAAAATCTCGAAAAAACGCACATTTCATAAAAGATTCATGATTCATTCATTTCATATGATCCATCCCATTCTCAATCGCCTTTGAGAATGGGGAGGGAGGGCGCTTTCTCGGGATTTTTTGAAAATTTCAAATTTTTTATAAAGTGGGGAGGGGGCGTTTGATCGGGAAGGGCGGATTAACGGGATTTTACGGTATACCCTATAAAAAATCAATGTTTTAAAAATAATAATTATTTTTATTTATTGTGTAAAATATGCCAAAAATGATAATTATTTTGTTTTATAACAGTAAAGAAAAGATCCTATAAATTGCAATCATCGGCCATATCTAATTGAAATGCTGCATAAATGGAAACTTGTGCATAAAAAAAAACTTGATTTGCTTAATTTAAATTTGATTATTTATATTTTTCCCCAACTTTAAAATATTAAATAATTACCAAGAGTTTTTTAGATTACCAAAACAATTAAACCTCTAACTGCTAATTAACTATTAGTTATAAATTACAAAAATTATAAAAATTGCAACTTGATAGTTTCATTAGTAGCATAGGAGAGATTGGTACTCAGTGGATCACTTTAGCAGTATACCCTTTTTTTTTCTCTTTAATAGAAAGTCCAATCAACCTAAAAGTATTCTTGAACATTCCTTGTGCATTTTTACATGCCTCAGAATTTTTTCAAAACAAAATTTTGAATACATTTAAAAGAAAAATTAATAAATATTTGTATATATTCATAAAGTGGACCGGTGTGTTCCCAGAAGACAGTTACATTAGTCCACCCACTGGGGCACAGTGGTCCACTACTAAGCATTATTTGAAATACAATATAAATTAATTTTTTATTAATTTAAATCCTATTTATTTCTTCTTAACCTCAAAAATAACACAATAATGCAAATTTTTCAAATAAAATTTTCAAACAAAACATATATTGAACAAAATAAGAAAATTATCAAAGAGGTTATTATATTTTTAAAAGTACTTACTTGGTTATCCCATGGACCAAAAAACTATTGCCAAACTATAAGATTAAATGCCAATAATAGATGACCGTGAAAGTCATATCCAATGACATTAAATGTGATAGACATGTTTATAACATCATAAAGTGATTTTTATTTCAACATTTTATTTTTATTAATACTCTACTAATTATTTGTTTTTTTCATTATTTAAAATAAAAATTATGTCAATATACATAATTTGGCTATAAAATTGGCGATTTGTATAGTTTGTTGAAATTGATCGACGGGATAACCAAGTATAGTATCATTTTAAATTACAGACTGATACAGGAGCAATTGGAAATAAGGTGAAATTATAAAATAAAATCAAGACATCATCATGAAAATCTGAAAATGATATTCCAAAATACACATGAGCCTGAAATTTGCCCAAAATAATTTTATATCTGAGGGCGATTATACGATAACAATGATACAACCAACAGGTCAATAACCATAAAGTTTTGATTCCAAATTTCTTTTATGTTACATCTAAAATGATTAATGAAATTTCAGAACTTGTCAAAAATTGTTTTAGTGGTAATAACCAGTTACAGTCAATAGGATACTACTATTGTTTTAAAAGCAGTAAATACAAAACAATATATTTCTTACTATGATAGATAGACTTTTTTTTTGTTTACTTTATTTCACAATTAAATAATTAATTTAAAACAACATTTATTTGTAGCAAATTTAAGCAATTATTAAATATTTTGAAAATTCTGCATTATAGTAGCAAAGTAGATAGTGGAGCACTGTACCCCAGCAGTGGGTTATCCACTGTGCCCCATGTGGAAGTTCAATGCATTCTCATAAAATTAATTCTAATAAAATTCTCATAAAATTATTATTTAAAGCTTTCTTTTCAGCACATTAACTTTAATATTAAATAAAAACAAGTATCTCCCCTTTCTAAAACAGCTATTTTTTTCTTATTTACCTATAACATTTATTAACAATAAAGAAAAGTAAGACTATGAAAGCATTTACTACCTTTAGAAGCTCAAAACAATCAGTTAGCATAAATTGAATCAATCTAAGCTAACAGTGTGTTTTAAAGGATACAAGTAATCAATTCATTGTGGTAATCAATTAGCCTAAAAGAAAAGCTTTAAGATTTTAAAAATATAAATAAAACATAAAAGGTGGTCCACTGCACCCCACTCTTCCCCTACAACAGTTTTGTGATAATTATGTAAAACTAGATTAAATACTAGTGATATTTACATTTATTAAAATTAAATTAAATTGTTTAATACACTTCAAATTAATAATTATTAAACAATTAACTCTTTTATTGAGAAAATGATATACATTTTTATGCTTAAATTCAGACCCGTAGCTAAGGGGATGCTATGGGTGGCTCAGCCCCCTTCCCCTAAAATACTTTGAGGCTCCCTCCCTGGAAAAGATTCCAAGGTCACTAAATAAATTTCTGTTCCGAAAACTCAAATGAAATTCTGTTCAAAAATCTAATTTAGTTTTGAGGCCCTTTCACAGCTTTGCAGAATTACTAAATTGTAACTAAAATAAGTGTTTTAGCACTCGCTCATCCTATTTGAAGATACAATAACATGATGTTTAATTTTGCACCAGTTATACAGTCAAAATTTTCATCATCGTATACTTTTCTTAGTATAAAATGAAGTTATTACAACAGTTTAACAAGAAACATAGTACTTACAATGTGAATATGCACTAATTTATTGTTCTGCATCTGAGAAAAGGCGAAAAAAAAAATTATGAGCCCCTCTCCCCCCACCCTATTTTTCACTTCTAACTATGAACTTGCTTAAGTTACTGAAATGATCATTAATAATTTAATTTTCATTCTAGAGAGAAAACGAGATAAGATACTACTTCCAAAAAAGGACACTATTTCACAAGGAAGTATATTAACAGTTTGTTTAGCAACTATATAAAGGGGAAAAAAAGTATAGAATTTCTTAGTAGGATAAATAAAATGTCATTAATTAATACTTTTTTGAATTACAAATGAAAAAATACAATTAAATAATATGTTAATTTTTTAATAAAGAAATAATTTCTTGGGAACGAGCAACCGTGCCCCATAAGACACGTATGTATACACTATATTGCCATTGATTATGGGACACTTGCGATTTTAGACATTTTACTAAATATCTAGAAAAATACATGAGGAATCATCTCGAAACTCTTAGTGTATAAATATAATAGTATACGTCATACATCTCCGTGAAGATTTTTTACAGAAACACCATAGAGGACCGTCAACAAATTAAAAAAGAATGAATATCTTTTGAATAACCTTGTCAAAACTAATGTAGCAAAAGCGCTCAAACTCTAGATTATGATTGAATGCCTTATTGTAATACATTGTGTTCATTTTTATGCAAATAGCATGCATACTCGCAGAGTAATTAAGGTTTTTCTAAAAATGGCCCCAAATTTTTCTAAGTTTTTCCCTTATAATTTTCAGAGTTCTTAATATAAAATAATATTTTTTTCAGAAAATATGACAAACAACATTGTACATAGTACCCTGTAATCAGAATTAAAAAATAATAAAAATTGTATGAAAAATGAGTAGGTTTACTAAATAATTTTTTACTGCGCATGCGTCAAAGATATCAAAATTTCATTTGCATATTATGTTAGCTAAATGTATAGAGCAACTTTTGTAAAAGTCTCAAAATTATAGCTTGAAAATTCTGAAAGTAATCGTCCATAGAAAAAGGACAAAATCCGTTGTTTCCAAAATGAAGCAAAAAAATGAGGGATTTTATCCAAAAGTAGTCGTAACATCCCGTATTGTGTATTCTATATTGACACTAGTCAATGAATATATGGATACAACCCCTCTTGTTTTTGCTTCATTTTGAGAATAATGGATTTTCAACTTATTCAATTGACGATTATTTTCAGAATTTTCAAGTTATGATTTTGTGACTTTCACAAAAGTTGCTCTATACATTTATCTAACATAATATGCAAATGAAATTTTGATATCGTTGACGCATGCGCAGTAAAAAATTATTTAGTAAACCAACTCATTTTGTATACAATTTTCATTATTTTTTAATTCTGATTGCAGGGTACTGTGTGCAATGTTGTTTGTCATATTTTCTGAAAAAAATATTATTTTATATTAAGAACTCTGAAAATTATAAGGAAAAAACTTGGAAAAATTTGGGACCATTTTTATAAAAACCTTAATTACTCTGCGAGTATGCATGCTATTTGCATAAAAATGAACACAGTGTATTACAATAAGGCATTCAATTATAATCTAGAGTTTGAGCGCTTTTGCTACATTAGTTTTGACAGGGATATTCAAAAGATATTCATTCTTTTTTAATTTGTTGACGGTCCCCTATGGAGTTTCGGTAAAAAATCTTCACGGAGATGTATGACGTATACTATTATATTTATACACTAAGAGTTTCGAGATGATTCCTCATGTATTTTTCTAGATATTTAGTAAAATGTCTAAAATCGCAAGTGTCCCATAATCAATGGCAATATAGTGTACATGCTACCAGTGGTGTAATGTAAACTAGTGTGTGTCTGGGGGGGGGGGCTGTCCACCCCGGGTGCCACCCTCTAAGGGGTTCTTTATTTGCAAATATATACACATAATATTATATAGGATTTTGGGAAGAAATTCTGGATTAAAGTAAAATTTCTAGCACGCAACACATAAGAGTTAATTTTCTTTTCTTTGAGAATGTGAAATTATATACAGAATGGGGTGTCTAAATAAGAAGGGGAGCACCAGGGAACAAAAAACAAGCTATACAATGAATGGGTATTGAAAAGCAAACATCAAAAGTGACTTTTCTTCTACATCGTATTGACTTATGTGGACTATGGGATAAGTAATAAACCTCTCCTATATATTTTTTTCTCAATCTTTCAGCAAGACGAAAGGTAAATAAGGAGTGATAAGCTCATTTGTTAAAATAATGTAAATTTGTGATTGAAAAAAACATGACGGATTGGGGGGGGGTGACATCATTTACATCCACCCCGGGTGTCACTTTTCCTAGCTAACCCACTGCATGCCACATAAAATAATCAGAATCTTTGATTATTCTCACCAGTAAACTTTTGTTGTGAGTTATGCTTTATTTAATATGACCATTTTTGTGATTCAATTAGGCAAAAATGTCTGCTTTAAAAAAATGGTGATATTAGATTAAAATTTCTGTAAAAGACTCTCATACCAAACTGGATGCAATTCTATTGTTTTTGCAAGGTCTTGGAGACACAGATTAAGAAATACTGTGGAATTGGAAGCTTTTTTAAAAAGAGATCTCTATCTACTGTAAATGAGTTTCACTATTTTTTTAAGGCAGGGCACATTTTGATAATTACAAAAGGGACAGCTTGCAGCACCCTAAAAAATGACTTGGAGAAAACAGCAAGTAATTTCTGAATTAATGAAAACTGCAAGTGATTTCTAAATTAATGAAAACTGCAAATAAGTAATTTCTTTAGTTAGTAGCACAAATAATAAAACTAACAAATGTTATTTGCAGCTCATTTTGAATTTGTTCTGTTAACTGCCTAAATTAAAACTTACACACATATATACATATGTAAATCCCTCCAAAATATGAAAATGTGTTAACCCTTTCGTACACACATGCTGAGTAAATATAAGTAGAATAGCCAATTATGCCTGAAATCCTCAAAACAATAAGCAACAGCATTATTAGCACTCAGTGGGATTTCTCAGCATTCAGCGTTTCAAACAGTTTTGCCACTGTTTTAATTCTTAACAAGTTTCATTTGGTGTATTTGAGTTAAAAAATTTAAAAACATATATTCAACTTTAATAAAGCTCTTGCTATGCTTAACATTTTATAAAAAAAAAAAAAAAAAAAAAAAAAAAAAAAAAAAAAAAAAATTATTTTTCTCTTACACATTCTTATACAATAATGGTTCAGCTAATGTTAATCTTTTATTTTTCTTTAATATCAGTATTTAGTATAAATTTATTAATATATGAATGAGAATGAGAAAATACGATGTGACTATTGTACTCTTTTACTAGCAGAAATTTATTATACTTGCTATGCATCTTTTTGTATAATAGAATGAATAATTTGATTACTAAAAGGAAATTAAGACATAATGGTATATTAGATTTAAATATCATTTTAAAATGAAATGCTTTTTATGTTTGCTAGATGAAATTTTTTTTTTTTTTTTTTTTTTCAAATTTATTGTACTTAAATTTTTTACAATACTCAGAAATTATCAGACTATAATATTTAGAAACAATTATTTAAAGCTTTTTTATGCATTCATAAATCAAAATATCTGTAGAAATTTACCAAGATCTTACATTCATGTTAGACTTTAAAATTTTTTTATAAATCATTTAGAGTATTTTTGATTTTTCTATCAATCATTCTGTTAAAAAATCACTTGATTTAAATAAACTGATTCAAATCGTTTATACCCAATTTAAAAGTGATCTAAAATGTTCTGAATTTATATTAAAATACTTAAATTGCATTGGTAGGTCGCAAAAATTTCTAATTTGGATTAAATTTCCTTTGCTTTATCAACCTGCAATTTTATATGCTAAAGATTATAATGTAGTCATGATATACAGATATCTAATAATATTTTGTATGTATTATCTAAAAAGGTAAATATTCTAAAATGTTCAGAATTCATGTTAAAATGCTCAAGTTGCATCAGCTCCCAAGGCTGACCCGCAGGGCCCGACTTAGAGAGTGGGGGGCCCTGGGACAAACATTATTAGCGGGGGCCTCCTTCAATCTTAAAATTTTTCATAAATTATACTGAAGTGACTAAAACTAAAATTCATATTGGTATGTGTACATAAACTTCAAGTACTATTCACATCGATATCTATAATAGCAGAAGAAAGATAACTTTAAGAAAATATTGAATGCAATTTTTTTTGGTTTCAGAAGTATAAGGATAAATGTGAGACCTTAAGGGGGCATGGGGTACAGAAACAGAGAGAGTAGGAGAAGAAAGCTCCTTAAAACTGAAAAAAAAAAGAGTTTTGGTCACTTTTGGCTGTTTTTTATCAATTGGCACTCTTTTAACGAAAAATTAATCTGTCTTTGGGGGCCCCCCTCAAGCCGGGGGGCCCGGGGCACTTGCCCCTGCTGACCCGGACCCCATTGGAGAAACTTAGAATGCTCCGTCACATTTTGCTCATTGTCTAGCTCAGCACATACCACCCCTCTATCACACCCTTAAATAACTGCAATTGTAGCAGAACCAGTTTTGGGGCCAAAGTTAGTTTTTATGATTACATTTACACATAAAGAGGCCATTAATATACAGAAAGCATTAACATATATGAAGCAAGTTTATTTTTTATGCTTAAAGTATTTTTTTTATATATATATACAAATGCAAACTTAAGCTGATCAACGACTTTTCTCAACAGAAGATTAGGCTACCATGGCTTCATCTTGTGTGTGAATGATGAAATGTTTAGACTGATACATAACAAGAAAAATGTACTCTGCCGTGTGCATACCTCTCACTATACTCAATATACTCTCATGATAAATCTTTTTCTATTCATATATCTAGTTCTTAAGAGCAATATGAATGCTTTAAATTTAAAAGAACTAATTAGTCAAAATTTAAGAAGGAGAGTCTCTTTGAAAAGAGAATAAAATAATTTTAAAAGTTCATTCAAGAAATCTTTTCTCCTATTTGTTGTTTTGCAGCAACAATTAGTAAATAATAGTTTATCTAAATTATCAAAAAAACTTACTACGAAATTTAAACTTCCACTTCAACATAAAGTTAAAATTTTTTGAAGTTTTTTATTGAAAAACATATTATATTTCATTCTTTCTACTAACAATAAATATGGAATCAACGACTTCAAATATTTTTCTATCCCAAGATTATCAGCCTCAGTATAAAAAATAAAGTAAAGTAAAATTACAGATTTATATAAAAAAAATCTTCTATACTATTTTTTGTTGTTTTTTCAGAGCATTAAGCTAATGGTAAATTATCTAAATTACAGTAGAAAATACGTTTAATTTATATGAAAAGTGCAAATTTTACAAAACTGAACTTGGAGTCTTTATTAAATGCAATTTAAATTGTAAACAGATTGTATTATACTACGTTTAGAAATAAACAATGTAATTTAGGAAAACGATAGCATAACATTTCTTAACCTGCTTGAGATAATATTAAACACAGCAATATGACCTTTATTTTTCTAAAACAATCTTCTTAAAATATCATTCGCTAATTCTAAATTTCTTGTATCTTGGATGTAATTTTTTCTACCTAAAAATGTTGGAAGATTCATAAGCCAGATTTACTTGCGTATTCAAAAAGTAACTTTAAAAAAAAATGTTTTTTTAGATAAAGTTAATGAATCAAATTTCTTTATTTCTGCTATAAATTCAGCAGAAAAATACACAGTTAAGTAACGTCTAGAGATGTGCAACAACGCTCTTTTTAACCGACTTCAAGGAGGAGGTTATGATTTCGACCTGTATGTATTTGTTGTTCACGCATAACTTTCGTAAATATGAACCGATTTTGATAATTCTTTTTTTGTTAGAAAATGTAAGACGCCCACATGGTCCCATTTAAATTTTATCAAATTCTTGCGATTAGAACTTTTTTAAAAACAAAAACATTAAAATTCCAATTTTTTGAAGCAGTCATCCAATTAAAAGCGTTCAATTTTCAGTTAATCGCAGGCTTTCATGTCGAGCACACAAGTCAGATATGTGTGTACAATAAATAAATAAAATTTCAGGCTATCACTCTATCAAGTACATGCAAACGTAACACTTCCGGCTGCAAATCTGTCTGCAAGTCAAAAACACATGCAAACGTAACGCATCGTCTGCAAATGTCCCGATAACTTTTGCAAAACTTGGCAAAAATTTGCGGAAGCCTCAGACCTTCCGCAAATCCACTTACCATTGGTAATTACAATATGGCGGACACATTATTATTTTCCGTGTACTTGTTTATAGATATTCAATTGAAGAAAAATCCTTAAATTTGGAAGTACACGACGACCAGAAAGCTCAGGTAAGTTTTAATTCATTATATAATTAACATGGGGGGAAATTAAAATTACGAACTGTGCTGAATAGAGCATTATGAGAAAAATGTGAATACATTGTGTAATGTTTCCCAGTAAACTTTTTTTAATATAGTATATTTCCATCATTTGCATTATTAGATTTCATTTTTCTTATGTTTAATATCGATGAGCAAGATATATAAAATTTAAAAAGTATCCGAAATAATTAGATAATCCACAAAAGGAAAATACACTTGTTTTGTTTACGGATAGCTGTTAAATCTGAAAAACCAGTGTTTCGTAGTAATATTTTTTTGAAAAAAACTTTTTTTAATGTGAAACCGCTGTATGATAGAAATTCCAGTTTAGCAAACATCTCTTTTGTTATTATTAACAAAAGTTTTACTTTTTGAAATAGATATTTATGTAACATATAGTTTCAACAATGTTATATTTTAGTACAAATATTTTATTATTATTTTGAAATTACCATGATTGTTTATTTCGAAATATGAATGAAGTTATTTTATGTGTGCATTCTGAATAAGCTCTTTCTCTTACTAAATATATCTTTGTTTGTATTAGTAGAAAAAAATTACTTCCTATTATTTTTTATTTTCTATGTTTACAAACAAAGAATTTATGTTATGTTATGCAAATCTATCTTTTCTTATGATAAATCTCTTCTGAAATATCATAAATTGGGTTGTATAAACAGTTTACTCAGTTTGAATTTTAAAATTATTTCAATATTTAGCTCAGATTTAATTCAGTAACACTGATAAAATTCTGAAAATGTATTTCTTTTAGAGTAGCTTTCAATGCATATATAAAACTAAAAGAGTACTTATCTACTTTTTTTTATTGCAAAATTATATATATAATGCTGTTCATAACATTTTTAATGAAATAAATATTACATGCATCCCAATAGCTATTTCATTTTAAATTAATAATTATTGATAATCTTATTTATTTCGGAATACCTAATGAGTTTTTAATAGATGAAATTTTTCAGCCACTGACTGACATAAAAGGAAATTTACTGAAAAATAAACATTTTTATATGGTTGTTATCAAAAAATGTACAGTTAATGTAATTTTCCTAATCTCAAATGAGCTTAATATACAAATATTAAACATACTACAGAAGACAAACACTGAAGATATAAGATCATTTTTGGAAGAGAATGGACCGAGTTATGAAGGATGAAAGGAAGATATAATTTGGAATTTTTATGACAGCTGGCTACACTCGCAGGCAGGAGTTTATTTTGAAATTCTATCTGTGAGTGTGGCTTGCTAGTGCCTTGGAGGATTTTCCCAGCCACAACAGTATATTTTGAACTTTATACAGAAGCTGTGCTTGCTGTTAGCGTAGATGTTGTCTTCACCTCTCCTGCTGTTTCCTTGGATTTAATTACTACAATTTATATGTCTGCCAATGGATCTTCATACATAATGAATTATTTGATTTATTAAGTTTATTTGAGATTTGGGAAATTATTTTACTTACCATTCTTTGTATAACAACTTTATTAAAAAGTTTAAAATGTTCATTTAATGCATTTTTATTTTATTATCATTATCTGATAAGTGCTATAGAAATGCATTAGGAATCTTAAAATTAATATGAAAGTTATTTGTAGCAACCAAATTTAAATGAAGCGATTCATGTGAATTTAATATTTTCATTGTTTAATAATCAAACAAAAGTGCATAGCGTGAATATTACAAGAAAGTATTTTTTATAATTTTATCTTTTCTAACTCACCCTACCACTAAATAACAAATTAAGCATAATCTCCCTATATTAAAACCTTTAAGATTTTCTTCCTTTTTAATTCTTCAAAGATTGATTTTATATTAAAGAAGTAGATACTTCAATTTTTACTATATATTATATATAAAGAGAGATATGAGAATGGGACACAGTGGACCATCCACTATGTTTTATTTATTTTTAATGACTAAGTTATTACAGCATTGGATTGATTACTTATAACCTTTAAAACACATCATTAATTTAGAATAAACCATTTTATCTTGACTGGTTGTTTTGAGCTTCTAAAAGTAAAATTTTTCATCAAACTTTTCTTTATTATTAATTAAAAATTATAGATAAATAAGAAAAAATAATTTTTTTCATAAAGGTAAATTAAAACAAGAAAAAGTTGTAAAGTAATTATTTAAACGAAGAAAAATGTCAATTTATTTAATATAGTAAACAATATTTTTGTTTCTATTACTGTTTAAAAAAAAATACAAATATTCCTTTTATTACTAAAATAATCTCTGGCAGGTTCTGAAATTTTATTGTTTGTTTTTGGTGTAACATAAAACAGCTTTACAATGAAAACTTTATAGTTATTAATCTGTAATTTATATTGATGTTATCTTAAAATCTTTCTTGAATCCAAAAGTATTTCAGGAAAATTTCAGGCTTGTGATTATTTTGGAGCTTCATTTTTAAATTTTAATGACAATGACTTTATTTTCTTTAATAACTTCACTTCACCTTACTTGAAATTGTTCCTGTGTCTTAGTCTGTTATTATTTTTAAAATATAAATTTTTTTTTAGACTTTTTCTGCTTTGTTTTGTGTTAAAATGTTACCTGCAAATTTGCATTATTATGTTTTTTGGAGGTAAAAAGGAAATGAAGAGGAATTATATTATTAAAAATTAAATTTACATTATATGTCAAACAATACTTAAAAATGGATCGCTCCAGTGGCGTAGCTAAAGGGGGGCGTCCGCACCGGGTGCCGAGGCCTAGGGGCGCCAGATTGAGAGAAATTGTTATATATCTATATTGGGGTGGGGGCGCAAAATTTCTTGCTGGTCCTGGGCGCCAAAAAACATAGCTACGCTACTGGATCGCTCCACTTCTGGGACACAGTGGTCCACTTTATGAACATATGCAAATAATAAAAAAAAAATGTATTTAAAATTATGTTTTGAAAAAATTCCGAGGCATGCAAAAATGCTTAAGGGTCCCCTCGCAAGCTAATGCTATTCCTATGCGGAGGCATTTTTCTAATAACACTTTCGCATTTTTAATTTTTATTTTATTTTATTTATTTATTTATTTTTTTTTTTGCTTTGGATAGCTGAGGTCCCTCTCAAGATCTCTCCTTGATTACTTTTTTGATTTTGGTTGCAGATATTTTTTATAAAGTTGCTTTCACTTCCAAAACTGGTTCAGAAAGTGAAAGTAACTTTATAGAATATACCTTTAATAATAACTTTATAAAAAATATAGAAAAAATAGAAATATTATTTATTCAATCTTTCATTAATTTAGAATAAATTGAATGCATTTTAAATACTACTTTTTCAAAAATATTATAAAAAAATATAAATAAGCAAAGTTGGTGAATTCATAAGTTGTAGAACTGCTATTAAATACTACAGTGGAGCATCGTTTATACGACGCCGAAGGGACCACCGTAAAGCGTCGTATAAACGATAACGTCGTATAATCAATTTTCACTTCTAAAACTCGGATTAATTTTGTTTTTCACTTAATTTTAATGTTTAGCGTCTTGATTTATATACATTTATAAATTAAACAAACATATAACCAAAAAATGGGGGGGGGGATACAGTAAGCAATTTAAATGTAACACCAAAAAGTACCGAAATTAAGCTGTCTCTGAATATGTGTTCTGATTTATTTTACAAATTATATAAATCCTGGGAAATTTATAAATTCCAAATACACCCCTCACCTTCCTATTTTTACCGATCTGTTTCACAAAAGTTCAAATTATAAGCGTCTCTTAAAATTATTAGAATTTCCTGTCTGCTAAAGGGGTGCTTACTTTCGGTACTTTACGGTACACTAATTTTTTCTTTTGATCATTTTATAGAGAGAAAAAAAAATGTCTATGGTTGTGTGATGTGATTGATTGCCTTTAGGTGTAATTAATGATTTGTGCACTTATAGAAGGGTTTGAAAAGTATTTCTGCTGGTATTGTAGCAAATAAAATAACTTCTTAATGTTTCCATACAATTCGCGAAATTTTTTACTATCATAACTTTTACAATTTCTTTCAAAATGTTAATTTTTTCTTTTACCAAGATGGACTTGCGTTTTTAAGACGTGTCCGAAAAAGCTGTGGTAATAACTTATATTTTTTGGTAATCAGTTATATTTACACTTTACACAACAGTAATGTTATTGTTGCAATATTATCTTTGCAGCACAGATGTTTCTAAAGTTACTGCAAATTTATGCTCCTATTTAAATGATTAATGAATAGCAGAAAGAGTTGCCTTTGCTTTCCTTCTTTCTTTGATCGTTTATAAGTAGATATTAATGTTATTATTTAAATTTGTTTTCCCTTTTAAAAGAATTCTGTTACATAGTCCTATGTGTATATGAAAGGTTTAAAGCAGTTGCAATGATAATAATAACAAAAGGGATAAACATTATTGCTTTTATATGAAAATAAATAAGCCTAGAAAATAGTTTTTATACCATATTATAGTTTTTATACATCTGTATCTTATTAGGGTCATCCATAAATATCATACATTTTTTCAATATTTTTACTCCCCCCCCTCCCCCTCCTTTGTCACTAACAAGAAGAGGATACGAGGCTTGTGTGAGGCCCCTTATGCAAATTAAAAAAAAATTAAGGTGATTAAACAGTTTTTGGAACTCAAGTACCAGAAAAAAATAATAATAAAGGGAAGGGGGGGGGGGAGAGAAAGGAAGAAAAGCACTTATAGCACTTAAAGGTTGAAAAAAAAATTTTATTTTAAATTTAGCACTCAAAGTAAACATTATGAAGCGCTAATAAAAATATTTCATGTTAATTGGAATTTTAATCACATTCTTTTTTTAATTTATTGATATTTAGGTTCTTTGATTTTCATTTTTGGCAATTTTCTTTTAACCAGGGTGAAACTAGATGGGGCACATGTTCTGATTGCCAGAATGAAAAGCGAAGGAGGGCACCAAATGAAGAATTTGTCATTTCATACAAAAATGTATATACATATATGAAATAAAAGATGCTCAAAGCTAATGTTAAATCTATGGGAGTATTTTTTACAAATTTATGAAAGTAACTTTATGTATAAAAAAATCATTATGCAAGTGAGAAATTTTAAAAAGAATGCTCTCATAGGTTTAACATTTGTAATCTTATTTCTTCATATAACTAGCATATCCTCTTAACATTCAAGCTGATGTTAATCTTATGGGAGCATTGTATTATAGAATTTGTATTTATTATAAAAGGATTTATATTTTTAAACTTTTTTTTTTTTTTTTTTTTTTGTAGCAAAGGGTACCAGAGTTAGTAAACTGTTATTGTGTGCAAGGGAGGGGGGGGGGGTGCAAAATTTATGTTTGCTTCAGATAAAAAAGAAAAAAAAAACAGTTTTTTTTTTTTTTTTAAACCTCCAGATTATTTGCAAAACAGTTATTTTGTTCGTTTAAAAATACTAAGAATCCTTTTTAAAGAACACTGGTTCTCCATTTTCTACTTTTAAAAGTACTTAAAGTATTCATAATTATAATCAGTATGCAAGTCAAACGTACTTGGTAATTGAAATTATGCTATCATTTTCTCTTTAATTTTGCATCTTTATTTATCTACTGCAATTGTTACTCTACATTATCATAACAAACCTATGTTTACTGTTGAATCACTGGAAAAAAGATTAAAAAAAAAAAAAAAAAAATCCTGAAAACTAATTACTTAACAAATAACAATTGTTTTTTCATTGAAAAACAAAAATTTAATTAAAGTTAATTGAATATAAAAAACATAGTTAAAAATTACTTAAGTTTCAAAATAGAAGGTTAACCATTTAGACGCCGAATTAATATCGCAATGTAATAATAATTCTGTTTTTTCTATATTACAGCTTCAAATGTTTTAATCTATGCATACAAATTTAGAAAATAGCAAACAAACATATTTATGCAGTTTTTTTGGCTGTTTTCATTCCAGTGTTTGCATTTTGGAACGTGATAATTGATTGACAATCTATGCAAATATAATAAATTATTTTCTGCTATATGCTATTATATATTGTTCTTGAGTATTTTTCCAAATTCCAAAAACATTTAGATTCTTAGCGGTCAAATGTAAGTAATATAGAGAAAACGATAAAAGCAAATAATATACTTTTTATGCAAATTAATGAATTTACATATTCCTTAATACCTGTGATAAATGCTTAAACATAAATATTTTCATTTCAAAAGTTCAAATTAAACTTATATTTTATAGGAAAAATAAGGACATTGTTATTATGTTGGAAAAATATATGTTTTGTATTACAAATAATGCAATGTTCCCACTTGGGAACATTGGCATTTAAACGGTTAAAACTGATAAAATTAGTAAAAAGCAAAAGCATTGACAGATAAGAGAATCGAGGTACTACTACTTCAATGCTTCATGATAGAAGCCTTTTCTTCCAGACAAAATAAATGAAAAAGCGAGTTAAGTAAGGTGCGAAGTATGATTTTATTTTGAAGTTTAAGGAAGAAGTTCCTTTAACGAAGCATTCAAACATTTAAATGCTAAATTAATATTGACTACTTGAGCTTTTTATTATATGCAATGCATTTGCGACATATTTGAGATAATTTTATAAGCAATAATGATTCACATCAAAACTGTCCTTAGGTAAGATACTGGCTGTGCCCCTTTTATTACTGATTAAAGAACAATTTCATTGTTTTATATGGTTATAAAGTAGATTTTAGTAAATATATGACTTCTAAAAACCAACATAATGAAAAGCCGATGTAGCCCAAATAAATGTAGCATTTGGCTATTTCAAAGTTTCATACAAGGAGATCAATCTTTTATCACCAGACAAAATAGAAAAGTGAAAAATGTCTGTATTAACACTATGCAACATATACTTTGCTGCTTATTATTCCTCAATACCTGTTTCACCTGTTTTCACTTAAGAAAAGCTTTTTGTAAAGACTTCTTTCTCTCCCTGTTTGTGTTTTTCTTTACATCAGTTTTTATAAATCAACTACACATATTAACAGAATCAGTTTTTATGCATCATATCATCATTTTACGTGCTCTGAGAAAAGTCCCTTCCCTCTCTCCCATATACACTCATCTATTTCTCTTTGTTATTAAAAGCTGAGTATTGTTTGAGAAAAAATTGCTTGACAACACAATATCTAAATGAATTATCTTTTAATTAAAAACTAGCCAATTAATACTTAGTGACTTTATATGGATAAAAAAAGTTTATCATTTTATAAAATAATAGCCCACAGCACATTTGAATAAATTTGTTTTAATTGTTATTTGTTTAGTAAACAGTTTTCCAAAACAACAAAAATATTTATGTGTTGATATGTACACATATATTCATTTAGCATATTAAGTAGAATTATATTCTGCACATATAATTAAATTAGTTAAATATTTTCTTATATTTTTATTATCATCATCACCACAATTTTAAAATTAAAAGCCATGATTCTAAATTTAAAATATAATATACTTTTTTTTATTTTACATAAAATTTATATTGGAATAAAACTTTTCTAGACACGTAAACAAAAATGATAATTAATCCAAAAATGTAAATAGTAGTATTTAAATAAGAATCAAGAGTAAAATAATTGTAATTGTAACCCCCCCCCCCTCAAAAAAAGTATATTAAAAAAAAAAAAAAAAAAAAAAAAAAAAAAAAACTAAGTTGCAATGGTGTTTTAATAAAAGTATGTAAATAGCATCATATTAAAAAATAAAAACAAACTGTATGAAGTAGTGGCTAGAAAAAATAGCTAAGCAAACGTAAAAATATCAAAGTGCTATCAAAAAGCAAGCTTGTAAATAAACAAAAAACCACGCTGTCGTTTGATTTAAATGTCCTTTGCATTTGATATGCCCTTTCTTGCTCCTTATTGGCTTATCATTCATCGAAATCGTTTGCAATCGATGCGCTTTTTGGTAATTTTGCAGACGGCAGTAACTACATGTAACTACGTGCAAGCGTTACAAATGCATGAGTATTTGCAGACCTATTGCAAGTATGTCGTCATCCTATTGCAATTTGGCTCATTTGCAAGCGTTACGTTTGCATGTAACCATTACACTGGTAGAAGATCTTTTCAACCACTTTCAAGGAGTAGGTTATGATTTCGATCTGTATGTATTTCTTGTTCACTCTAACTTCCCTAAAAATGAACCGATTTTGATAATTCTTTTTTTGTTTGAAAGTATAAGATGCCCGCCCCATTTTAATTTAATTAATTTCTGACGATTAGAATATTTTTAAGTAAAAAGTGTGGATTTGAAAAAATATATATAATGTTTTGTCGCAAATAATCTTCCATTGTTGCAACCGTTTTCAAATCATAAGCATATTAAAACTATGCCTTCATATGCGTTAGCGCCAAGTTGTCGCCAAGCTTGATTCTTTTTTGAAGTCGGTTACTATTTTTTTTAAAAAAAGCATAATTATTAAGGAATCGTTCCAGTCAGAATCGTTCACCGAAAGGTATGACCACTGAGCTCGATATACAGTAAAACCTCCATAACGGACACTCCCGAATAGCGGACACCTCTATTTAACGGACAGTTTTCCGATCCCCACTCCCAAAATCTAATTTTTTATATGTTTAACCTCTGAATAACGGACATTCCAAATAGCGGACAGTAATTTTGGTGATAAAGTATGAGAAATTGTTTTTTTAACGAAGAAAAAAAAGTAAAATAAGCCTCTAAATTTGTCAGGGTAATGTGTGAAAATTTTGTGATCACAGATAATTGTAGAGAGTGGGCAGGGAAAATCTTCGCTCTCACGTCCAATATTAAATTTAGGGGATGTTCCGGAGGACATTACCTCCCGGAGCATCATAATGCCCTCTCCCCGCCCATTCCTCTCCTAAAGATTTGAGATTTTATGCTTTTAAGAAAGGGCAAAATGCAATGAGCAATTAAACTTTTTTTTTAAGGTGATTTAGATAAATCAAAATTATTGACAGGGTTTAAACTTCACATTGAAAACGAATAACATGTAATCTTTAAATGCAAAAGGAAAATTTTTAAATACATTTTTTTCGTAAGAATGTAATAAACAGTGTATAGAGGTACGTACCATTTTATATCAATTTTATTGCTTAAAAAATAAATTTAATTTCTGATTAATCATATATTAGAATTTTATGGCATATAAAAGTCAATTAATGAAACTTTAAGCATTTCTTAGAATTTTTTGAATCGCCGAGTTTTTTCCCAATAGCGGACACCTCCGAATAGCGGACGATTCCCGCGCTCCCGAGGTGTCCGTTATTTGGAGGTTTTACTGTATATGCAGCTCAGTGGGTATGAATGGTCTTTGGTGTCGTTCTGAAAAATAAAAGAACGATTCCAAGAAAAAGGAAATATTAAAAAAAAAGGAGGATTGAAAAGAAAAGGAATGATTTCGTAAAAAATAAACTATTCTGAGAAAAGAAACGAATCCACGAAAGTTTATTATAAAAAAAAAGGGATTGATTGTGAAAAAAAAAAAAAAGATTTCAACGGAAAAAACACTTTTGACAACGATTTTAAGAAAAATGAAACAAGTCCGGAAGCAATGGAGCAACATACAATTAATAATATTTATTACTATTTTTTTTTCTTCGTATCCATTAGACTTAATTTTTTAATATTTTGGAAAATGATTTTGCTTTTATGAGTTTATTTCATTGATCTGTGTGCGCAATTAATCAGCAGTTACAGTAGACACCCTTAAATCCGCACAGCTTGGGAACAGAGGTTTTGCGGATTTTAGAATTTTGCAGATTTCTGGTCATTGCTTTGTTTACATTTTTTTAAAAATAATTTGAATGTAATTAATAATGAAATCAAAAGTATAATGAATGCATACAATATACTAAAATATTAAAATAAGTAATAAACTAAAATAATAAAAAATTAGATATTTTTAAAAATGATTAAAATGCTAAAAGGAAAGATCAAGTTAATAATCAATAATGTACAATTAAATATTCATTATAAAAGAGGAAATGTGTTTTTCCTAAATTATTCAATGAAACTTGCCTCAGAAAGGTACATATCTAATTCACATCAGGATCATAAAATAATGAAACTTTATTTCCGGTCTAGCCAGACTTAATAACCAAAAAAGCTTGATTAATACATAAATATGTTTGGTAACCCAGACAACCACAATCGTCCTTCGGACGCTCTACAATGATCCTTGAAATCCTATAATTGTCATATCCTATGAAACTATCCTGTGAATGTCCCCAGAATACTGAAGATAGGACCGTCCTCACAGTACTGTCTTAAGAACGGCCGGAGGACGCATTGCGACTCCTTGGATTTGGAACCCTGTACTCGAATGTGCAGCCTACCAACCAACTCACCAGAATTCAGAAAAAGGTAGTGTCTATTTGGTATCCCCTGGATCCAGAAAACTGGCGCATGCGCATCTACCGTTTTCTCGCTCGCCAGCTTTGTGATTCCAGGGGATAACATGTAACAGATAGCTTTCTAAGAAATATAAATAATATAATTATTAATTACTACTAAACTAATATAAACTATTTATTTAGAGAAAGCTATTATGGATTTTTTAATATAAATTATATTAATATTACTATATAATAATTAATTAATAAGTAATATTAATATTTACATGTTGCATCATAATTTATTAATAATAATGCTAATTACATTATATAATAAATAAATTGCAGCTAAAAAACAAAATGTATGTAGTTTTAACTACAAATGCCAAATTTTTAAATAATATAAATAACATAATTACTATATAAGTATATTGTATTATACAAAAATATTACATAATAATTATGTAATATATTTATATAATTAATTGATAATTAATTATTAAAATTTATACAATAATTAATTATTAATAATTAAACTTTGAAAAATATTTTTATAACTTTAACATTATAAATAATAATATAATTATTATTATTTTTGTAAATATATTATATAATAAATTAATTGATAATTAAGTATAAATAATTGAACTTTGAAAAATATTTATATAACAACTTCTATTATATTAATATCACGATATAATAATAAGTTAATAAGTAATATTAATATTTACATGTTGCATAATAATTTATTAATAATAATTACATTATATAATAATTAATTGCAGCTAAAAACAAAATGTATGTAGTTCTAATTACAAATGCCAATTTGTTTAAAATATAAATAATATAATAATAATTATTATTATTATATATACATTATATAATTACTATATAAAAGTATTATGATAATTATGTAATATATTCATATAATTATTAATTAATAAGTTTATAATAATTATGTAATTATTAACTGCATAACTAATACTATATAAATAATATAATTCATAATTAATAAGTATTTATTTACAGAAAGCTATAATTGATTTTTCAATATAAATTATACATAATTATATTAATATTATTATGTAATAATTAATTAATTAATTAATAATAAGATTAATAATATTATATAATAATTAATTGCAGCTTGAAAAACAAATGTATGTAGTTTTAATTACAAAATGACAATTAAAAAAATAATAATATAATTAGTATTATTTTTGTAAATATATCATATAATAAATTAATTGATAATTAATTATTAATAATTATACGATAATTAATTATATAAAAAATAATTGATAATTAATTTTAAATAATTAAGCATTGAAAAATATTTATATAACTTTAACAAAAATCTAATTTTTCAAAAAGTTAATTTATTCTGTTTTCAAACTTTACAGAGATCCCCGCTTACCGGGATTCGAACCCACTACCTCCGGTTCCCAGGCAGACACCATACGAATCACGCCATCGCGTTTTCAGAAATTTTGTCGTTTAAAATAAAATGCATAACAAAACAGCAGAAGTAGTGTTCTCAAAGTATAAGAGCATGGTAGATGCGCATGCGCCAGTTTTGTGATTCTAGGGGATACCATGTAGGTAGTGTCTACATGTTTTCCCCTGGAATCACAAAGCTGGCGAGCGAGAGAACGGTAGATGCGCATGCGCCAGTTTTCTGGATCCAGGGGATACCAAATAGACTCTACCTCAGAAAAAGCGTGCGTGATTTCCAATGTTTATCAATTTCAGCTCATGGTGATTTCGAATAAACGGAAAGTGAATGTAATTATAAGGTAAGAATTTTCTTTCATATATATTTGCAATGCATTTCCTTATAATTATTCTGCCTCTATATTTGTATAATGTTGGCAAAATTTTATTAAAATGCAGTAAAAAAAATAGGCCTAGTCATCGCCCGAATAAGAAATAATTTTATAAGACAATATTACAATATATATGTTTACAGTAAGAAAGAAATTTGTCTTATAAAATTGAAAATTTTGTGTTTTGTATTGAAGTAAATGTGTTTTGTATTATAAAATAAACTGACTATAAATATAATAAAACTATATGCTGTTTTTGCATGATTATGCCTAACAAGTATTTCAAAACGGTGTTTTCTCGCCAAAATCTGTAAAGAAAAAGCACCGACACAATGATGTGACATAACAAAGCTGTTTAATAGATTCAGAAAACAAGATGATTTTATTTAACAGTTTTGGAGAAATCAAAATTTAAATTGAATATTTACAATGATGTAACAAGTCCTTTTAAAAATTTTAGTTGACTTGGATTATCCATTTTCTATTAATTATATGTTGTACACTGTTTATTTTTTACTTTATTTTGTTTGAAGCATAAAGACATTCTTTCCTGTGTTTCATGTATAGGTCATTCAAAAAAATTAAGCATCCCAGTGGAACGCTATGTTTTGTTATATTTCAATTAAATATTGTTAAAATATATATTTCAGAAACATTTTTCTTCAATGTAATTATGAAATTTCAGAGGATTTTTAAATTGATTCTATAAAGAAAAAAGAAAAAAAAAATCTGTAAGGTGATTTTTTTTTTTTTTAATGGCACCTGTGTCACATAAAATTTTGAATTTCAATTCAAAATTTACTTGTGAGTTGCTAGTGTACTTATTCAGAAACTATGTGATTAAAAAGTGTTTTCCATTTTTAAGTAAAAGCAGATATTTTAAAAAAACTTTCAATAAATTCCATGATTCGGCATTTTAAATTAAATTTCCGGATGAGACTGCTAACTGCTTCCTCATGACGACATGACATTTCTGTGGCTGTCAAGTCCTAAAAACTATCGTAAAATGCTAACTTAACAGCATTTCAATTTCTTCATATCTGAATGAAATCTGTGTAAATTATATATTTTTAGAAATTATACTAATGCAAGTTTTTGTATTTATGAATGATAATGAATTAATGAAAGTATAAGAAAAATCGTCACTTTTAATTTTAAGAATAACCTTCAATATATGATACTACTTGGTTATTTTGTCGGCTATAAATTTCTTCCAAACTCCAAGATTAAATGCCAAAAATGAATGATCGTAGATATCCATTCACTTGACATTAAGAATTATATCATCAAATGATTTTCAATTCGGCCTTTTATTTCTACTTTTATTAATGCTCTACTATTTATTTGTTTTTTCATTATTTAAACAAAAAGTTTCATTAATTTGTGTAATTTGGCTTTTGCGATTTGTATGATTTGACAAAACTGATCGCCGGGATAACCAAGTAGTACCCAATATAATAGTTGATTATGAAGTGATGTGACCAGTGTTGAATTCAGGTAGTGCCTGGGGAGGGGGGCATTCCCCTCCAAGAGCAGTGAAATGTCTATCCTGGAAATTTTGTTTTTTAATGGTCAAAAATTGTAATTTCCCCTCCCCGGAACTCTATAATTCCCCCCCCCTTCTTTCCCACCAAAGCCACTAAAGTCCCTCTGGAGAAAAGTGTCTGTTTTCAGCACTGGATGTGACCCCCCCCCCTCCCCCCTCTATAAATTGAGGACTAGATCTGTCATTATCAGGGGTGGGAAATTTTTTAAATCTTGCCAGCCAAGGATTTATTTCACCAGTCTGCAAGATGCAACACGCATGCAGTTGAAAAAAGTTATCACAAAATTGCGCATGAAGTTACTATTACTTACTGCAATACATTTTTTAATTCTTTTTTTCCTATAAAATTAAGAAATATATGCAACAGAGGTAAGCTTATGTAATAATTTGGAAAGTTAAAATATCTATATTGAAAAAGTGTGTCCGATAATGTCTCTATTGCCTACAGTTTTTCCAGAATTTCCCCCAGAGGGTTTCAGGAGGGCGCTCCGACCCTCCTGCCCTTTAGTTTAAAGAATTGCGCCCCTCTTTCACCTAATCCAAAGCCCCTCTTGTCGCTCATACAAAAATATAGTGCCCTTCTTGTCCCACATTTGAAAAAACACAGCCCTTCATCAATGATGCTGACGTGCTGTGGCACTTAAATTACGAAAAAAAAATCAACGATCGAACGCAAAAAATAGCATCCCGTGAGACGCGTAACTTCGTCAGAGGATTGCAGAAAAACGGCAAATTTCGTTAAAACTCATGCCCTTCGACGATAATACGATTGGTTTCTGGCAAGATTCGCAAAAAATGGCTAATTTCGTCACAAAATTCCGAAAAAGTGGCAGATTTTCTCAGAAGATCGTGAAAAAATGACCAATTTTGTCCAAAAATCACGATAAAACGGAAAGATTTGTCAAACGATTCGCGAAAAACAGATAATTTCATCTAAAATTCTTTAGAAATAGGAAATTTCATGCAAAAAATCACAATAAAATGGAAAATTTTGTCAAAATTTCACCAAAAATTCGCGAAAAAAATGCAAACTTCGTCAAAATATCCCAAAAAAACAGCAATTTCATAAAAAAAAAAAAAAAAATTGCAAATTTTGTTAAAGAGGCACCAAAAAAAAAAAAAAAAAAGTTAATGCCAGAAGTGAATTTTTCTGCTCTAAAAACTAATTTTCCTGCTTCAAAACTGTGTTTTTCTTGCTTCTAAAGCGGATTTTCCTGATTCACAATCATTTTCGTGCGAAGAGAAAATTGCATTCGGGGTATAATTAGAGAAAAGATGGGTAGATTCCATTCCCATTACAAACTGTGTGCTTTTTTTTCATCTCTTTTTTCACAATGTGAGTTTTTTCGTGTTTAAAAGTGACAAAATTGGCGGGGTTTTCAGATCTTTTGAAGAAATTTGCCATTTTTTGTCATCATTAAACAAAATTCGCTGTTTTTTCGTGATCTTTTCACGAAATTTGTCCTTTTTTTGCGATTTTTTAACAAAATCTGAAGTTTTTGCACTCTTTTAACAAAATCTGTTTTTGTGATATTTTAACAAAACCTGCTTTTTTGTGATCTTTTAACAAAATAGGCCATCTTTTTGCAATGTTTAAAAACCTTTTTTCACGATCTTTTAACAATGCTTGTTGCTTTTTTTTTTTTTTTTCAATTTTTTGACAAAATTTTTGGATTTTTTGACAAAATTTCTGTATTTCCACGATTATTTGAACCGCTAGATTCTAGATTCAACTCTATAAAAGTGCCCTTAAAAATCACAAAAGTGCCCTTTTCAGAACAGTAGCGCCCTGCCCCTTTTTAAACTTGAGGGAAACTCTGGTTTTTCAAAAACTAAAAATCCACTCACCTTGCGAGAAAATTAACTCACCACTGGCAAGCAAAATGATGTTTTTCCCCACCCCTGCTCATTATGTATGATGAATGATGCTTCGCTAACAAGTGTTTTTTTAATTCATTGTTGAACCTTTAACTGAATACTTCATTTAGCAGAGTTCCCCCCAGAGAGTTTCAGGGGGGCACGACACCCCTTCTGCCCTTTAGTTTGAAAAATAGTGCCCTTCTTGTCGCACATTCAAAAAAATAGCACCCTTCTTGCCCCACATTAGAAAAAATGCAGGTCTTCAGCGATGATACGGACATGCTATAATGCGTAAATTAAGCAAAAAATCGCAAAAAAAAAGGAGAATTTCATTTAAAAAATCACGAAATATTTTAGAAATAACGACTAATTTCCAGCAAAATTGGCAAAAAAATGGCTAGTTTTTTCTCAAAATCCCGAAAAAAAGGCAGATTTCTTTTTTAAAAAATCGTGAAAAACGACAAATTTTATTCAAAAATCGTGATAAAACTGAAAATTTTGTCAAACGATTTGTGAAAAACGGCAACTTTTCTCAAAAAATCACGATAAAATGGCAGATTTTGTCCAAAAACCACAATAAAACTGAAAATTCTCTGATAAGATTTACGAAAAACGCCAAAGATTGCGAAAAAATGCAAATTTCGTCAAAGGGGCACAAAAAAAGTTAATACCAGAAGTGAATTTTATTTTCGGAATTTACTTTTTTTGTGTTTAAACGTGACAAAATTGGCAATTTTTCGCTATCATTTGACAAAATTTGCCATTCTTTGTGATCGTCTAATAATATTTGCCGTTTTTTCACGTAATTTTTTTTTTTTTCTCGAATTTTATATTGTTATTTTCAAACTTCATATCATTCGTAATGTTTTTAAAAAATGTAATAAAATCGTAATGTTTAAGTGGACAGCCTTAAATTGCAAGGCATTGATAATTCATCTCTATTACACATTTAATGTTCTTTTAAATATTTAAAATTCTGTCTATTTTTAATGTAGGTTTTTTAGCTTATCCTGTTTTTAAATTTAGGGGTTGGGGGGGGTAGATAAAAATACTGATTTTAAAAATGTCGTTAATTGTTGAAAATGATTGATCTCAGAAAATATTTTGTATCAGTCCATACTTAATTTTATTTATTCTCTTTCAGCTTCTACTTCCACCGCCTCTGGCAGTTCAAATGCACCTGAATTTGAAGAATTCCTGTTAATGGATGAGTGCAGTCTGCAGTTCTTAAAAGAAAAACTTTCAGTACTGGAAAATCAAGTATATATGGTATGCTTTTCACCATTTTTTCTGGCTATCTTAATGTTTAAAGATTAGTCATAATTCTTAGATTTTTTTTTTTTCCCTCTCAAGAAACTTTTTTTTTTTTTTTTTTTTTTTTTTAGTGTTACAAATTAATGTTTGTTAGTAGTTACAGTAAAACCTTAATAATTCAGATTAATTGGGAACAGACCCAATCCGGATTATCGATTATCCGGAGAATTAGAAAAAAATGAAATAAAATATAACATACTAACAGAAAATCACCTTTATGTTAAACTTATTGAATATTTGCAGAGAGTAATAATGTTTACTTTGCATAATTATTCTGAAAACATGTCAGAAAACATGTCATTTTTTCATTTAGAATACAAAGATTAAACAAGTTAATGTTATAGAAATCAGCCAATCGCTTCTCAAACTTGAAAAAGAAAAGACCAAACCGATCCGAATTATCCGGAGATTTTGGATTATCTGGGTCCGAATCAGCGGGGTTCTACTGTACTAGTAAATGATGAATTAATTTAGTTGCATTTCAGAACTAAAAAATTATTTTCTGTTTTAAAATTTGCCCAAGTGTTATTTATTTATTTGTATACTGCAGATTTTGAATGTATGTTAACTTATTCAAGTGTAGATAGATGCATATATATATACAGTATGGAACCATTTATCTGGAAACCAGTTAACTGGAAAACCAGTTATCCGGAATGATATTTCTTGATATTTCTAATAGACTCATGTTAGAATCTTTTTAGAAAAAGTGTCATACACAATCAGTTTGATATACAATTGCTTGAAACAATTGTATAGTTTGATAACAGCATCTAGTATTTGAAATAGAAGCATATAATCATATTATAGATTAATAAATATTATAATATTATAGATGTTTTCATTTTTATGCCTAGTAAACAAAATTTTTGCTCAAGGAGTTTCCATAAATTATTTTCTTTCCAACTCTAACAATTGATCTTACTTGCATTAGATTCTTGGTTCAAGTAATCTAATAATCAATTTAAAATTAGAAGTAATACCACCACAACTATATATGTTTCACAAAACTCATCAAATGGATGCTGCTTTAATGCCCAACCAGTTAACCGGAAAAACCAGTTATATGGAATACATCTGACCCCAGTCATTCTGGATAAATGATTCTGTACTGTATTATTATTATTTTTTTTTTTTTCCAGAATAATTGCATTACCAACATTGGAAAAAATTTTGTGTTCGATTTGCATGTAGCATTAAATATATATTACTAGATAGCACCTGTCAAGACCTTAAATGTTTTATTAGAAAAATTCTTAAATTTTTAATTAGCTATGTTTAAAATGTTGAAACCATGATAAATAACTTCTCTAATGCATAAATGATTCCCATATCTTAAAGGTGATGGATGGTGCTGTTCAATGAATTAAAGAATTTTAAGTTTATAATTTAAAACCAATTATGCTTACTTTTTTGTCAGAAAATTGATTAAAAATACTGGGTAGAATATTTTTATTTACTATGTTTTTTAAATAAAAGTTTTTTTTTAACTTTACAACCATTAAAAACTGATGCACATTTTATTTTTCAGTCTCATTCTCTAAAAATCTTAATTTGGATGCAGCTAAAAATTTATAATATGTATTTTTAATTGCTTGAATTTTATTTTGTTTTTAAAATATTAAACCATAGATATAAAGGCAATTTTTTATAGTTATATTTTACTTTCTGACACAGTAATGTTCTTGATAAATAGTCAGAAAATTATAAATTATTAAAGATAATATATTCAGATGTTAACATGATAGAAATGTTTTTGTAAAATTACAATCTGCTATTCTTGATTTGTATGTGTATTTATTAATTGAATCTAATTTTTTTTTTTTTTTTTTTTTTTACGAATTTAATACAAATTTTTGCCTTGTTCAATGGATTACGTCGATTTGAAATGGTAAAATTTACTGTAAATTTTTTCCGGGTTTAAAAAGAATTTTGGCAGCGGATGGTACGGAGGATGTTGGTAGCTATGCAATATTTTGTTTGTTGCGTGCATACAATTAAGCTTTTTTTTTTTTTTTTTTTCCATGAAAATTTAAATTTTATCTCATCTGTAAAATAACATTTCTAGTACCAGAAATCTAAGTTATTTTATGCCTAGAATTTTTTTGATTTGTAATTATTAGTTACCATTATATGTTTTAAATATATATATGTACTTTATAGAATTAAGTGAAAATTTATTGTTTCCTGTAAATTATAAATAATTTTGATGCCAAATGCCCAAATGTATTAAACTTTAGATGAATAACAATGAACAATTTTTTTTTTTTTTTTTTTTTTTTTTTTTTTTAACTCCAACAAAAAAATAAAGGAAAATTTTTCAATTTGAAATTTTAAAATCATCTGATGATCCCACATGGCACGTAATCTATGATACATACACATGTAATTATGCTTTATATAAGAAATCATCAGTTAAACTTCCATAATAAATCAGAATATATAAAATTTTTCATTTATATTTCTTTTGAAGGCAAATACTGGCTACGGAGTTATGCTCTGTATACGAAAAATTTCCAAATTAATATTCTGTTTTAAATATTTATGATATGTCACCGATTAATTGCATATTTAGTAAACTTCAAAGTCAGTATACTAAACATTTTTCTACTTATTTGACATATTTAAAACAAACCTAATATTAAAAAGTTATTCATTTTCTTAACGTTTTTTTTTTCTAATAAATTATGCATTACTTGAGACAAGTAATAAGCACTTTTTAAAATATTAAAAAGTGAAAATAATCAAACTTTTTTTGTAAATAGGTAAATTTTCTGATGTTCATTTGTTTTTGTTTTAGATGCAGTTTGTGAGGAGCAATCTTACCAAGTCTGCTGTTGAAGATATAATCAAAACATGGCTAAGCATGCTGAAGAGAGAAAAAATTGTGTTTAGAGAAAAAATATAACAGTGTATATTAATAAGAGATGGATAAAATAAAAATTGGTGTACAGATCTAGAATTCTTCTTTTCATATTTTTCTTTCAGATCGTATCTTTAGACCCCCTGACCAACCAAAAAAAAAAAAAAAAAAAAAAAAATTACAACTCAGCTTAGAAAGCTTATGCCCTATTGGAAATTGTCCAGGGTCATTCAAAAAAAAAAAAAAAAAAATTATGGAATATTAAAAAATTTATATTACTTTTTTATCAAATTTTTTAAAAATGATTTTCTTTAATCGCTTATTTTCTTTGTTCAAAAACTGAATTAATTTCTTGGCAATTGCTGTTCTAAAAAAAAATGTCATAAAATTTTATCTTTTCAAAAGAAATATTTTTTAAAAAAAATTCTCTTAAAAAAGGATTTTTTTTTTTCTTTTTTTTTTTTTTATTTTTTTTTATTTTTTATTATTATTATTACCATTTTGTAGTCGTCCTGGACATCTTACAAGAAAGGTCTTAACTCTGTTAGTTCCATTTTGGATCTTCAATGACTCCATTATTATTTTTTTGTTTTGTTTTGTTTTAAAGATTTTGTTTAAAACTGAAAAGAAAATTATAAATTGAACATCATGAAATCAACTTGATACCTTGTAAGAAGCATCATTAAATGAAGTTACTCGTTCAGATAATAGAAAAACAAGAATGCTCATCTAGAATTAAAATCTTGGCTAGAAGGATTAAAAGTGCATTCTGTAAATACTTCAAAAAATATTATTGAAACTACTAATGTGTATAATAAAGTGTGCATCATAATGTAATGGAAAACATGTCTCTCTGTAAATGATCTGACAATTTGGTTGGTTTGATTATTATTGAAGATTAAGTTGATTTCACTTAAAATCACCTGCTCGCTAATGCTAAACATTTAGGTAATTCTTGTTTTAATTTAAAAAATTTTAAGCTTCTATTTTTCATTCCACTGCTAAGGTCTATCTTTAATAAGAGTATTTTGTACTTTTCCAATTTTGGTTGCAGTTTTTTAAATAAGGTATATTTTGTTTAACTAATTCTGAAAGTAATACCTCCATTTCAAAAAATGTTATAGCATAATAGCTTCAGCTATCCTAAATTGTTTAAAAATATTTAAATTTAATACATTGCGATCCATGGTGACGACATTGAACTTTGCTTTGGCCACTGGTGACTAACAATGTAGAATATAATATAAAATAAAAATAAATTAGTGTTTAAATAATTAAGAATGTAAAATCCTATAAATTTAAGTTTAATTAAGTTGATTAAATTTTAAATAAATCTTCAGTGATTGCTTAAAACAAAATATTTTTGAACTTTGTGACTGGCATGTCATTTGACGTGTTGATAAAAAAATTCAAAAACCTGTCCAATTAGGAAATGTGTTTGCTTGAAGACAGTCATGGATGTCTTCGAATGGAGAGTCCCCTTGAGAAGTAGATGCATCACTCATTACAAAGTTAATTATAAATAGCCAGAAAAGTTTATCTTACCATGAAAGAATATAAATGCTGAAGTTCTTGGATTCTTTTTTATGCATATGCAAAAAAAAAAGTATATGTATGTGTATAAAATAATGCTGAAGATCATACTTTTTTATACACATGCAGAGGTCGATCCAGGTGAAATTTGAGGCCTATTTATTGTCCCTACAAAAAAATAAATTTAATAAAATGGGCCCCTCCACAAAATTCCTTTTACTCTTTTTTAAAACTCTTTTTTTTTTTTTTTATGAAAACTGTTTAAAAATGTGTAATTTGTAGATATAACCAATTTATGAAAAAGAAAACCTTTAGCAAAAGGATTTAAAGATGTTTTTGTTAATAAATGCTTGGTTCGAATTTGTGTAACTGGGTTTCAAGTTTCATTACTATTTTTTTTCCCCCACAAAAATGATTTTACTCTTCACAAAATGGGCCCCAAGAATAAAAATCTGGAATAACCCCTAGTATGTCAAAAAAGAAAATTATAAGTTGCAGGTTGAATTTGGGTGATCTAGGGTGTATCTGCAACTGTCCATTACTGTACAAAATGTGTTGTAAAATGTTGTCCACAGGACATTGGCAGGTTTCACATTTCGAACTTCATGGGATGTCCTACAACTGTCCACAAGACGAATTCACCCATCCATAGGATATTATCTAGAATATGACACTATTAGGATGATTTTAGGACCGTCCCGAGGATATAATATAAGCGTCCTATAACCATCCCAAAGGTGTCATGAAGTGACATCCATAGGATGTTGACAGGTGTGACATTTCGAAACCCAGGGGATGTTCTGTAACTGTCGACAGGACCAATTCATCGGTCCACAGGATATCACGCATATCCGAAACGTGATATCTTCTGGATGTTTTTAGGATGTATTTGTGTTGTCTGGGAAGATTGTGATTACCAATGATATCAGCAATATCTTTATTTTTTCAGAAATAAATTATTCTTTCTTCATGAAAAAACATTAATTCAATAACCTTAACAAAAATTATAAATTAAAAAATGTATAGAATCGATATAAAACTGAAAAAATCAATTTTTGCACCTACATCTGAACTGAATGTTTCATTGTTTACATCCGTAAAATATATGCTGATTTGAAGGAGTCTACTGTATTTGAAATTACACTAGTACAATTATTTCCTGACTTTGTGCTTTATAGCATTAAGCATAATTCCTCTTGAAAAAATTATCATTGGTTGACTTTTCATTTACCTCTAAAGTTTATCCATGAATTTTACTATACCTTCGGTTTTGGCCATCAGAGTAGTGTGGTGGTCTATTCGATTTTCAGTGTAATCATTGATTTCCCCTTGAAAATTTGTTGTCAAACGACCCTCAATTTATATTATTATTTAATGTAGGAAATTATATTATTGATCGGATATTTCTCACAAACGTTTATGATTTTTTCCTCTTCAAAATTCACCCTTACATAATCTTTTGTTTACATATCGGTCCTCGGAACAGGTAATTTCTGAATTTGTCCATATTTGTTTGATTCCTTGGAAATATATCCTTTTGAAGTCAGCCCATTTAAAAAAAACTCCTAGACAGTGCTCCTCTGCCTAGACAGTGGCAGATCCAAGGGGGAGGTCATAGGGGTCATGTCCCTCCCCTGAAGGAAAAAAAATTTCTGAAGTATGTTTAAAATATGGAATATACATTAAATTCTTTCTAATTTACCCTTTACTCAACAATGTGAATCTTTCAAATTCTTTAAAGCTCTATTTAAATACAAAGCCTGTACTTTCTGAAACATCCAGAAAGTCATTTTCAATCACAGATTCAGGAAATTTGCAAGGGCACTTATTCAGAACAAATTTATTATAGCATTTCTTATTAAGTGTCCAAATTAGCGTTTTCCATTTCTCGATAAAGGCAAAGAATCTTTTGGGAAATCTCCATAAAATATAGGGAGTTAAACTGAATTTCAAGTCGCGATAACCAATTGCTCCCTCATTAATGGCATTTTTATAACTGTCAAGTCCTTAATTAATTTTAATGCTCAATTTCTGATGGATTCTCTGTTTTTATAAGAAAATGGGAAAATCTTCAATTTCTTAGTATAGAATAAAATGTGTAAATTTTATATTTTTATGAATACTAATGTAAATTTTTCTATTTACAATAAAAACAAATTCCCAAAAATATCAGAAAAGTAGCTGTTTTGAATATGGAAAAAACCTTCAATAAAAAAATTTCTTAAGAGATATAACACCCCCCCCCAAAAAAAAGAGCCATCACCCCCCTCCAAAATGAGTGCTGGATTCGCCTGTGTTCCTAGGACTCCATCTAGTTAGGAATAAATATATGTGTGAATAGAATCTTTTATAAAATAAAATTTTGTTTATTTATCAATTAAAAACAAAACATAATTCGTTGAATGAAGTGTATTATTTGGCAGTATATAACAATGTCCTTCCTGGCCACATCATCAATAAGCAGCTGAAACCAAAATGCCTACACCTAAAAACATAAAACTTTAGTTGTTACTTCCTACTTTAACATAAAAGTCCATTAAAAAAATATTTTCTACATTTCAGCCCTTAAGGGTGTTCTTAAATAAAAAAGGGCAACTTTGTGACACATACATTAATTTATTTTTGTTCGGAAATGCATGAAAATAGCAGGTATTGTTATTCAGAAACTGTCTAACTGCACTCATTTTTCTGTTTTTTAAAAAATACAATAGATTTTTCATAACAAGCCTTCAAAATTGGCGCTTTTGAGCATGTTTCCCGACGAAAGCAGAAAAACCGGTCGAAAAGAGGGAAAAAACTGGTGATCTTGTAGTCGAAATAGCTTATAACTCGATAGGTAATTTAATTATCATAAAATGGAAAAATACTTTCCATTCGAAATCGCTTCCATAGTCAGGCATTCATATTTTATATCTTTCTGTTAAAAAATGAATTTGTAAATGTGTCAAAACGTTTTGCGCTTGTTGAGCGGAGCAGTTAAGAACACCCTTAATGACCTGAAAATGGGATTGGAAGTTTCTGGAAAGGGATACAAATGAAAACCCATGACATTTAAATTAAAAATTGAACATAATTAGAACTGTAGATAATGATGTAAGAAAGAAAATCACAATTATTTATTTGAATAAGTTTCAATAACTTAACTAACTTTCTTAAACTTTATAATTTAATACAAATAAGTTTTCAAATGTATGAAAAAAAATACAAGATACTATGTTGTTCAAAAGGATTTTATTTCAAAAACAGGAATGCATAAATTTTATTCATTTGGTGAAATCATAAAGTAATCATCTACAATAAAAGCAGGCTAAAATGGTAGTACAACAAATAGTCCAATATTAGTTTCTTAATAGTAAAGAAATGTAACATAAATAACGTAAAACTGCCAGGAATAGTATATAAATTGTTTGTAATTTTTTTATTAGTTACTGCTCAAAAATTTCAAGAACAATCGAATTTATTTTAATAATTTTTAATTAAGTTAAAGTACACAAGCTAAAGTGTATGGCAAGTGCAATATTAAACATCCTGTTAGCTTCATATATTCAAATAGGATAAGCAAATTTTGAAACACTTATTTTAGTAACAATTTAGTATTTTTGCAAAACTGTGTAAGGTCCTCGAAACTAAATTAGATTTTTGAATAGAATTTCATTTTGATTTTCAGAACATAAATTCATTTTGTGACCTTGGAATCTTTTCCAAAGGGCTCAAAATGATTTAGCTGGGGGACTGAGCACCCCTTAGCTACGGCCAAGGCAAGGATCGAATCTTTCAAAATCGGTCTTTTTCGAAATCAATGATGGATCTAAGGGGGGGGGGAAGGGTGATGGGGCGATTCCCACCCTCCCCTACATGAACCCAATAAAGGGTCTGAAAAATTAGATGTCCACACGAGAAACAGGTCATACTTAAGATCAAAAGACATGGACTGGCTGGCACGGCCTGACCTGGGCCATGCCAGATTTAATTCATGAGACTAGGACTGGGTCAAGTCTTCACACTTTCAGAAAATGGACTGGATCCAGGTCTTACTATTTTCTGCAGAGCTGGACCGAGTTGAACTTTTTTTCTTTCCATGTCAAGCATAGCATTAACTTCATTCTTTTAGAGATCTAAATGATTCGAAAATTCCTCGCCTACACTCAAAAAGATATTTAATTTTACACCTACCCAAGATCCCTAAAAGAAAAAAAAATCATCTTATTCAATACTGAATAATCTGATCCAAAACAGACCAACAACCCAAAATAAAACAAAATCCATATCCATGTGTTATTGTTTTTGAACAGGGGGATTCAGGGATGTTCCTCATACATCATTTACTATATATGTTTTTATGTTACAGCTGATGGTAACAGAATAAGAGAAAACAGTTGATTTTAATAAATATCATGATCACAGTAACTCATTTTCACTCCGATAAATTAATTGAAGCAAAAATTTAAGACCAAAATCAAAGTTGGTGTAGTATTGATTTTATAATATTAAAATATTAACATATGTAAGTAATTTTTGAAATATTGAAATGTATGTGTGAGATGGAAGAAATGTTTGCAGTTGTCATATCCAACTAGTCTCTAAATGAATTCTTAAGAAAAACAAATTAAAACTTGTTTAAATAATAGTGAAAAATACTTTTAAAAAATCTGATTAGAAACGGTATTAAATGGTAGAAAATTTATAAATCTATCCGACACACAACAAAATAGTAGAAATGATTATAAAATGATGTTTAAAAAAAAAAAAACTTTTATTTCAATTTGCTATTTATTCTTAATTCGACTCTCAGAAATGAAACCCAATCCGGAACCAATCCGATTTTAAAATAATATAAGTTAGCCTGACCCATGGCAAAAGAAAAAAAAAACTAAATCGACCCTATAAAACAAAACCCCTGTTTAATAAAAAAGTAGAAATAAACACCATACACAATGAAAAACATTACCTCCTATTCAAACCTCAAAATTTTTAAAATTGCTCCCCCTTAGGATTCTCTAGATATGGCCTTGATGTATGGCCGTATCAGAGAAGAGGGTTCAATTAAGAATTGCACTTAAAATTATTTTATTTTTAAATTATCCAACTAAAAATTTTAGTTTTGTCTACAAGCATAATAGTGTTGTCCTGACATGAACTCCAAAACTCCACTGAAAATCATGCCAAAATCCGATCAAAAAATTTTTGTTGATTTGAAATCGAAATGAAGGAAACTTAATCCACATTTTCAGGGCAATATAAAATGAAAGTCGACATATATTACTTTAATAGCAATTTTTTCTTTTATATAGAAAAATAATTGTCTGCTATATACCCATTAATATTCAACTAGATCCTTTAAACAACAGCAGCAGTCAAATGGGCTGTTTAAATTACTGAAAAGTGTTCACTAAATAGAGGTGTTTACTTTTCAGGAGAATCTGTATGGAGATTTTAATGTACATGCTATTACTTACAAATAACACTTTTTTATGCAAGAGCTTAAAAATATACACAAATAAATATTTGGAAGTGTTTGTCATGGGGCTTTTATAGTATATAGTTTTTATCGAGCAAAATATTTTGACTTTTAATTGAAAAATCTGGTCAGCTACGAATCCTTCTTGCAAAACAGAAAACTCAGTCTAAAACTCATCACAACCCAAAATAATGTAAATCAATCAGACCTGAAAACTGCACACACCAAAAAACAGAATTTCCATGCGACCAGCAACAAAAATGTAAAAATCAACCTGATCAATAGCAAAAAAAAAAAAAAAATAATAATAATAAATAAAAAAAAAATAGAAGCCAACTGGTTACAAAACCAACCAGCAGCAATGAAATAGTCAACCCAACCCACAACAAAAAGTAGAAATCAACCAAATCCAAGCCCGACCAGCTACTAAAAAGTCGGAGAATTTCAGGGAAACCTAACCCGGATGAAAAATATAGAAGTCAACCAGACCCTCAGCAAAAAGTAGCAGTGAACCGATACCGAACACAACTCGTAGCAAAAAAGTAGGGGTAAACCTGGACATCAGCAAAAAATAAATGTAAATCGGGCCAACACTCGATCCACAATGAAAAAAATTAGCACCGGCACAATCTACAATTTAAAAAAATTATCGAGACCCGAGCCGCGGGGCTGATTGGAGACTCCAATTTTCTGAAATCGCCCCTATCCCTTTTAAGAACTTTTCAGATCCGACCTTAACATTTTGGAACGACTCCGCGGAATCTATCCATTTCGGAGCCCGTACATTTTGGGCTGATTTCAACGAATTGTGAATTTTCGCAGCCATTGCATTTCGGAACGACTCGTAAGAGTCGCTCGTTTTCGGAGTCTATACATTTTAGAAAAATTCCGCGGAGTCGTTCCTTTACTAAACGATTCAGAGAAATGAATCCTTTTGGGAAACATTCCTAATGGATCTTGATGATGCTAATATATATTTAAATTTAAATAAGCATTAATAACACCCTAAATTCTGAATTTAGAATGAAATTTATTATTTTAAGGCTAATTTTAAGTTTAGAAATCAACTTTAAATGAATATACAATCGACTTTTTCATTTCATTGACACCGTTATCGAAGTGTTAATTTCATCGTTATCGTTTCGTTGAGCGATAGCGAGATTGAATCATTTGGAGAATCTCCTGTGCTTTCTGCTGTGTACTCGGCTGTGAAGTTTTCTCTGGAAATACGACACAATCTGATAGCTTTTGTTAAAAATAGTCAAATTTTTCGTTATTAAAGGTATCGTATATTGAAATTTCATTATTTACTTCAATCCTTTTAAAGTTGTACTTAGGCCTAACTTTTCAAAATTAGAATCATGCTCTTATATTAATCTCTCTTTGTATGCTTATTATTATTTATTTATTTTACGTCCCCATTATCTCCTCAAGCATTTTTCATAATAAAAAAAGCTAGAATTTAATTCTAAATATACTTGTATGTGGCGTTACCAGCATTTGACGACATATACGGTACACGTGATACGTCATTAAGATATTTCTTTTATATTTGTCAATATTTTACTGATTTATTGTACATTGCGGTAATTGGCATACTGATTACTAACTTTGGTGACAAGTACTTGACATTAAAAATTAAAGATAATTGTAAAAAGTTGCGACACGACATCGTCATGTCCAACACATCATTTCAAGTGACGTCAGAAACATTCACCAATGAAGAGGCAAAAGGGTCATTTTCAAAATAAGTATACAATTCTGTCTTACTATTCTAAAATTTATAATGTTAAAAGTAGATAAAAATTTCAAACCCTTAATTGTTCTTCATTTTCTTTTTTAATAATCAGAATATTAAACTAAGTAATTTATATAAAAATAAATTAAATTGGGAAAAAAATAAAAATGAACTATTGACTTTTCAGTGGGAATCCTTTTTGTTTCAAACCCAAACTTTGATTTTCAACATGTTATAATTTCTAATTAATACTTGCTATTTTCGTTGATTTGGGCAATTTTATTTTGAGAACAATATATATTTTGTATACTTATTACAATTCTGTCTGAAAATTGATTTTAATATGGATTAATTAAATTAAATAAGACTGTCTTACGTGTTTTGTGTCACTGGTCTAACAACTAATATTTTTCAATTTTAAATATTATTCTGATGATAAAAATTGATTGAATTGGCTTTTTTATGTTAGCAAAACTGTTTGTAAACAAAATAGTGGAAAAACTAGCTGTCTTCATGTGATTTACTGCTTAAAAAAAGAAAAAAATATTCCTAAGTCAGCCAAGTTCTTTTATTATGTGTCACTGGTCTAACAAGTATTCTATTAAACTGATAACAGTTAAATCAATTTAATAAAAAGATTATAATAATACAGCATATAAAGTTGTGTTTAACACCCTAAACCACAGTATTACAATTTTTAAATAAGGAATAAGAATTTATTGTTAAAGAAATGTCACTGGCCTAACAATACATTTGTTATGCTAGTGACAAATCCTGTTATACCAGTGACACAATGCTAAGCAATGAAACAATTTCATGTAGAAAAATTGCTTTTAAAAAGTTATAATAATATTATGATTATTCACAACTTAAATACAGAATGTCTTTGGATTAATATAAAAATGTTACCTATCTAATGCAAAATGTCATTGGCCTAACGCATGTCATTGGTCTAACTAATGCTTACTTTTAAGTAATTACTGTATTTGTGTTAATGAGCCAATTAAGCTCAGTCATTGCATTATTTGAGTTACAATTACCATTTTATTAAATATAATAAAATATTATGTGGGAAAAATCACTTTAAAATTTCGAAAAAAAATTGCTAAAAATGTACCTTATTTTGAAAATGACCCAAAAATTAGCAAAAAAGAAAAAAGATAATCAAGTATGTTTTTTTTTCCTCCTTTTATTAATTTATTGTAAATTTTATTATTTAAAGTTATTGATGGTTCACACGTGAGTAATGTTTTTTTGAATTTCTTTTATTTATTTACGATTCCACTTGTTTGTTGTAAGTCTGTAATAGTTTTTTTTCTTGTGGAAAATGGAGAATGGGATGATTTTATATACAACGGTTATTTTTTGCTTGTCTTTGACAGAAAGGTATAAAAAATATATCTATGAATTTTTTCCTGAATACTTTTCCAAAATGATGAAGTTCCTAATTGGATTATATTAAGTAGCATAATTTATCATTTTTGTTTTAATTGCTAATTACAGAAAATATTTAAAATGTAACATAAATAACAAGTGCAATAAATACCATGGACTTCTTGCAATTTTCTCTTATGATATATAATTGAAGTTGCATTAATCTAAAATTGCAATCATGTATGTGTATTGTAACAAAATATTTATGGCAATTTATCCATACATATATATACAATAAATATGATACAATACTATACAGTGTTTATCACAAGACCAATACTTGGCGTTTACAACAGCTACTCAATTTCTTCCAAATGTGTAAAAATAATTACAGGAATAGAAATCTTTAACTGTAAATTAACCCTATCATTACATAAAATGTTTAATTTTCATTCAGTATTTGGTCACTTCTTTATATTGTTTGTCACTATTTATAGGTACCTGAATAGTTGTGTGGATCTATTTATTGCATACTACTTTATATTTCTTACTGCAAGCAAAACTTTTTATTTCATCAAGCAAGCCTTTTGTCTAAGGTAAGTGTTTCCTTCTGTTTCTGTAGCTAATAAAAATTTAATAACCAGATTATATTATAACATTTTAATAATGTCTTCGTTATTGTCAATTATAAGAGGCTGAGTGGCTTGTAATTTATCAGCACAAGTTACACAACATAGGATCAACTTAATCAAATGTTGTCATCTTATTTTATTTTTTGCTGAATCTTAATTTGTAATTCCATTGCAAAAAATGGATAACTTTTTGACACAACATAGACAACGTTTTCAAAATGTTACTTGTCTTACTGCAACAACTTTTAACAAACAAACAAAATTGTTTGTTTTTCTTAAAGAAAATGGTATATTTTACTGTGAAATGTACCAAAGCAAACGGGAACAATGTTCCGATTCGTGAAGTTATGACATATTGATTCGATTTTTCAAATTATGTCATATATCATTCCAGTTTGTGAAATTATGTAAATATCATTCTGATTCTTTAACATTTTAAATCACATTGTTACAGTTCCTGAAAAACATTTCCTTTCTGGTTTAACTATGTCCAAAAATGGAAAGTTAAGAGAAATGAGTTTCACTTAATATTATTCTCATCATAAGGAGTACAATCTTTTCCCATTTACCGTGTCCTACAGCAGTGGAGGAGTATTGAATTCGGGCCCTTTTCTCTGGGTAGGAGATTAGAGATACAGGGGGTGAGGGGGGGGGGGCTTTGTAATTTTTTATAGTTGAAACCAAAATCTCAACATATTACTCCAGCAAAGGGGAAAGGAAGGGGATATTCACCACCTGAATTGAATAGTGCAATGAAATGATTACATTGTTTTCTACTCTTAAGTTAAAAACTTGCAAGGCAGATCTCTCAATACTCCTGTTTTCCTTAATTTTTTTGTTAAATTTTAATCTTTTGATATAATGGATATTAGGGTGGTTCAAAAAAACTTTTTTCGAGATAAATACCAAGACACCCCCTACTTTTTTTACACTTACTCATAGTATCTCACTCCTAAAATTATAGCTGTTTACAATTATAGGAAGATGGTGCTCAACGACCATTCATTTTGACACTTTTTGGTATTTTTACGCAATTTTATAGTTTTAGAATAACATGGGAATATATGCTTAAAATGCATAATTTTAAAACAAAAACTGACTTTCTTAAGTTTTGATAATTCCTAGTAGATAATATAAAGTTTAATTTTAATATTTGGTAACAGTTTTTCTATTTAATGCATCTGGCAACATTGCAACACTTCTGACATAAGCCGCCAATTTCTAAGCAAGGGATATTGCAAAGTTCTATAAGCTACAAGCTGTTTCTAATAAAAATAAAAGAAGAATGTGATATTTTTATAGATCAATGAGATAGACACAAAATGTGTTTGGCTAATGAAAGTAGAGAAATTAAAAAAAAAAAAAAAAAACCCAAGAGAAATCTTAAAAAGGGAAAAAACAGGAAGAATGATAAAAAAGAAAAAGTCACTAGTGTGGACACTTCATCCGCAGCTGTTTATTCCATGACTGATTCGGAAAACTCAGAGTCCACTTCCCAATTAGATGTTTATGATATTTTTTATCCCAATATAAAGAAAAAACTTATTCACAATCCTAAAACGAAACAAGATTTGTCTAAAACACAACAGTATACATCTCATGTTACTAGTGCTTTAGATTGTAAAAAAGACATCTGATTGTGATGCTCTGCTTTTAATTGTTCCAATTACATCAGCTCTGAGGTATAATCCTTGTACTCTTTTTCTTTCTTCAAGAAGTACTATACAACGATCAAGATAAAAACTTGCCAAGAAAAATAAGCTATAAAAGAATATGTTGAGGCAGCAATTCATGATTTCAAACTAGATTATGCTCCATTGAAATGGCAAAATTTTATCTGAATGCTTTGGATTAAGAAATGTTGATCAGTTTTAGGAGCTTTTATTGAATCACTCCTTGATGTGCGCAAGTTTAGTAGTGTGGTTGAACAGCAGAAAATATAGTGAATTCTATTTTTAACCTATTACACAAGAGGGAATAAACATTTAAAATGAATGTTTGATACTGTGAGTGTAAACACTGGTTATGTAAAAAGAACATGCATTCGTTTCAATAAAACAAATTGATCGTGAATTACTGCGGCTAGCTACAGGCACCATGTCATGAACTTAACCTTGGCAAAGGTTTTTAGCTTGTGCCTTGGACTGTCCAGTTCTCCAGAAATCCCACTCTTCAACAAAATGTTTGGCAAGGAATTGAACAAACAAATTTTCATAATAGAATTGAAAGAATCCACTAAAGATTTTAAAGATTCAACTATAGCCTTTCTTTTACCTGTAGATAAATCTATTCTATGGTCATCAGAGATGATTATTAAGAGATGACTGAGTTGATACCTGATACTTTAGGAAATCCACCTGAGAAAATCCATTGGAGTGCATGAGGTGCTATTCATCATGCTCGGTGGATGGCTAAACTCCTTTCACTTTCAATATATTTCTCTTCTGGAATCAACCAGAAGTTTTCCGGCTAAGAGAGTAGGATGCAGCTCGAACGATTTGTGCAATTCAATGCTTCTCTCTTCAGCAAAGATTGGATAAAAGCTCCACTTGCATATGAAGCTCTTGCAGTTGTCTTGATATTACAAAAAGATCTTAGAAAATATGCGATTAATGATTCTCAGATTAGAGTAAGAGCGAAGGAAAGGAAAGTCTTATAAAGTTAAATGTGGTACATTTCAGAATTGGTCGGTCTTACCTTACTTTCAGACACAGTACCAAAAAAAAAAAAAAAAAAAAAAAAAAAGAAAAAGACAAATTATTACAGGAATGAACAACCATAAATGTTTATGAAATGTAAGAAGACAGTCGAAGTGATTGAAATAAAATTCAAGCCTGTAAGATTTAGCAACAAAAAATAATGTTGTTGAACTCTTTTCTCATTTAAAAAGTAGTGACAATTTTCTACAACATTCATCTGAAAAAAAGAAGGATATTATCAATTACAAAAATTGCAGAAACTATGTAAAAAAACTAAGGGTGGTGATTGATACTGCTAAGGGAGGTGTACAGCTGATTCAAGGATTCAACAAATTTTTAACAAATGATGAGGATAGGCAGAGTCTTTTGCAAAATATTTATGAAAATACGACTTTCACGACCAAGACAACAACAACAAAACAAATCAATTGTTAATATTGTTTCAAAAATGTAAATATAAAAAACTAGCAATGTGAACTATTTTGATAGGCTTTACTATTCATATAAATATATAAAAAAAGATATTTTAAAAAATTGGCTTTTATTTCCACTTTTCATAAATTCAATTACAAATGCTTAAATATTGCCAGAAGTCAAAAGTTGACAGTTCATTGAGCACCATCTTTTATTTGCAGTAGGAGATTAAAACTTTGCCAGAATAATAATATGGGCAGCTGTAAAAAAATGAGGGGGTGTCCTGGTCTGTACGAGAAAGTTTATTTTTTTCCATAGGTTTGTGAACCACCCTAATGGATATGGAAGCAGGCTGAGTTTTGACCTTACCAGAGCATGAATTCTGTTTACATTCTGTTTGTTGCTAATGCTAAAGAATATATATATATAATAATATTCGATGTTTTCTGTCACACAAACATACTGTTTTATACTAGCTCACCTGTCTGATGCTGCCAGGGATATATTATGTCAGTCTTAAACAAAACTCAAGTTTGTATAATTTTATATTTTTTAAATGAACCTAAGTTTGGGGTCAGTTTTAATGAAGTTTTTCCAAAGGCCCCAAGAAAGGATGGTAATATTCAGAATTAATGGTAGTTTAAATCTTAATTTTTTTTCTTTGTTTTTCCCCGTTTATTCAGTAGTTGCAGAAACTAAGATGTTTGGGTGGGCCGGAGTAACTCCTGATCAATGTGCTTCTGGGATGATTAATGGTCACCTACCTTATATCATAATAGTATTATGCTTAATCATAAATCAAAAAACATTGTTAAGAATCCATTAGCATTGCAGTTTAATATAAAAAAAGGCTCCATCTCTGCAGGAAATTAATTAAAAAAAAAAAAAAAATTATTAACTGTTACAAAAGCATCTTGAAAAAGGATTTTTGAAAATTTCACATTTTACTAACATTTTTACTGGTACAACATATGCATTTTATAGTTGTTATTTTAAGACTATACATAAGCTTTTAAATTAAATTTTTAATATACTTCAAAATTTTGCATACTGGTTATACAAATTTGTTGGTTTTTTTGGGGGGAGAGGTGTACAAGTAATGCAAGAAAACAAATATGTGTTTTTCTATTATACTTTTGTTTATATTTACTGAGAAAAAAATTCTTTTTATTTGTTGTAATGTTTCTTTTTTATATAAATTTCATCACTTCTTATAATTATGCAAATTTTGATTTTTGTCTGTTTTTACCATTGCCTTGGCAAAATGAACAATCCTAGCAACAACTATGGTTTTTATGATGAACTTTAAAAAAAAAAAAAAACTAACTGTGATAATGTGTATTATTTTTTATTAAATTATTCATTTTACAATACAGTAGACGCCCTAAAATCTGCACATAATTTACAGATGTAAACAATGAATCATTGAGTACAGACATAAGGACAAAATTTGACTTTTTCAGTTTTATATCAATTCCATATACATTTTAATTTGTAATCTATACTAATAAAATAACAAATCGCTCTGTCTGCGTGTATGTGTGTCTGCGATGGCTAGCAAAATCTATGGGACGTACGAAGCTCAAAATTTTTATGAGAGTAGCCCAATATCTCTCCTGATGCACCTGAGCTTCAGAATTTCGAAATTCTATTTATTAACTGAATAATTAATTAAATTCCAAAGATCACTCTCATAAAAAATCGCCTTTTTCTTCTTTTTTTCCCCTTCATTTAGTTATGGTTGGTTGGTTGCATAAAATTTTCGAATAAATAATTAAAAAAGCTGGAACAGACCTTTAAAATTCATAGACTGGCAAACTGTCAGTCACAGCTTCTTACTCCGTGCTGTCAGTTTAAATGATGATTTTTTATCACAGCGGTTGTAAACCATGGAGGAAAAAGATAGGTGGTGGTGAAGTAAACCGAAAAAAGGGTTGCAATAATAAACCATTTATCGCTCAAATTTTAATGTCCCAAACAAAAGCATGTGGAAGGGATTTTGTATTAATAAGACTAATTGAAAGAAATGAATTGCAGCTGAAGCGTATTTTACGAAGAAATAGTAATTTTTTAAAATGGTCTTTTTTCTATTATATTATTTATTTTTAAAAAATGTTTGCTTTTAAAATAATTGAAATTCATAAATTTGAAATAATTAAATGTCAAAATAAAATTAAATAAAATATTGAAAACATTTGATTTGAACTAAAAATTGTATTACTAAAAGTTTTCTTTTTTTTTTCAGAACTTTTTAATACTTTATAACGTAGATGAAAAAATGTTTTTCATTTAACAACATATTAATAACTCTATGTCAATATATAAAATATATTTATGAAAACATTCTTTTAAAATCATGCGCGAAAACTTAAATAACAAATATTAGTCTAAAATCTAGATTTCAGAGTGCAGACGATTTTAAGACATTAACGAAAGAATGTTAACTTTTCAAGCAAAATCTTAAATGATGCTTCTATATTGATATTTCAAAGTAATGGCTAGGTTACATTTATGTTATATTTAAGTTATGGTAGGGTAATGTTAAGTCGCAGTTAGGTTACAGACAGATTATGGTTATGGTACAAAAGTTTACGGTTAGGAATTTGTCCACAGAGTCAACATTACGCATGCTTTGATTAAAAATATACACTTTTGTTAAATGGCTCTGAAATTATAATATTATATACCAATTTTTTATCATCGCGTATCGATTTCATTCACGGTATAGTCGGATTTAAGAGTGATATAATTAGTTTGAAATTCAAAATATTTCACTTGGGATTTCTATGCGAAAAAAATAATTAGTTACGTGATTTAACAGTGAATTTTACGGGTAAATATCAACACTTTAACACGAAACTAACGCAATCGTTGGATACATGTTCCCTCTCGTGTTTCTCATTGCTCATTTTAAGTATTTTTAGAGCTTAATGTTAGTTATTGTTTTTAAAACCGATTTTTCACAAAGTCAGCTGCGACGTATTCCAGACAATGCATTTCTGCATGCTTCCAGTTAATGATAAAATCATACAAATTTCAAGTTCGTTTAATATTGTTAATAGGGACCGGGGCAACGCAGGCGGGTCAGCTAGTTTCTTATAAAATTACTGAATTCGTCTCTTTTCACAAAGGAAGAATAAATTTATTGCTGAAAAAATTCAACATATTGCTGACGTCATTGGTATCCACAATATCTTTACCAAATGTATCTATGTATTAATCAAGCTTTTTTGGTTATTAAATCTAGCCAAATTTGGAAATAAAATTTCTCTATTTCATGATTTTGATCTGAATAACTTACCTTACCTTTATGAGGCAAGTTTCACTGAATAATTTTTGAAAAGTAGAACCTTTGATTCCAAATGTAGATTTGTTTAGCGATTTTTTTTTTTTTTTTTTTTTTACGTCTCTGTTTAGCATGATATTGTTAAAATCTTCCTGTCTGGGGTATGCCAAAACATAGAAGAATCTAATGATGATGGCATAAAGATCCTGTAAAAGGCAGATTTTTTTTTTGACTCAGTTTCACGATTTTGATATCAATTTTTAACAAAGCAGATTACGTTGTTCAGTATTATATGAGGACCCCAGAAGCCAAGGGGTACAAGTGACAAAATTTAGATTTCGAGTAAATTGAGTTCAAAGTTAAACATCAACTGTAATTGAATGAATTGAGATAGGAAATTTTTGCTTATTTCTTACTCATCTTTGAACTCTTATTTCAATAACTGCTTGATAAAAAAGTGGAGTACAATTTGTTTTAAATTTATAACTAAGCAATGTTTAACATCAGTCGGCACTTGTACCCTTTGGCTTCCAAGCAGTAATGAAAACAGCTTGAAGCCAAAGGGTACAAGTGCTGAATGAATACAAGAAATGAAAAGTTATGAAATAAAAATAATAAATTTATGAAAAAATTAAGAGCCATGTTGATATAAATAAATGAAAGAACAATTTTTTTTTAAATAAAAGTTCTATAAAGGAAAAATTATGACATAAAAAATTAATTTACGAAAAATTTATAAACAATGTTGATATAAATGAATGAAAGAAAAAAAAACTTTTGTTCAAATATAAGTTTTAAAATTTAGTATAAGTATTGAAACATTGGAATTTTATAATTTTTAACACTTTCCAACAAAGTTGAAAAGTGAATATGATTTTGGTTTTTCTGTCCATCCGTCCGAGTCTTAACTCTCGTAAATATATTCGGATTGCCCTGAAATTTTAGGGAATTATTCATGTTTACTTCAATACAAACCTATCGCAAAAGAAGTTTCTAACACGATTAGTTTATTTATAGGGACAATCAAAAGTTTACCGTTTCATTACAAGTTATGAAAAAATCGTTTCAAATAAATTTTAGAAAAGTTACACCTTGTCACATATTAAAATTTATATGCATTTATAAATTGCATTAAAATAAACATTCTGTAAAATATGAGGTGAAAAGAATAGTTATTATTTATTTACAGGGCCACACAAAAGGTTTCCATTACCTAATGGTAAAGAGGAAATTGTTTGCGACATAATTTAATTATATTACAAATTTCATGTATAATAAAATTCATATACGTTACTGAGGCTTAATATAAGTTCGCGCATAATACGAAATACACAGTATTTACAGGGACACAAAAAAAATTCAAAAAGTATATTTTATTCGAAGTAGTGTATATTATCGATGATGATTGATGGATGGACGAAATGCATTTTTAATTATGATTTGTGCTTTTAAGTTTCACTAAATTTATATATAAATGGTACGAATAAATCTTATAGTTCACATACAGGGCAGTATAAAAGATCTCGTAAAGGTTACTGAACATGAGCGTAATTTACTTAAAGATTGCTTTTAAATAAGTTATGTATTTTTATGCTCAACTGCATTCAGTTTATTAAGAAATGCTTTTAAAATATAGATAAAATGGTATTCAGGATCAAGCACAAAATTTTATACATGTTAATATATGGATGATAATTTCTGAAAATGTGATTTCAGTAGTCTTAAGAGTGTTTTAGTTTGAACTAAATTTTAGCTAAATACTGGCGTATGATAAAGGTTCAAAGTAAAGTACAGGAGGAACAAAATTATACAAATGTTTCCATCTATTAGTATAAACTGCTGAAAGAGAAATTTCAAACTGTTACGCGTTTTCTTGCTAAACTAAATTTCCCTATTATACAGTATATATCAACCGACAGATAAAACATATGACTATTCGAAAGTATTAGAATACATATTTGGCTATGGATAGTAATACTTTATTACCCTAAATACTGAAGATTTTAAAAGATTTCAAGGAATGTTGGAAAGTGTTTTATAATCTATGGTTAACGAAGGATTTTTCTTACTCGTTAACAGTTAAAATGCATTTATTTAATGTATAAAAAAGCAAATGGACTTGTATGTTGTTAGTCGCGCTTCTGCTATATAGACATAAACATATACAACTGCACTTATACCCCTTGGCTTCCATGCATTTCATAGTTTTGGAAAAGAGATTAAGTAACTGACCCCTAAAACTCAGTACATAATTAAAAAACCACTCATTACTCTTTACCTACAAATAAATAGACTTATTTTCAGATAGCCTGTGCACTTAACTCAATTTTGTCACTTATACCCCTTGGCTTCTGGGTTCCAAGTTTTAAAATAAGTCGGCTATTAATAAATTAGAGAGATTATATTTGTAAATGTACTTTGCAAAGAAGGGGGGGGGGGCAGTTCGCCAAAATCCACCTTTGCCCGAAAAAAAAAAAAAAAAAAAAATTGATGTCACGTAGGCGCCCGGGGCACATGCCCTTTCCCACCCTCTTTTAGTTTTAGCCTTGAATGTGGATAAAAGCTCATTTTCTTTTCTATCATAGGTGTCAAGATACTTATTAGCAGAATTATTCTATTAAATATTGTATTCATTAAATACTATTTTTTTCCTAAAAGTCGATCAATAAAAAATGTCAATTTGTGGAGAATCCCTTATCATACAGCTGTTTTTAGAGAACAAAGTAAAAACAGCTTACTATAATAATGATATCTTTTTGAATTTTCATGATATTTGATTGGATTTTTTTAATGAGTTACACCATAGAGTTGACTATTAAATGATGTAATTTTTTTATCGGTCGTGCATGTGCAGATAAAAATTATTTCATAAAACTACTCATATTTCATAAAATATTTAATATACCTATATTTTAACTGTGCTATATTTTTTCTACTACATTTTGCTATTTTTTCTGAAATTTGCGTTAAATTTGGTCAAAAACCCTGCATGATATAAACAAAAAACATACCAGAATTTTTTTAATTTTTCAAAAAAAATCGCTTCTCCCATGAATATACATGCTTTCTTACAAAAATCAGTGTACATGTTGTATAGTATCCGCATATTTGTATTCTGCAACAATAAATCATTTTCCACATTTTCATATACAGGGTGATCCCAAATATTTCTATTATTCTTTGATTTTTTGTCAGCTCCCCTAATTGTCCTGCTTATCAAATGGATATTGGTAAATATAAGGTCAAACATCATCTTTATAATCCTGAAGTTCCAGAAGAATCTGACAAGTATATTTTTGAATATTTGAAAAAATGTCAAAAATTGAAAGTGTCCAAATACTTATTGGTAGATAGTGTATATACATGATATGTAATCACTTTTTTATTGACATAATTTCCATAATTCTGCTTAAACCTCCTTGAAACTGATACAGAGAATCTCGGTCAAGCTAGTTAATGGTCAGAATCAGACCAAAAGGGTCAAAATAGAGGGGTTTGAAAATTGAAAATTCCCGTAACTTCTTAATTATTATACAGTGAAACCTCCAAATAAGGGACACCCATGGGACCAGAACTTTTGTCCCTTAAATAGAGATGTCCCTTATTCGGAACTTTTTATGTAATTTTTAATTAATCGTTTAAAAGGATATAAAAACAACAAAGCATTAAAGGTGAAATTTAAATGTACCCAAGGTGTATAAATTACTTTAATCAGACAAAAGGAAAAAAGGAAAATAATTCAAATTTCCAATTGATAACTAAATCATTGAATGATTTACATTTTTTATTCAAACTTTATACATGAAAAAGGTATAAAAACATTTAACAGAAATTTACTTGAAATATTCAATTAAAAGGGATTGTTTTTTGCAAATTTCAGTTTTTCAGTACAATTTTTTCAAGTGATAATTTACGTACTTATAAATTTTAGTTCTACATCACCAGCAGTATTTACAAAAAAGTATTCAACTGCTTTGCATATTTTAAGGCAACATATCCCTCAACTGTTCTGCTCAGCAAGCAGAAAACGTTTTGACACATTTAAACACACATTTTTTATAGAAAGGTATAAAATTGGGATGGATACCATTTAAAATTGAACTTTGTTTTCAATTTTTTGATAAATGAGTTACATATTGAGTTATAAGGGATTTTGATCAGATGACAAAGGCGTTTTTCACCCTTTCATGAGTAGTAAAATCTTCTTTTGGGTATAAATTTGGTTCAAAACAACCACTTTGACAATATTTCCCGAAACATTGATTGCATTTGAAAAAAAAGGATTACATAGTTTCTGAACAACAACGCCTGTTAGTTTCAGGCATTTCCAAATAAAAATAAACTAAAACATATGTCTTAACCCTTTAATTCCCATGCTAGAACACGTTCTAGAAATTATGTAGTTCATTTCACACCAGAAAAATTCAAGGGCTAATTTCGTTTTATTTAAATACGGAATATTGTGTTATTGATTAAAACAAATATTGTTGTTTTAATTTTCTGGTGGGAACTGAAATATACGAATTAAACTATCTCGGGCGGTTTGGGATCCAGAGGGTTAAAAGTTGCTTTTTTGCATTTAACATCAGTCTAAAAGCATCTGTAAGATAATTTATGTCACAGTTTTCTTTTATTCTCCACTTTCAAAATCATCTTCACAATTTTCAGCAATATCTTTTGTGGGGATAAACTAATTGATGTCGAACCAAAATTGTGGATAAATAAATGCACGTTAATTGTGTTGTATGCCTCTGTATTAACATGACGTCTGTCTGTTTGATAAATTCACAAAAATCTGTATTTTCATTTTCATCACAGAATACTTCATTATATGAAATTCAAAAACCAGTCACTTTAATCTCCTTTTCAAGTGTCCCTTAAATCGAGTGGCCCTTATTCAGAGGAAAATACATTACATGTCTTATACCAAGGGACTGAGACTGGATGTTTTGTCCCTTAAATAGAGGCGTCCCTTATTTGGAGGTTTCACTGTAGTTATTACATCAGTTTAAAATTATTATTACTTCTAGGAAAGTGCCAAAAATTTACTGGTCTGTGAAAAAATTGCTTGTTAGGAAAAAAAAAAAGATAATTTCGTCAGATCTCTAGAAAACAAATTTAGTTAAATTTATTATAAATTTTAATATTATCTATCAATTTTATATTAACAAATTTTTCATGGGAACAATTCTTACTGTAAAAAAGGGGGGGGGGTTGTTAAAGAAGGAAAAAAATTCATAACTTTGTCAATTCATAAAATTGTCAATCTGCTTGAATTTTAAATTTTGTTGATATTACCTAAAGCTTTTGTTTGGACAAGCTATTGGTCGGACCAATTCATACAGCAAAAACAAAAATAAATAGCTGATGAAGAAAAAATTAGCATGTTTCATAGTTTTTTTTTATTAAAAAAGAGTCTGGATATTGTCAGAAAATTTCGCATTGTTGAGCATGGAAAAACATTTTTTTACTACTGCCTTAACTTTCTAATAACAGGCTAAGCTGCTTGTTCCTTTTTAGGTGCGTTCGTAATTATGTAAATACGTAGCACCTATTGTTGTCGCTCAGTCCGTCCGTCTGTCTGTCCGTCCGCATATAACAACGCAAAAACTACCCAACCGAATCATTGGAAATTTAAAATACATAATTATAACATAATTTTGTCGAGTCGTTTCAAATTTTATGAAAATGGGATGGATAGATCAATTACAGGGACATTCAAAAGGATTCCGTTACATTACGGTCAATAGGGAAAAAAGTTTTAAATGCATGTTAATCGTTTGAAATTTAAAACATATAATTATTGCGTAATTTTGTCAAGTCGTTTCAAATGTTATGAAAATTGGATGCATAGATCAATTACCGTATTTTCCTGCGTATAATCCGCACCGGCGTATAATCCGCAGCCGTAAATTTTGGCCTTTGAAAAAAAATTTCAGCAGATAATCCGCACCCGCATATAATCCGCGGATTATACGCCGCAAAAATACTAATAAATATAGTTTCTATTCATTTAGTTGTCCTATTTATATGAAAATTGTAAATAAAATAAATAATTATAGGATAACTGCAAGTTTAAATAATAATCGTTAGTATCAATAATATTTGACAATAGTTTAATAATTTTTTCCTTGTTCTTCTCTCGGTTCTTCTGCTGTAATAGAAATTCGATTACGGTGATCGATTTTATTCGATCTATTTCCAATAATATTTGAGAATTGTTTAATAATAGCAGGTAAAAATATTATTTACTACTAATAATTTTTAGTATTTAATAATAAAATAAGTAAGATACTCTTATTCTGTGAATAATATTTTTTTCCTTTTTCTTTTGCCATAATCGAACATTCGATTATTGCATTCGATTAAATTCAATCTATTACAACTCTTGCCCATGGAATCCATGCTCTTGCCTTTTCTATGACACCCAGCTAAATTCAGCTGTGTAATTTAAGCAAAATTCTTTTTCCACATGACAAATAAAAGAAGATTCAGCTAACAAATGATTATATTGCAATTTTTGATCAAGATGAGCTGAGAAACTCTGTATTCTTCATAAAAGCATGTTGCAAAAAGACTAGACAAATATTCTTTAAAAATCGGAGGCCACTCCCACTAGAACGGTCACGTCATATGTGGACCAATCACAAGCAGCTCCGCGAGCGGTTTCCCAAACAGACAATCATTTGATATGTTTACATTTTATAATTGCCGGTAGAAATGGGAAATCAGTTCAACTTGAAAAAAATTTCATCAGATTATCCGCACCGGCAGATAATCCGCACTTGAAATTTTCGAGGTTTTTTAACAGATAATCCGCGGATTATACGCAGGAAAATACGGTACAGGGACAATAAAAAGGATTCCGTTACATTACGGTCAATGGGGAAAAAGTTTCAAATGCATTTTAATGGTGTTACACTCATTCGAACATAATAGAATTGGCATGAATCTATGAAATATATACTAAAATATGCATTCTGTACAATCTGTGATGCAAAGAATTTTTATTATTAAATTACAGGGCCACACAAAGTATTCCACTATATAATGCTATACGGAGAAACATGGTTTGGTACGTGCTTTAATTATATTCAACTATTTCACATTTTATGAATAAAATATACGTTGCTGAGGTGTAATAAAAATTACTTCCTGCATATTTACAGAAACGTAAAGATTTCGACTACTATACTATATCCGGAGTACGCTCTACTATATCAGTAAGATCTGAATATTTTAAAACTTCGTTATCGTACGAACGAACTTTACTTGCTACGTTCACGTGCAATTTCCAACTTGTTTTTTGCTGGTGCATGACATTCCAATCTCTTGCCATTTTGTTGTCATCACCATATATATATAACTCGAACTCTAATAGTCGTAGGCTTGCCAAATGCTGTAGGTTCAACATTATTTGGGTTCTCTCTTATTATATCTCCCCCCCCCCCCTCAAATTTCATAAAAAGGTGGATATCAGTCTGATAAATTTAAACTTTTGTAACTTCTGATAATAAGATCATAAAGAGCTGAAATTTCATTTGACTGATAAGTGTGGCATAATTTTAAATTGTCTTATAATTATTTAAGAGAATCGATTTTTTAAATTTTATTATTTATTATTATTAGATATTTTATGCATACTATAAAGTGCCATAAATAATTTTTTGATTGATTTAGTACATTTTTTAGAACCTTTAAATTATCATAAGTTGAATATTAGGGTGGGCCGAAAAAAACTTTTTTTCAATTTTCGATTATGGCGGGTGCGGAAAAGTGGCCACTGGTGGCACTCAGTTCATACAAAAAATTTGAGATTTTTTGGACATTTCCTTACCCTGCCGCAAACGGTTTGAAGTTTTGCAAAAATGTTCATTTTTGAACTTTTTTCGAAAAAAATTAAAAAATGTTAAATTAAATTTATTTTGGTTGTATTTATTTGAAAAGGCATATTTAATGTACCAAATGTTTAAATAATATTTGATCATGCATTATTTAATATCTATGTGTATTATAACTTAGGCTATTTTTATAGCTTTTTCGCGTAAAGCAGGCAAAAGTTGTATTTGTTCGAATCGATCGTTAGTTTCTATATTATTTATGTCCCTTGGTCTTCTTTATATTTTTTCTATGTGTCAAACGTCATATATTTGGGAAAAAGACAGCAGTATACTTCAAAAACAAATCTGGAAGGTGAGAAAGTGGTGAAACAGGACTCTAAGCGAGCACAATGATTCGTCGTAATACTCAGGGAATGAAGGGCGAAATAGCTCAGAGCCAAAATGCGATAAAGGATTCTTATTATTTATCCTTGCTCAGTAACCTGCGACATTTGTTCAGTGTTAACGTGAAACCTTTTTGTAGTGATTATAGTGCTTTTTGGGTCGTTTAATGTGCCATTATAGTGTTTTGTGCGTTTTATTACAACGAGCTTAGAAATGGCTAGTATAAAGGGCCATGACAATGCAAAGACACACAATAGCGTGAAAAGTAACTTTTTGGGGGCGTCATGCATATTGAAAGAATTGCAATTGCCAACTTATTCTGATAATCATGCGCCACTACTACTGGTTGCTTCACCATGTAGAAGTTGTGACAGCAGAGGATACGAATCTCGTCATCGATAAAAACAAAGTCAGAAGAGAGAAATAGAAACTTGGAAAGAAGATACAGGCAGAAGTAGTTATTGAAAGAAGGAAAATTAAAAGCATATTTTTTGATGGTAGAAAGGATAAAAGTATATTAAGAGGAAGAAAAATAACAAGCGGCACCGTCGAGAGAAAGGCGAGGAACACATCACCGCATTCCGATCACAGAAAAGAAATAGCAAAATCGTTGTACAATCTTTCAAGTCACCACAAGTTAGATTTTTCTGAACTGACGAGGTATCAAGGTAACGGAACCAGGTATCAAGTGACCAGAGTATTCCTAACCATGTTCAAACAACACGGTGATATGTTCCTCGCCTTTCTCTCGACGGTGCCGCTTGTTATTTTTCTTCTACTTAATATACTTTTATCCTTTCTACCATCAAAAAATATGCTTCTAATTTTCCTTCTTTCAATAACTTCTGCCTGTATCTTCTTTCCAAGTTTCTATTTCTCTCTTCTGACTTTGTTTTTATCGATGATGAGATTTGTACCCCCTGCTGTCACAACTTCTACATTGTGAAGCAACCAGTAGTAGTGGCGCATGATTATCAGCATAAGTTGCCAATTGCAAGTCTTTCAATATGCATCATGCCCCCAAAAAGTTACTTTTCACGGTATCGCGTGTCTTTGCATTGTCATGGTCCTTTATACTAGCCATTTCTAAGCTCGTCGTAATAAAACGCACAAAACACTATAATGTCACATTAAACGACCCAAAAAGCACTGTAGAATCGCTACAAAAGGGTTTCGTGTTAACACTGAACGAATGTCACAGGTAACTGAGCAAGGATAAATAATAAGAATCCTTTATCGCATTTTGGCTCTCAACTATTTCGTCCTTCACTCCCTGAGTATTACGCCGAGTCATTGCGCTCGCTTAGAGTCCTGCTTCACACTTTCTCACCTTCCAGATTTGTTTTTGAAGAATACTGCTGTCTTTTCCCCAAATATATGACGTTTGACACATAGAAAAAATATAAAGAAGACCAAGGGACATGAATAATATAGAAACTAACGATCGATTCAAACAAATACAACTTTTGCCTGTTATACGCGAAAAATCTATAAAAATAGCCTAAGTTATAATACACATAGATATTAAATAATGCATGATCAGATCTTATTTAAACATTTGATACATTAAATATGCCTTTTCAAGTAAATACAACTAAAATAAATTTAATTTAACATTTTTAAATTTTTTTCGAAAAAGTTCAAAAATGAGAATTTTTGCAAAACTTCAAGCCGTTTGCGGCAGGGTAAAGAAATGTCCAAAAAATCTCAAATTTTTTGTATGAACTGAGTGCCACCAGTGGCCACTTTTCCGCACCCGCCATAATCAAAAATCGAAAAAAAGTTTTTTTCGGCCCACCCTAATGTGTAGCTGTTAATAGCGACATAATTTTTTTGCAAATACCGCCAAATGTTTTGGGGATATTTTTGAACGTATGTAGTAAGAAGAATCCATCAAAAATGACAACATCAAAACGTCTTGGTACTTCTTCACTGTTGACATTTGCCTTTAAAATTTCAACCATTGCTGATTTCTGAGTTTTATGTATTGTTCCATCTTCATGACACAATGACATTAGAACAGTTGTAATGGGGTGTGATAACGTCTTTTCCAAATCGATGTTATGTTGTATTGACAGAGCTAACAGGCGATCAAATAAATCACGTTGCACACTGATTTCATGAACCTTATTACCGATTTTGACTTTTTCTTTTTTAGAGGTAAAATTCATAATTTTCACTTCTTCCATTAAGTGAACATTCAGTTATAAAATTCTCTTTCAATTTTTCTCCTGATTCTATAAAATTCAACAAGTAATCCTGTACTGCGTTTGAAGCTACTGTACCATTACCGATGTTATACAGACAATCTTTGTTTAGATTCAACATAAATGGATTTGGAAATTTCTCAAAGGTATTTATGAACTTCCACAACTGTGCTGAATCTCTTTTCATTGCATGTTCTTCCAGGTCTGCTGATAAATCATTTTTTCTTCGTAAACCAGTAATGTCTAGAGTGTGAGGGTATGACTGTTCTTATGTTGTGACTTCTAGCCCATCGCTGACGAGCGGACATAGAATGTGTGAACTGGATTACACCAGTTAATCTTTTTCCCGCGTCGGCATTAATAGTTTTTTCAAGTACTAGATCTGTTGGCTGTCTAGAGAAAGATTTATCAGTACGTTTGATTCCAAGATATCCATCTTTCATAAATTTTTCAATTGATGGATGTGCAAGACCAACTTTTAACAAATTATCATGGTATTTTATCAGCCATCGTGAATAATTAGGCTGATTTGTCATAAAGAATATATTTGCTATTTTTGACAAAATATATTTGTACAAAGAAAAGTCTCCAGTCCTTATGCTTCGACTCAGTAACTGATAGTAATGAACAAGATCCATATAAATAACATAAAATTGAGGCGTTTTACCAAAAGTTCCTTCCTTACATTGTCCTTTGTTATATTGGTATCGAGTCATCAATGTTGATATTGCTTTATTTTCTAAGACGTTCTCAAACGGTTCATTACCATCGATAAATGTGGAGAGATTATTGTAAACATCTTCAATCAATACTTATATCTTCTTTTTCAATGAAAGATTGAAAACATAATATTTCTAGTCTTAGTGCCATTAATGGATGCAGCCGCTTACATCGATTAAAATGCTTTCCTTTCAAAAATCAATCTACTGAACCATTTGCGATAATTTCACTTTCAACAGCTACATTCATTAGTCCACTGTTGTCAATAAATATTCCAATTACTCTAAACAATGCTAACATGATGTGGAATGGTCCTAAATGGATAAATAAATTATCATAAGCTGGTTTTTCTGTAGACTGTACCTGCATAGCAATTTTTGCAATAGCTAGATCATATGTTACATTAATGCAAGGTTGTCCAATTTCTGCAGCAATACTTTGACTTTGTTTCATAGTTTCTATTACAGATAGTATATTTCTAGGTGATTCGTTGATTGGTGTGAAATAACAAATTTTTTCTTTGTTATTATGGGAATCTTTGTTTAAATTATGATGGAACCCAACCCACATTGATGTTTTTTAATTTTTAGAGCATGGCAAAGCATCCACAGAAACTTTTGCTGATAAATTATTTCTAGTGAGGCTGGTGTTGCTTCATTTCTTAAATTGTCAGATAAAGCCAATAATTCACCATCTTAGGTTTTTTTGCATATGGTACTAACTCTGGGATGATAGCATCAAGAGTCCTTCTTTTATGTCCGGGAGCACATGAAACAGATAGCTCGCTTTTCCGCTCACCATCTTCAGGAGGATTCTGGAGTTGTTCAGAAGTTCCCTCTGTTGATTCCTCATTTTCTATAACTGTTTGATAGATTATGCCTACCGCATCATGTAGGGTATCTTTACCAGTAGCAGTATCAACATAACGATCGAAGTTGTCCTGTGACTAAATCTTGTCTTTTACAAATTTCATTTGGACAAATTTTAGAACGATTCAATAACATAGTTGTTGCTGCAGTTTCCGATTCTTCAATAACATACAGTCCCTGGCCAAATTATTAGACGCACCCCCTTTTCCTTGTGTCGAATCATATTACTAGCTTCACAGAAATATTACTGTGTGAATAACTGCAACTAATTATGTACATCATTTGTAGAATTACAATAAATAAAAAACATGCTTATGACTTTAAAACTCTTTTATTTTACAAATTAAATTAAAAATGGCTGAAATTGCAAAATTTACAACTTGAAGCTAAAAAAATTTCAATATTTTTTGGAGCTTCTTTTGGCGGCTATCAGTGCCTCTATTTCTCGCGGCATGCTGTTAATACAAAATTGAAGAGTTTCTTGTATGCGTGGGTAACGATTCCAGATATGGATAAGATTTTCTATGAGCTGGGTTTTGTTTGTTATAACTTCTTAGTCAATTCTCCAGACCAATATAAAGAAGTTTTCAAAATCGGTTTATTCTAAAGCTAAAATAATGATTTTCAAATAAAGAACCATTTGCATTTTTGCAGGTTAAAGCTTTTTGTTACATAGAACGATCCGTCAAGGTCTACTTTCAATAAAAAAATAGCCTGTGTTGAACCGCTCCCGGTAATTCATCAGACATGAATATTATTAAAAATGTTTGGGAGTTAATGAAGAAAAAACTGGACAAAGAGCTCATAACGAGCAAAACACAGCTCATAGAAAAACTTATCCTTGTCTGGAAACATCACTCACACATGCAAAAAACATTTCAATTTTGTACTAACAGCATTCCATGAAGAATAGAGGCACTGATTGCGCCAAAGGAGACTCCAAAAAATATTGACATTTTTTTAATTTCATGTTTTAAGTTTTACAATTTTAGCAATTGTTAATTTAATTTACAAAAATAAATAATTTTAAAGTCATGGGCATGCTTTTAATTTATTATAACCCTACAGATGATGTATATAATCAATTGTAACTATTGGCATAGTAATATCTCTATGGAACTTGTAATATGATTCGACACAAGAAAATATGAGTGCGTCTAATAATTTGGCCAGGGACTGTAACTACAGCAATGACCATATTTATTTATAATTTCTACGATCTTTCTGCTGCTCGTCAAACTCATCAATGTCATGCCCAGAGTGATGTGTTTTTTGGTTTTGATAAACCCATTAGTGACATTATAAATCAAATCTTCTGCCAATGAATTAGTTTTCCTTATAAAACCTTCACTAACTCTGCGACGTCGTTTATGACCACACAGAAGAAAACAATAAAAATCGAGTAATTGCTTAGGTATTTCAAATTCGCCATTTAACAAATCAGCAGTTATGTTTTCTGGAAATTCTTTCTTCGTTATTTTTAAAATAATTTTTCGTAAAATTGATGCTGATCTTTGTAGTACCTCCGCATCTTCCAACAGCTCACATAATTTTGCATCAACAACAGAATCCTTTAAAGTTACATTTTTTTCTGTTCCTCTTGATAATTGTAATTTCATCGAAATTCTGTAACAATTTAGCTTCAAACCGCTGGATACTAAAATTAACATCAACATCTTCATCATTTTCTTCGAGTATTCCTTGTAATAACTCAAAGTAATATTTACATAAGTATGTGAATGAAAATGTCCTTTTTTTATTTATTATTTCCTCGCTGATAAAAATTTTCATTTCATCAAAAGCCAGTTTGTGAAAATATTTCCAACTCTTCTTCGGTGGTGATTTTGCTTTCACTTGTTTCAAAGTATATATGGCAATTGTTCGACAGCTATTAAGATAAAAAATCAATAGGCTTGAATCTGCGCTAACTTTTTCAACTAATTTCTTTACAACACAAATTGTGTGACACATCATTTGAAAGGTCTGCAACTGCTTATTCATATTATGGATGTCTTGTGTGTCAACCCCCCACTCTGCCCCCCAGGGGGGGGGCATATTTTTAATTTCTTTACAACACCAGCCGTGTGACACATCATTTGAAAGGTCTGCAACTGCTTATTCATATTATGAATGTCTTGTGTGTCATCTCCACTCTGCCCTCCAGGGAGGCACATTTATAATTTCCTTACAGCACCAGTCGTGTGACACATCATTTGAAAGGTCTGCAACTGCCTATTCATACCATGGGGTATTGGCGAGCGCTGCAAGCAGGGGCAGCCTACAACTTGGAATCGCGAAGCGATTACACGGCGGGTTGATGAGCGTAGCGAGCAGGGGGGCGGAGCCCCCCTAGTCGTGTAAAACGTAAATATCGCAATGTACACTAATATCATAAAATTTTAAGTAAATACTGAAAAAAACAACAGGGATTGATTACTCCCTCACCACTAATTTCTGCCAATTTTACATCATTTTTACTTAAATTAGGTCTTTCCAAAACCTTATAAAAATCATTGTTTATCATTGTTACGTCAGATCCGGGATATACAAAGCAATTTACACGTTGCATAAAGTTGCATGATGCTGCATTATTCCTAATGCATTAAAATTGATTTGCATCCTAGAGTTTTTCTATAAAACCGTTAATATAGAATATCAAAATTTTAACATATATCATTCGTTTACAGTGGTATATTTTTGCAAAAATTGCAGGAAAAAAATGTATGTCAAATAAAGTTTAATAATAATATAATATAATAATATATTAATTAAATAAAATTTAATATTAAAGTTTGTTATCAAATAAAGTTTAATCAGAACAGTTTAATAATTTACGTAAAAGCTGATATCAGTTTTTTAAGTAGAAAAAATAATTGAACGATAACTTACTGTATTTCATTTGCATATCATTAAAATAGCAAATTGATAAGGGGAATGTTGAATTTAAAGGAGAGAATTCTAAGAGCTAAATTTTAAAGATATTATAAATATTTCATTACAAACAAACTAGTTTATCTCTCTAAAAACTGCCATAGGAATTGCTCCCACCGAGACCAATATTTCGTCTGTGTGCATCCGAATTTTGACAGCAGAAACAGAAATTTGCCAATAAAAATAAAAAATGACACTTTCTTTTTTGCGGGGTGGGGGGGTGTAAGCGAAAAAAATACAATTTCAAAGTGCTATAAAATAGTAAAATTTATGAATTATTAGTATTATTTCAATAGTTGTTGCAGATTATTTTAATGACGCAGTTTTATTGCATGTTTCTTAAAATTTTGTTTTATTAAGAAATCTAAATTTTAATATGGTATATTAGCCGCAGAGCCTGGTTTATCTAGAGGTGTCGCAAATGCTAATAGTGTGTTTATTAGAATATAATGAACCCGAACTTTGCTTATCTAAACGCTTCCATATTGTCAATTATTTTTATCAGTTTTTTTCAAATTTATGTAACAAACACAATTTTTACCCATCATGCTAGGACGGGCTAATTTTATATAAATTAAAAATGTGTGCTTTAAGCCTAAAAACTGAAATATGTTTGTACTATCTATATTCATTTACATAGATAAATATATTTAATAAGAGGTGACACTAAATTTTGGAAAAGACTTTGTTTTCTTGTATATCATTTTCGGAAATACAAGAAATTTTTAGGCATTTCTATTCATAAATTATGTAATTGAAAAACGGTTTCCTTTTATTTTATTAAAAGCGGAAGATCTTTCAGGAAACACTATCCAAAAAAAAAAAAAAAGTTTTGAAGTGAATTTTTAGGTTCGGAGGGAGGAAAAAGGGATGACCGGTGGAGAAAAAACAGTCGTCCTGTGACCAAAATTGTTTATAATTCCTTACCAATTTATCTCTTTAAGAGCACAAGTAACCTTTAAAAAAAAATTTTATTTGTTTTAAAGGCTCTAAAAATATTATTTAAGGGTACATTATGAGCATTATACCATGTATTTATCAGAAATTATATATATGACGATTTAAAGTTAGGGGGGCAGAAACATCATCGCCAGGTTTCCCTTTCTCCGCACAGAAGTCATGGCCAGCGAGAAAATAAATAAATGTAGAAGGTCCAAATAATCACTCCTTGGCTGCTGCAAGTTCATTTTATTAAACTGTAGCTATAATAGAGGGAAAAGCTCCTGTTGCAGACGATATTTTACCGAAAATTCCATCATTATTTCAGCGAGCCGTACTCATGCAAGAGAGTATCCAAAAAAATCTTCTTCTCATCTCGAGACTTCCCCTCTTAAATATATATATATATATAAAAATTCTAGAACATTCTCTAATCTCAAACCCTCATTCTTTTATGTAAACATAACTCATGCCCATATACGAGAATATTTTCCACAGACGATAATTTTATTTAAAAAAATATATATTATTTAACCAATTTATAATCGACTCAGAATTTCTTAGGCAGACGATTTTTATAGATGATTAATTTTAAGAGAAAAAGAAAAGAAATGAATTTATGGATATGCACACTATCAAATATTGACCGAGAGAAAATAGATAAAATAAAATAATGATATTTTTTTGAAAGGTATGGTTTTGGAATAAATTTAATAAGACTTGCTTAAAAAGGGTTGATAAAACATAGAAAAAATGAGTTTTATTTGGAATATTACGAAATAAAGTTTAAGAATATTTTTAATTTGGAGCCATCTTTTAAATTTACGCGTATTGGAATAAATGTTTTTTAAGGCGATTTAAGAATTTATATCGTTTCCATAAAGATTAACAGATTAGATCTATAAACAAGATTTTAATTTAACAATTTGAAGTAAGTACGGAGTATTATTATAAGAAAATTAAGGTAGTATAAAGGTTAGTTTTGGCAAAAAAAAATTTTAATATATATATATATATATTCTCTGTAATAAAGAATTTTTTATAAAATTTTAGATTTAATGAGAACTTTTTAAAATGCTCCATGCGCATTACTTTTTTTTAATACTTAGAATTTTTTTGTAATTATTTGTCATAATATATGTCATAAAACTGTGCATGCATTTTAAAAAAAAATAAATATAGTTGTAAAAATTAAAGATATTTGATTGTAAAAATAGATGCAAAAATGCTCAGAATTAAAAAAAAAAAAAAGGAAATAGAAAATGTATGTATTTTTCACATTTATATTCAGACACAAAATTCAATGCACAGTTTTATTTATAGATATAAATCAAACTTGAATAAATAATATTTAAGATTTTCAATAAATGTGCATGAGGCATTTTGAAAAGTTCTCGTTAAATCTTAAATATTATGAAAAATTCCCTATTTTTCTCAATTTTTTTTTTAAACATTTTTCTTGTGGTGAATATGTGGTATAATGCACATAATGTACCCTCCAATTGGTACCCTTTGATACCTTTTTTAGTGCTATTTAAAAAAAATAATAAAAATTAATATTAAAGGGGAACTTGTCCCCTTAATTTTAAAAATGTCAAAATATGTGTCAGAAGACTTTGTGCTTTTGAGCATTGGATTTGGGAGTCTGCGACACATTTTGAACTAATTTTTATTTATTCATTAAAAGATTTTTATTTTTTTGTAATGATTATCCGTATTATTTGTAAGCAAAATCAAATGATAAAACTTCACCTTTTTTTGAAAAAATTAAAATTTAAAATTTATCAAGAAACTAGTCGTTATAACTCAAAATATTGTATCTAGAGTTTCAATTGATTTTCATTCAAATAAGCAGAAATACATAAATTTCAATTTTAATTCAGTATTTTTAAAAATATTAATTCAAACAAAAATTAAAAATATTTAAAGCATATTTTTTTCAAATTTTCTGAATCAAAATTAAAGTAAAACATCTGAAAAAGACATTACTCATGTTTGAACCATTTAACGGTTCTTGAATTATAACAATTTAAACACAAGAAATGATGAAAAAACCCATCATAAAGAAAAACGCATCTTTATAAGAAGTAGTTTCCATGAGAACCATTATTTGAAAGCTGAAATTTAAAAATAAACAAAAACAAAAAAGTAATGATACTTTCTCTTCTAATTAAGATAGAAGCATGATTTAAACGTCATTTTAAGCCGAAAAAACAGATACATTTTTAATGCAATAAATGATTTTTAGAAAGATTTTTGTATCCCGGATTCCCCTTAAATAATTATTTATTGCTGAAATGCAAAAAATAGATGTTTTACTTATTTATTTATTTATTCTAACAGGCCAGTTTGATGTACTTGAATTATTCTGATAAAAGGGACTGAAGTTCATTGCAATTATTGTAAATATTTATGTACGTATTTTTTTTTTTTTTTTTTTTTTTTTTTTTTTTGTTCAATTAAATACATGAACTGGACCAATTTCTCTAAAAAATTATTTTTAATGAATGGTGTAAACCAACTGGCACATCCCATTTTAAGTTTAAACCATTTATAAATTAGAAACACAAGAATCGGTATCATTCGCTTTCGATAAAGGATATTTATAATGTGCTGTTTTTCACGCTTAACTCTTTAAATAGTACCGTTTGCAGTCAGCAAACGGTTAATTTTAATGCACAAACTGTCAAATAGGGCCAATAATTGTTTGGTGCATCTTCGATTTCATAACATATGAGGGGGAAAAAAAACTTTTGATAATTTCCTTTTTTTTTTTTTTTTTTTTTTTCGTGAATTGCTGTATGAATGAGTTGTTTGAACATTTTGGAGCAGAAATGACTTGTCCCCGAAAGAATTAAGGAAAAACAAGACTAGATGCAATTCCATGGGAAATAAACAGACGAGATTTAAGATCCGTTTCCTCGTTAACTACCCGACCAATTTTCATGACATTTGGAATCCGTATTCACTGGAATCGTCAAGACTAACGACAGACAGTTTTTTATACGACTAAAAATGTTCATTATAGGACAATTGCGATTTTTAAAAAAAATTCTTTTTCAGATTTTTTTTATCTGAAATTAATAAATATATATATTTTTTAACTTTCTGTCACATATGATCTTATATATTTATACTTATATTTAAATATCTATTTGTATATATATTCATAATTTTTTTTTTATCGAAATCGTGCAAGTACTTTAAGAGCTAACCCCTAAACTGCCCCTGACGTATATATACGTCTCGCTCAGTCAATTTATTAAAGCTTCTTGACACCACTATTTAAAAAAATAACAATTTCATACAGTTTAAAGGAGGAAACTTTTAGACTAAATGTTACGAATATTTTATTTTAAAAATACTGGTGTGAATCCGTTATTTTCAATTTATTGTAAAAAAAGAAAGAAGCAGTTAAGGGGTTCATAAGTTTTTTAGCTGAAAAATGCCACTTTTCGGAGGGCTTAACCCATTAATACCCAAGTTATTTTCTTCATTAAAAATGAAATTTTGTGTTTCCCACCACTTTTAAAAGACGAATAACTTTTATCTTAATTTATTGAGGAATTTGTTTCATGAAAAGTACTACTTATTTAACTTTACTGGTGTGAAAAGTGATTTAATGCCTTTTTTACAAGAGTCCCTAAAAAGGGACGCTAGGCACTAATGGGTTAAACTTAAGACACTTCTAATCTGTGTTACTTTTCTCAACATTTTCGAAAAAACACATGAATGAAAGTATATATAAACACATTTCTAAAATTTCGTTATTTATAATAAAAGAATATAAATTGTTACTGTAAAATTAATGCAAGTAGGCGTTGCGTCCTTATCTTCTTTTCCCTCAAGAAATTTATGTAAAGTTATTCATGAGTACAGTAGTAATAATTACTAGAAAGTTACTCCGATTACCACTATAGCTCTTTGAATTTCTTGTTACCAGTCGAGATAATTGTAATACTCTTTCATAATTTTTAAACATGACAGCAGTAATTATTTGTTTTAACGAAATTAAGAATTTCAGTGGAGCTCAGATAAGAATCTGTTAAAAAGTGTGGAGATAGAGTTAAGTGTTCTGTTTCATCAGTCATTTAATCTTTGATTTTGATAAGCATAAAATAAACGAGGACTTTTCGGAAAGTAAAGATACAACGCAGACGACAGGATAGAGAAGTTTTAATGCGCGCGTTGGCAACACAGATTCTAACTTTGAACCTTTGAATTTACACTTGCAGTCATTTTTTAATTCTATGGTGATTGTGAAATGTGTGTCAGATGCGTAGAATGGCTGCGTCAATTAAAAATCCCGCTACATGTGAAGTTCGATCCGCCATACGTTTTCCTCAGGCAAAATGGATATTTTCAGCAGAAATTCAGCCGATGATGAATTTCTTAATCATGTTGTTACCGGTGATGAGACGTGTTTCTGTCACCATACACCAGTAACCAAGTAACAGTCGATGCAATGGCACCATACGAATTCCCGAAGAATCAAGAAATTCAAAACTTCAATTTCAGTACAAACAAAAAAAATCATGGCTTATGTTAGTCCAAGCGCCAACCGAACGAAACCCTATGTTATGGAGCACAAGACAAAATCCTTTACTTTATGGAAGAGTAGTAAGAGGGGAATCTAATGATCCATGTCTTCCGGAAGCGAAATGGTGCATAAGCCAAAAATTGATACCACAAGTAGTTGACTCGTAGGTTTAGCATTTTGTTTCTCCTGCAATCAAAAACACGAAAACATGGAAAATTAGGTGCAGGAAAACACAATGGTAAGTTTACGAGTCAACCACTATTGGTATTAGTTTTTGGCTTATGCACAACTTCGCCTTCGTCAGACATGGATGATTAGATTCCCCTCTTATTATTCTTCCATAAAATAAAGGTTTTTTTTCTTGAGCTCGGTGACATAGGGTTTTGTGCGGTCGGCTCTTGCACTCTGTATTCTGGGACAGATATTATATATTCTTATGCCTTGCATCCAACGACTTCCACTTACTTCTTTACCTGAAAGGGCAAACCTTCCACGGCAATGATGAGATCAAAATCAAAATTGAAACGCGTTCTCGACAGCAGGCGACAAATTTCTACGACACTTGTATACAGAAGCGTGTGCCCAGACTAAACAAATGCCTGGACTACTGCAGTAATTATGTTGAAAAAAAGATATACAGAGTGTCCACTCTCAACGGTGGCAAATAGCTAATTTCTAAACCGTTAGTCATAGATATATAGTTCCAATTGCAAAAATGCTTTTAAAAAAGTTAAAGAATTGCTTTTCAAGCGATTTAGCCCAAAAAATTTTTGTTAAAAATTACGAAAATTAACTTTTCATACGGTCCCCCGGTCCTATTAGTGATATTTAGTAAAAATTTTCCTTCACCGTTTCAAGATATACAAAAAAGGTCCCGTTCATTTAACATTATAATTGAACGAGTTATAAAACTTTAAATTTCATGACTTAAACCACTTTTCTGTAGTTGAAAACGAATGAGTTGGACTAAGTTTTTAGGGAACGTAAAATATGTGCTTAAATTATTATAAAGGGCGTCCATTTCCAACACTACCCAATAGCTAATTCCTAAACCATTTGTCACAGACATATAGTTCCGATTACAAAAATGTCTTAAATGAGATAAAGAAATATTTTTAAAGCAATTTAACTGAAGGTGCTACCACCGTATAAGTTTTACGGTGGTGTTAATTTTTATTAATTAATTTCTAGATGGGTTAAAATAGTCGAAGACGCAAGTTTTAAAATTCTCTTTATCAAGAAAATCAAATGATGGGCAATGGCCATTTTATTTTAAAATAGGTGTGTTATTTTTATAAGCTTTTTTATTTTGCTAAAAACGTTCGTATGTATGTTGTATCTAGCTCAAAATTTCTATTCAAATTTTAACTCATTCTAAATATCCGATCGAGGATCAATGTGCACACTTATTTATATCCAATGGCAATGTAATATTAATACAATTTTAGGTGCGTACCATTATTTATTTTATAGGACTACACTAAATTCTGTTAGGTTAAGTAATCTAATAGAATTTTAAATATATGTTATTTTGTAATTAATTGTGACTGTTGCTTGTCATAATTTAAATTAAAAAAATTTCTGTTATGTTTTTACTTATATTTTTTGTAAAATTTTGCTTTAATATGTAATCAACATAAATTTAAAAATAATATTGTAAAAATTATTTTACTCTTAAAGTTCAATGTTAAATTTTAGATCATGCGTTTATTTTTTTTCCAGTAAATTTGTGACTGACCCCTAATTTGCAGCAAAAAAGATGCTTCAACTAAACAGCTATTACTCGGTTAGTTTTAATTGCAGAGGAACGGGACTTTTTTGTATTACTTGTCAGAGTAGTAGTAAAAATTTACTAAATATCGCTTATAGGACAGGGAGACCGTATAAAAATTTAATTTTCGTAATTTTTTAATAAAACATTTTTTTTACCTAAATCGCTTGAAAAACAATTCTTCACCTTTTTAAAAGCATTTTTGGAATTGGAACTATAATGTCTATGACTAATGATTTAGAAGTTAGCCATTGACCACCGTTGAGAGTGGACACCCTGTATAATTGCAAATAATTCGTAATAAACATTTTATCAAATAAGATTTTTTTGAGTGTGTATGCGTCATTGTATCTTTTTACTGTTACAGCAGTTACTGTTTGCCCAATGCACTTATAGGAATACGATTTTCACCCTCTAAAAGTTCGATGCCGATGTAATGCGTTGTGAGAATTTTTAAATTTTATCAAAAAAAGAACACCCATCTTGAAAATTTTAAATATATTTTTTAAATTTTTGCAGAAATAAAAACACAAGTTGATTTTTTATATTTCTTTTTTTTTTGTATAAAAATGTATTTTATTAATAAACATAGCTAAAATGTTAAAAGTAATTTTTGTAAAACGTTGCACATCGGCATCGCATGCCCATTTTGTCTTGGTGAACAGTGTGTATAGATAGTGACGTTATACTATAAATAGATAAGGCCCCAGTCCCTGTTCCTGAAGACACTCGCGAGCTGATGGTATTCCTATGGGGAGGCATTTTTCTAATAAATCTTTCGCATTTTCACATTTTTAGATAATTTTTTTGCATTAGGTAGCTGAGGTCCGTCTCTAGAGCGCACCATTTTTATTTTGTCGATTTAGGGCGAATATACTTACTATAAAGATATTACAGATATTTTCTATAAAGTTACTTTCACTTTCTGAACCGGTTTTGAAAGTGAAACTAACTTTATAAAAAATATCTGCGTCCAAAATCGATAAAATAAAAAAGGTGTGCAATAGAGACAGACCTCAGTTATCTAATGCAAAAAGAAATATTTAAAAATGGCAAAATACGAAAGAGTTATTAGAAAAATGCTTCCCAATAGGAATAGCATTAGCTCGCAAGTGTCTTCACGAGCAGGGACAGGGGTCTTAAGTGATTTATGAATAATAAGTCATCAGTCAAATTTTCTTATGAAACTAGGTTTGTCAAGCAAAAAGTCCCATTCGCTATTGCTTACCATGTGAAAGAAATTTTTAAAGATATCGTGTTTGCATTTTAGTATTTTTAAACAGTACTTTTTGCATTGGTTAGCTGAGATTGACTTGTACAAAATCCGTTTTTACTTTTCCGATTTTGTTTACAGAAATTTTTAATCTGACACTTTCATTTTTGGGACCGGTTTCAAAAGTGAAAGCATCTTATTGAAAAAAAAATCTGCATTCAAACACGGAATAGTAAAAGATGGCAGAGATAAAGATCCATCTCAGCCATCAATGTATAAATAAAATTAAATAAAACATTAAAAAGTATTAATATGCAAACAAGATAACTTGATAAATTTCTTCCATGGGATAAGCATTAGTAAGCGAATCTTTCCAGGTGACTGAAGTAGTCTCTTAAATCTGAATTTTACTATCAGCGAAATTCGCTCTCAGAACGCCTCTTGACACCATTGACGCCAACGGAATTTCGTGTCGACCCTTCACCTCCACATTATGCACGAAATGGAGACATTCTGTTCAGATCGTTTTTAGATGCGTTCGTAATTATGTAAATAAGTAGCATCTATTGTTGTCGTTCAGTCCGTCCGTCCGTCTGTCTGTCCGCATATAACAACGCAAAAACTACCCAACTGAATCGTTTGAAATTTAAAATACATAATTACTACATAATTTTGTCGAGTCATTTCAAATTTTATGAAAATCGGATGAATAGATCAATTACAGGGACAATCAAAAGCATTCCGTTACATTACGGTCAATGGGGAAAAATGTTTCAAATGCATTTTAATGGTGTTACACTCATTCGAACGTAATAAAATTGATATGCATCTATAAAGTAGATATTATAATATACATTTTGCATAATCTGTGGTGCAGAGAATATTTGTTATTGATTTACAAGGCCACACAAAAGTATTCCGTTGCATGATGGTATAGGGAGAACATTGTTTGGTGCGCATTTTAATTGTAATTAACTATTTACAATTTTATGAGATTGATATATGAGAGTGATATTTTTAAAACTTCGTTATCGTACGAACGCACCTCATTTGCTATGCTTCACGTGCAATTTCCAACTTGTTTTTTCTCTTTTCAGGTGAACACTTTGCAAGAGGAACATCTGGAAGAAAGGACTCCTCTGTTTTCTCGCAATCATCTAGTTTTAAAAAGACTGATCCCCAGCATGCAAGGAACCATTACGACCCATGAAAGTGGAGTGGATTGGGTCGTGGAATGGCAGATCCAGGGTTTCTCCACTCTTCCGAAGACTGACGGCGCAGGCTACTGGAGTCCTATATTCTCATTCGGCGGTGAAAGATGGTTCTTGAAAATCTTCCCGAATGGTAATAGTCATTGGAACTCTTCTGGAGACGTTGATATGTGGCTCCATAAATGTGATTCCGGTCGCTCCATCAGACTTTCATTTTCCCTTTCGCTGAAAACGGCGAAAGGGGAAAGACACAAAGAGAAACATGTCACAAAAGTCTTTGATAATTCTTTATTCAACTGGGTTCATGGATTGAGTCGATTCGTACCGGGAGCGGAACTGACCACGTTAAGATCCGATCTGTTGCCGGACGACGTCCTGACGGTCGTCTGCACCATGAAGGGGAGGTCATCTGCCGGAAGTGAGAGTAAGTCTTTGTCAGCTGACCACAAACACTGCATAAAAAAATCTAAACACGTTTTTTTAAAATTTTGTAAGCTATTGACTTCCAATATTTCCTAATAATTATTTTTTATTTATGAAACAGTAGATGTTTCTGTAGTCAAACAAAGTCTCATGATTATGATTCGGAAATGCTGGTGCGGAAATACTTAAATGCTATCAAAAAGAAAGATCGCAGAATCCCTATTCCTTATCGCGATTTTAATAACTTTAAGAATTTTTAAGGTTCTAAGAATTTAAAAGCCAGTCTCTGTTTAAGAAAATCAATGTAACGGGCTTCAGTAGTCTTAAGAAATTTTTATTGCACTTCAATTGAGATAAATAAATTTTTGCATTTTCAATTTCTGGAGAAAAAAAATATGGAAGTTCTGGACTTTCGGAACAGGTTCCGAAAGTGAAAGTGGCCACAAATATTTTATTCAAAAAATCCTGTCCATTAAACTTTAAAGTAATTAGATTTTTCAAAGGAATATTGTCATTGGTTTAACATTAGCCTGTAAATTTCTGTATTCTTTTTATTTTTCTATATATTTTTTTACATTTCTGTACATGGTCTGTTATAAGAGACTATCAGTTTAGAAATGAAAAGAGAAGAAACAACGGCAGCTAATACATTATTCTCTCATGTACTGAATGTATGATATGAAGAATTTATTTAGTTTTCTATAATTTTTTTAATAGCAAATGTTACCACCAAATAACACTGCATTGCCTTTGAACATAAGAAGACCCAAATTATACTTTCTCTGGCTGATACTTTTAGATATTTGGCATTTTAATAGTTAAATAGGCTAAAGCGTCATAATGAAATGTAATTTTTTTAAAAACCTTTATATGATATTTTAAGCATTTTTATCGATTAACAGCCCAACGAAAAATTTCAGTAACATTCGAACCAAATTTAAAATCGGTTTCATATCCACATACATGTAATTCCAAACCTGATGTATTTAAAAGCTGCCAGTACCTGTTTTTGAAAATTCTCTATGTTATTGTGTTCTGGATGAATCAATGACGTCACTCTCTTGCAAGTATAACTTTAATTAGCTGTTATCTCATACTTGTAATGTGATACCTGATAGTATTAAACTGCCAATGACTGTTTTTGTAAATTCCCTATTTTAGTGTGTTCTGAATGAATCAATGACGTCACTCTCTTGCATGTATAACTTTACCCATAGGTGCCAACCTGACATTAATCTTCCGTGATACGCGTGTTAGTTTGGCCTTGGTTTAATGAATTTCGAACCAGAATTTTTTCTAAGAAATAAAAGTAAACATATTCAACTTAAACATCTAACATTAAATAAATAAAGATTCATGAAAGGAATTTTCTGGTCCGAAATGAGGTAAACCTGGATCAAACTAACCATGTATTACGGAAGATTAGTTGAAAGTTGGCAGCTATACGTAACCCTATACGTATATATCATAGGTAATTAATGGTGATGGCACCCATGTGGAAAATGTGTAATCAAAATAAAAATTTTAATTTCTTCGATCTGTATTGTAATCAGAGATTAGTGTACTGACTCTGTGTCATATGCATATTTCCTCCTTGCGCCCCAATCGAGTTTTTTCTATGGGGGGAGGATTCAGAACGGTTTTTTGTGCGTGCATAACATGTCCATTTCTTGCAATACACGTACGGTTCCAACGCTCTTTAGGGTTTTCGCATGCGCTGAGCATTTTCCGATGAAAAAAATGGGTGTTGCCATTGGAAATTTTCGAGTTTCTGTAACTATAACCGTAACCGTGAGCTCCATTTTGTTGCCGTTTACAGAATCTCGAGCTCATACCTCTGAATAGCTTTATCTGAAATTTCACCTCGATCGGTTGAGCGGACTAGCCGTTAGAGCTCCATATATCGGCAAAGTTTTTTTATGACCACCCTGTATATGCATTTCAATAAACAACATTTTTTCATGCAAAAAGACATTAAATCCGTTTTAAGTGTGGTGGTAATTATGTAAATACGCATTACCTATAGTTGTCGTTCAGTCCATCCGTCTGTCTGTCTGACCGCATATAACAATGCAAAAACTACCCAACCAAATCGTTTGAAATTTAAAATAAATAATTATTACATAATTTTGTCAGTCACTTTAAATTTTATGAAAATCGGATGCATAGATCAATTACAGGGACAATCAAAATCGATGAGGAAAAAGTTTCAAATGCATTTTAATTGTGTCACACTCATTGGAACATAATAAAATTGATATGCATCTAAGAAGTATATATTATAATATACATTCTGCCCAATCTGTGGTGCAAAGAACATTTATTATTTTTTACAAGGCCGCCCAAAAGTATTCCTTTACATAATGGTATAGATAGAACATTTTTAGTGCGTGTTTTAATTGTAATTAACTATTTAACATTTTATGAAATTGATATACATTGCTGATGAATATTACAAACTAATTCCTGAATAAAAAAGGAGATAGTATTTTCAAAGACACATAAAAGATTTCGGCTACTATACTTTATCCGAAATACTGTGTACTATTACATCAATATCCGAATAATTTTAGGTGCATCCGTAATTATATAAATAGCTAGCACCTATATTCGTTGTTCAGTATGTCAGTCCATCCGTCCGTCTATCTGTCCGCATATAACAATGCAAAAACTGTCCAACCAAATCTCTCCAGATTTAAAATATATAATTTTAGCGTAATTTTGCCGAGTCACTTTAAATTTTATGAAAATCAGATGTATAGTTTAATTAGAGAGATAATCAAAAGTATTCCATTACATTACGATCAACAGGAAAAATGGTTCGAGTGCATTTTAATGATGTTAATCTCTTTCGAATATAATATAATTGACATGAATCTATGATGTATATAATACTAAAATTTACATTCTGTACAATGTGTAATGCAAAGAATATTTATTATTAAATTACAGGCCAGACAAAAATATTCCACTACATAATGCTACACAAAAAAATATTGTTTGGGGCGTGTTTTAATTATATTGAACTATTTCGCATTTCATGAATATGATATACGTTGCTGAGGTGTAATACAAGTTACTTCTTGCATATTTACAAAAACACAAAAAAGATTTCTACCACTATACTGTTTACTATAACAGCAATATCTGAATATTTTTAAAACTTCGTTATCGTACTGACGCACCTCATTCGTTACGCTTCACGTGCAATTTCCAACTTATTTTTTACTGGGAGGTTATTTACGTTTTATATGAAAGGGAAGAGTTTGGGCTGTTTTGTAAACAAAAGGGAAGGCAAGGTACGGCACCTTGCTGAAACTGTCTTGGAGAAATTCTACTCCCATTTTCAGAAGTTTTGAATATTCGGCATATCTGTGCGGGTTTTTTTCAGTTTTACTAATCTTTACATTTCTTTCTTTTATATTTCTAATATGAAACTTCAGAAATGTTATTATATATTACTAATTTTATTTTATTTCAAATGGTTAATTAGAAATTTTTAATATGACATTCTACAATCTGAACTTATGTGCGTGGACGGATGTTATAACTTAGTGAAAGAAAGATATAAATGTATGGTACTTACGTATTACCACTACCGCAGCAGAAATTGCGTTAATGCGCCAATAAAGAGCAATCTTGTTGTTTGCGTCAAAAATGGCATAAAAAATGAGAAAAAAAAGCACTAAAGCACAAAAAATGGCGCTAAAAATCAGTAAACAACTAGGCAACAAGGAATCCTAAAGATAACTGAGTGCGTGTTCGAACAACAAGATTGCTCTATTGGCGCTTTAGCGAAACTTCTGCTGCGGTGGCGTTAATACGTAAATACAAAATGTATTTATTTTAATAGGCAACATAATAAGTCACAAGCTCTTTAAAAAAATAAAACATTATCTATGTTACTTAGCAGAGGGATTCGCCAAACTTTTAGACAGATGCACCACTCAATTGAAATTATTCTTTTTCACCTCCTCTTTTATCAAAGATAATGTTAACATTTAAAACAACATTAATATACAAGTCTATTAACCTACTCAGTTCCGATGTCGGCCGTAGGAGACACTAAATAACAACTTTAAATTAACTTAAATGGTTCTGAAAATTTTTACGTTATTTCTAGACTTTTTTAATAAATGCGTGCATATCATAAGTATCGATAAATAGACTGATACATCTTCGTGGACATTTTATAGGCGTTTTAAACTGATATTTGTTGCCCTTTGTAATATTTGCCTCAGGGCAGAGGAGGTTAATACTCGGATTATCTTCGCTTCCGATGTTGTTTAATAACATGAAGGATATCATGCTAATACAAAGCTCATACAATATACAATCAGAAAAAATGTATAAAATAATTTTAATATGACAAACACGGAACAAGTTGTGCAAAATGTTTTGCTCTTTATTAAAGGGAAATCTATGCAACTCCTGACTTGTTGGAAAAAATGACTTATTTCCACTGTACTCTTTAAAATTACATAAAATTACATAAAAATCTTAATTTATGATATTTTTAGAACGCCTTTGGCTTATTTATTCCTATAAAATTCGAATATCCTTCAAAATTGTTCTGTGTAAGCATTTATGTCTTAAAAATAACAGCCTTATCAAATTTCGACTTCCTGTCCTTCAACAACAATTCCATAGCAAATGTTATTTAGAAAATTTTTAGAATGATTTACGCTTAGTTTACTCTTTTAAAATTTTAATTTCTATAGAAACCATTATTTGTGATTAACTGTAATGTAAAAATAACCATCATGCTAAATGTGAAATTTCTAGTTTTTTCAGTATCACAAAAACCATATGTTTAGAACTTTTTCCCACTCGGCACACTTTTAACTTTTGAATTAATTAAAAGTACTACTTTGTGTGCATTTGTATGTTAGCAGTCATTCAAATTTCAATTCTTTATCTTCGACAATTCTATGGAAATCTTATTTTTGAAAGCTTTTCATGCATTTAAAATTTTGAATATTCAAGAAAGAGTTCTTAGAAAATATTTTCATTGTAAGTACCGTACCAAATTTCTAGTTTCTATGTTTTCAGTGCAATAAAAACCACTATTTGATAATGGTTTTTTGGCGCCTGCGCCTTTCTTGTAGGTAGTGACACAAACATAATATATAGATAGCCTGTGTTGGAGTAGAAATAATCACCATCAGTTTATTATTATTATTTTTAAATGAATTTGATAGCACTAGAGATTACTCCTACAAAGAAACATTACCTCTTTATGATATTAATATAGATTACTTTATTACAAAGTAGTGCAATGTTTAAAAAGTGTGCTTTAATAAGTTAAGAATATCTTTATAAGCAAAGCGTGTTTTAAACCTTAATTAAATTCATTTTCTTTTGTTTTTAGATTATAATTGTCGTGAGAAACTCTTAATAGCTCTTTGCATTGCCAGCATTATAATTGCCGTTGTCACAGGATGTGCTTTAGCCTACTCTAAAACACCATTATCATTTTCGCATCCTGGTAGAGGTACGTGTCTTCTTTTACTCCTAACTTCTACAATTCTCATCACTTCTACACTGTTAAAAAAATCCATGAAAAAGCAAAAGATATACTATTAATCAAATTGTCATCTATTATCCGTTTGTAACATTTTCACGAGTTGAAAAAAAACTTATGAAATAGGTATCTGTGTTTGTCTGTCCGTGTTCTCATTTACTTAAATGTGCTCAAATTGCCGTGAAATGTATATATGTTATCTGTATTTACTGTGGTATGTTCGGTATTGGAATTCCGATGTGTTGCACATACGATTCACCTGCATTCAATTAAATTCCGTTATGTTATAGCCCATCGGGAAAAATCATTTGTTGTGCAATTAAATAGTTATAAACTATTTTAAATACATTTAAATTCATACATATGACTGAAGTGTACTCGAAAACGGTTACTGTAGAAGTTGATTTGCATATAAAATATTGTTCATGCACAATGGCGCACAGAAATATTTGGCTACTTTTATGAATAATTATTAGAAATGCAATTGGAAATTAAATTATTGGAGCTTAAAATTAAATGATCTTTTTTGTATGTTATTTGATGTTCTGTAAATTTTATGGGTGACCATATAGAGACACACGAAAAGTAAACAGAGCATTTCAGTGTATTGATGGAAATGGCTGGTTGGAAAATTTCTATTGTGCTATATGAATTGAACGAACTTTCAGCTATGTAATACGTACAAACATCGTATCCTATACAGGGCTTCACTAAAAAATTTGAAAATTTTTCGACCTATTCAGAGTAATTGCACAGATTTTATTTTGAAATACATTTTCCATTTCCAGAATTGTTTATTTCGACATGGGTGGGGCTAGTAGAGCTTTAGTCTTCGGGTAGGCCTCCTCCCCTAGTTGAACCTTGTTTACCTAGGATATTTTGTGTGAATAAATTGTGAAGTTATATAATGATATTCTTAATGTGTTGGAAAGGATTTCATAATTTGTGCTGAACGCATGATTTTTCATTCTAGTTTCTCAAAACTTGTTTTAATATTAGATTGTTCTCATTATTAACATTTTCTGCTATTCAGAACGGAAAATTTCTGTTATTAGAAATCACTGCAATAGCTCAATATTAAAAATCTAAATAATTTGTATAATTACTGGTGCACATTTTCATGGAATAGGTGATTGTACTGAATTTATCCATTTTAAATCGCCTTGTCTTCAAACTCTGTACTCGACAGTGCAGGAGGATGTGTACTGTATAATACTCTGCCTCTGGACACCAACTGATCGCAATCAACGACTTGATGTCAGACCAAAGCATAAATTGCAAAAAGATTACTGGAACCCGGGTTTTCTCTCAATTGAAAAAAAAAGTTTGTTTGTCTTTCTTGCAAGGAAAAATAAATTTTCCTTTTATTTTGGAAATATAGTTATATAATATTGTTTTTATAGATTATTTTTCTAATGTTTTTTCTTAGTGAAGAGTCAAAAAGTAAAAATTTCTATCAAAAACATTAGCTTCGTTTCAACAGCTGACAAGTTGCAATTATGAAACTGCATTTTTATGTGCTAATAGTATACACCAGAAGTTAACGTATGTCAATGGGATTTCTATTCAATCTGAATGTTGTACAAGAACGCCTCTTAAAATCCTTAATTAATATAAATTATATTTAAAGGGGGCAGGAAGGTTTTGAACTGATGATATATAACTGAAGTTTGTTAGCGTGTTCGGAAGCTTGTGATTAATTTAGACTCTGAATCCTTTATTTAGTTATTTTTTTTTAATGTTTTACAGAAATAAAAACTATTTGTTAAATTGCAAAATATAATTACCAAAGTCATAATGTAGTACACAAATATTAATCTTGCAAAATCCATTTTTCTAGGATTTGTAAATCCGAGATTCCTGTTTTTGAGTCGTCATTTCCTTTTTATAATGCATATTATGTTATCAGTTATACCAAATAAATAAATGCATAAATAAAACAGGAATATACATAACAAAAAATCCAAATTTTTAATTTTTGTTATATGGCTAGATAAACAATTTTATTTGTTTGTTTGTCGAGTATAATCTAGGAACAACCCAAAAATGAGTTTGAAGAAGAAACGATGGCTTTCAGAGTAGAAGCAAGTATTTTTTGCGCCTCTTAATTATAGACTATGTTCTTTTAAAAAGCTTCGGGCATTTCTGTATTTTTATGGTGTTTCTAAGAAATTACATTTTACCAGCTTATATCAATATTAAAAGAGAATAAGTTACTTTACACGTGAAAATATTATTTTGATATTATAGTTTGATTTTAATATTCTTGGTTCTAGAAGCAGTCACTAAAATAGAGACTTCAGAAATGAACAACACTATTAATGGATCAGAATTGGATGGTTCAGTTTCTAACGAGATTGGTGATACTGATATCAAGCAAACGGGTAAGTTTAAGGAGATGAAAACTAATAAATATAAGTTATCTGATTTTAAAGCAGAAACTCATTGTATTCTATTCCGTCTTACTTGATTCTAGAAGGAGTAAAGAAAGCTGCTGAAGTAACTTTAACTACGGAACCGAATGCTGAATTGAATAAAACTAATCAATCAGAAATTGCTAAATCTGTTACTCCTGAAGCTTCTGTAGCTAATCAAGCTGATAATGCTGAAACAGATGAATCAGGTGAGTCTATCAGTAACAGTAACAAGAAATTTAAATGTTTATTTTTTAAAGAAGAAAATATAGTGTATTTTGCACAGTTTTTCTCTTAGTACAGTAGACTCCCTTAAATCCGCAACTCTTTAAAATCAAATCCGAAAATCTCTAACATAAATTACAGATGTAAAAAATAAAACTTTTTATTTCAGATGTAGGGACAAAATTTTATTTTCATATCAATTCTATAAATATTTTCATCTGTAGTTTTCATTAATATTACGGAATTCATATTTTTTCATGAAAAAAGAATAAATTTATTTCTGAAAAAAAAATAAAGATATTGTTGATATCACTGGTAACCGGAAAAAACTTTTTGCCAAATTCATTTATGCATTCATCAAGCATTTTTGATTATTAAGTCTGGATAAACCTGAAAGAAACTTCCTTATTGTATTATTTTGACGTGAATTAGTTGTGTATCTTTATGAGGCAAGTTTCCCTGAATAATTTATGAAAAATGTATCTCATCTTATCAATGAATATTTAACTATACATTATTAATTATTTACTTGAACTTTGCTTTTAATCTTTTAATCATTTATAAATATGTGTAAATTTTATTATCTTAGTTTATTGCTTAATTTTATTATTTTAATATTTTACTTTATTATAAGCATTTATTATAAACTCATTTCTATTATTAATAGCACTGACATTACTGTTTTTAAAATGCAAACAAAGAAATTACCAAAAATCCGCTCAACCTCTCGTCCCAAGGTGTGCGGATTTGAGAAAGTGTACTGCAATTTTATTAGTCTGCTTTTTTTCCCCCTATAACCCAAACAAATGAATTTAAGAAAAATACAATGCTATAAAAGTTCTCTTTTCTCTGATTACTTCAGAGAAACAAAAAATGTGATTTTTTAAAAAATTTATTTTAAATAATTTCTTAATGAAAAAAATCTATTGCTATTTTTGCTTCAAATGTAGCATTCACCTTGCTTTTAAGGTGTAATTTCATTAGAAACAGAATTCTATTTTGAACCATATATCGAAAGAATATAAGAAATATATAGATTTTAGGGAATATTTGGAAAATTTAGATTCTAGAAAAATGCTTAACTTTACTTTTATAAAGCAAATATACACACAAAAATGATTATCAAAAGACTATTTTCATAGATAGTAAATTTGAACTTTTAAATACTATCAGGGTCAAGATAGTTTTGAAAAGAAACCTGCGACTGAAAATACATTAGAAAGCAAAAAGCAAATAAATGAATCCGTGGATAATAATTATGATGTGACATTTAAACATTTTCACAAATCCTACATGAATACTTTTTTTTTAAGAAACAGCACTAAAATTTTTAAATATTTTTGATACAGTACCTTCTTTTAGAAACATAATAAAAAGAAATCTTCTATATTACGAAAAGAAACTTGATAATATAATTTTTTATCATCTAATTTTTATTTCAGACAATATTACAGCAGTTACTTTGAATATTGAAATCAAAATATTTTTTTTTTGAAAACCAGCTCCCTTAACTCGAGAATTAAGGTTAAAGAGAGCTAAAGTTAAAGAAAGCAAACTTGAAGACTAAGCATAATTGTTGTGGTCGTGAAATGCTATCATTTTGTTGCATTTGGCGATTAACGACTATTAATTTCTAAACCTGCTTGATAGTAATGGCAGTGTCTAAAAGGAATTACAGAGGAAGTTTTTTGGATTTAAAAATGCATCCAACTTGGACGTCTTTCGAGTACTTCACTCTGACATTTTTTTCGCAACATAGGAGTATAGGTTTACTTCAAAGTCTAAACTATTGTATTTTGTTAGAATTACAATTTAAACTCAATTCATGTGAAAAGATGAATTTAGTTTGCTTTTCGTTCATAAATTCCTAATTGAATCAGTTTCATTTCAACACTTATCAAGATTGAGTGAAATTTCTGCATCTGCACTCAATGAGTTCATCCAGTTATAACATTGAAAAAAAAAACATGAAATCTATTTTACACTTTTCAGTGATTCCATTGTAAAAGTTTCTAGAGACCCTTTCTATAATTACAGTTGAAAGCCTGTTGATTCGGAAGTGAAAAGTATTCAGATAAGCGATTCTAACAGTTTTGTGACACGAGATAAGTGATCTAAAACACGTTCTATTGCTGATTATTTACAGCCATTTGCTGATCTATGTATCGGTATTACGCACTAAAATCTGCATTTGTTTTAATTTCTTTACTTGGGAAAATTGACTGTTTTTAATATATTTAACCTTCTCTGAAATAGCTGTAGAATTTCATAAATGTTTGATTTTAAAATACAATCTCATTTTATCATACTTGTGTCTAGAAAGAGCCTCAAAAATACAGACTTCAGTTAATAATAGATCAGATATTGTTGGATCTAATGAATTTGAAGCTTCAGCTTCACGCGAGACTAGTGCTACTGATATCAAAGAAGACGGTGAGTTTGAGGGAAAAAAACAGCAGTAAATACATGTCTTTTTTTGGCACAATCTCATTTTATTTTGTTTTATTCTAGAAGGCATAAACAAAACAGTAGCTGCTGAAATAAATGAAATTGATAATTCAGAAATCGCTGCATCTGATATTTCTGAAACATCTGCAACAAATCAGGCTGATTCTGCTGAGAAAGATGAATCAGGTGAGTGTATGAAAAGCAGGAACAATAAATATATATACTGTGTAATTATTCTAAAGTTAGAAAGGAATATATTGCATTCTAAAATATACACCATTTGTGCCTCTATTAGTTTGCATAACTGGAAGTCAATTTTGATTTTTTTTTTTTTTTTTTTTTTTTTTTTTTGGAAAGAGTGTAAAAATTTACTTTTGCTTTTGAGTAAATTATAAGGAATATTTAAACAAAAATTGAAAGTGACTTAAATTAGTTTGGAAGTACAGAATTTTGTTTGTGTTAGTTATTTCTTCACTGTTATCTAAAAAATGCTAAAGAAAAATTACACCGATTAATTTACTTGTTAAAAGTTACTCTAAACTTCTAAAAAAATTGTTTTGCTGTTTCTTAAAAGTGAGATTGTTTTCTAGAAAAAGCTTGTTTGCTCGTTATTTGAATATCTCCTTCTCGTTTCATTTCAGATCACAATTCACCTAAAGATCATGAAAAACAACTTGTTCTTTATGCTGCCGCCATTATTATACTCGTCATTGCTATAGCATGCGTTCATCACTATTCCAAAACATCTCTATCAGCTACGCATGCTTATGGAGGTATGTATTTTTTTCTAACAACTATATTATTAAGCAACCCTATAATTTTTCTATTACTTCAACCCTGTTATCACGCAAAATTAAGTTGGTGTGAAAAATTTATCAATATTTTTCACACTTGTGTACGTGGAAGGTTTAAATGAAAATTTCTATCAAAAAGTGGAGTGTCTGTCAACAGACTACAAAGTCATGAAATTTTAAAAGTGTGCGAATTTTGTTGAATAATTTTTTTGGTGGGGGGGGGGGGCAGTTTTGACGCAAAACGCCAATTTATTATCCTTAATTCTTGAAGAAACACAGTCGTTAATATCAGCAGAAGACAACAACATTATCAAAATTGACGTGTTGGAAATAGCTGAAACTGATGAATCTGAAGCATCTGATTCTAAGACATGCGTTACTGAAACTGATGAATCTGAAGCATCTGATCCTAAGACATGCGTTGCTGAAACTAATGGACAAGTTAAGACTGTTAGAAACAGCAACAATGAATTTATTTGAAATGAAAATCAAATTTCAAAGTTAAATTATTTTAGAGTGAAAATAAAATTTTTCTGTGGAAAAATTTCTAAGTATTAACACAATGTATTTATACGATATTTAATTACTTTAAAAGAAGAAGCGAATTTTTTTAATGTTACCGTATTATCCATACGACTAACATATATTGCTTTAACAATAGCGGATAATCATGATAATCTATATTATAAAGGCCAAACGTATCTGTGCGTAACGCATACGTCATTTTGCGAATGGCAACACTTTCAAATTTTAATTGAAACTACGGTATTGCAATTTTTCTACTACAAATTTTTATATTTCTAAATATCGTACATTTTCAAATTTTATAACATCGTGTAGGGAAAAAATGTACTTTTAAATGAAATTTGTTTGAAAGCTGTATCTTAATTAGTTTTTGGAATATTAATTTTTTAGTAGTTTTTAAACGGCTTTTCTAATCGTGGCAACTGGATTACTACATTTCTATTAAAAGCAAAGAAAAAAAGGGAAGAAATTGATTACTGTATCTTTATGTTGCCATTTTCTCATTAAAATTGAAAAAAATGTAAATTTAAATATCTTCTATTACAATGCCCGGTGACTTTTGATTTTATTGAGAAAATTTGATTTACACGTAAAAGAATAACAACAGTTTAATATCTGTTTCAGCTAATAGCATTGAGACTTCAAGTTTTGAATCAAATGATCAAATTAAAATGCCAATTTTTTCTAAGAAGGTGAATACAGGTACGAAATGGGCATTTGTAAATTTTGATATGATGGAAATGATGCCGGATTTAGGTATCACGGGATATAAATTCTATCATTAAGTCAAAGTGGAATAAATTTTGCTTTTTCTTTCATTTTGGAATACTAGCATGAGAACTTAAATTGATAACTTTATCATAATGACAGATCTTTATTATTTTTTACTGTTTACATGTACGATTAAAATTTAATTTTAGCAATTTCTGCAACTGAGTTTTATAGAAATAGTATTTTGCTAATTTGAACGTTAAATATCTTTTGTTTAAGAGTTAGACTTACTTTTAGGTGCCTTTTTTACTATAACTAATTTTGTAGGTATTGTAAATCAATGAAACAGTTCCTTTTTAAACATTTTCTTTCGTCGAAAATCGACAGGTTCTACCTTGTTATATTAATGACGTTTCGCTTTCGACATTGCAACTGCATAGTTAATGTTACATGGACATTTTTCAATAATAGAGCTATCGTGTCTTTTTATAAAAGCTAGGCGAATTTCAGGATCCAGAAAATGAGATATGTGGCCCAATGAGATTTAAAGCTATGACAACAAACTTGATGAATTTGTAAGTTTTTCCTATATGTATACAGGATGAGTCATAAAAATAGAAACATTAGGCTACCTCCTTAAATATTGCCCCTAGACATACTTCCAATTACAAAGTTTCATAAAAAAGTGCAATTTTTGATAAGATAAGTTGCTACTCCATGGGGGGGGTCTTAAAAAAAAACATGAAAATTAATTTTTTTACGGGCCCCGTAGGAAAAAAATTCCAATAATAAAAACTTTTCTTATACACTCCTGAATTCGACTCAAAAAATTGCATCTTCATGTCTGCAAAACTCACAGAGTTATAGCCGTTTAGATAATTTATCGTGTTTTAAGGGATTAGACACAAATTTAAATGCCCTCAATTCAAGAAACAATGTTTAACAGTTCTAGATAACGTGTAAAAAAATCTTTTAGAGTTAAAATTTTGATTTTTTTTCTTTTTTTTGTGATATTTAGTCGCATATTTTGCTAACAAAATCACGTCCTAAAATTTCTCATAAAATTCATAAAAATAAGTGATTTGTTAAGTTTTAAATGGGATAATTTAAAATCGTTATAACTCGAAACATGATTCGTGGATTTTCATTTTTTTTCATTTAATTAAAGAGGAAAGTCTAATTTTAGTTCTGTTTCAGGTTTTTATTCAATATTAATTTTAAAATTATTACAAATATTTATTTAAAAAAATGATGTAATATATTTTTAAAAAATCATATTTTCAAAAATAAATATTTTTTTTAATTTTCCGAAACAAAATTAATGTAAAATAACCAAAAAAGGACATGTTCCAAGTTTACGCATTCTTTCTTTAACGATTTTTCTTTTATTAATTTAAACACGAGAAATAGTGGTGGTGGTGAGGGGGGGGGCATCATGCAGAGAAACACATTTAAAGATTTAAACAATATTCGGCTACTTATAAAATGTTTAAGTGCTTTTGAAAAAACTGAAAGCGAAAAGTAACTCTTTTTATAGCCCAAACTTCCGATTCAGTTTAATTTTTCTCATTTTCTTCTCCTTTCTGTGCTGTTCAAATATACGTTAGTTATATAAAACAATGTTTTTCTAACATGCCGATTAAAGATCTTTTTCATAATTTTTGCTCTCACATCTTCAGGCCTTTTTAACGTCCCAGAGAGGCTGTTAATAAAGTCTGTAATCTGCTCCTAGGCCGGGTCAGGTCCCGGACGTTACATTTTTCTGAAGACTTGCCTGGCCGGGCCTAACATAATTTTTCAATTATACCGGGACAGCTTCTTTCTTCTTAGGTCTGCACGGGACGAAATTTTTCATCCAGGTCTCTAGGTCTTCCTAATAGAGTCAGCAAAGCAAGTCTGGTATACATGGCTATTATATGAAGTATGCACTATTAATGGTCCATTTACAGGGACACTCAAAATAATTCGACTATATTATATTATATAATAAAAAATTATTTAGAGAGTATTTTAATCAAATAATTCTATTTCAAATGTATCGAAACTGATATAAATTGCTGAATATTTCACTACAATCACGTTAAATTAGGACATTCATAGCATTTTTTATTAATTTACTGGACACACAAAAAAAATCTGTTTTGCAAAGTAATTGCTGGAGAGTACGTTTTAAAATTTGGTATGCGCTTTTAAATTTAATAAGTTTTTTGCATATTACTCTTTATATAAAAATATTTTATACCTCATATGCAGGAATCCACATAAGTATTCGCGTACCGTTCTCCTTACTAAAGGAAATTGCTGAAAGGGAATTCTCATTTGAAATATATGTATCTCTTAAATGATCTAATTTTTGGGAATACATGTTGTTAATAGATACAAATCTCTATATCACATACAGGGTTGCAAAAAAATCAGATATTTTTCCGATTATAAATGGGATCATCTGAAATTCCTTTTTGAACTGCGTTATACATTTCCACAGGGTGAAAATTGACGCAATATTTTAATTTTTTAAACGGTGGACTTTTGTTACATTATTCTGAATATGTTGGAAAATGCTTCGCAATGTATGCTTGACGCATGATTTTTTCTTTCTTATTACATTTGTCGTTAGATTTGTATGTAAATTTTACAGAACAATTTCCTTTCATTTCAAATTATTAACTAATAAATTTAATACTGCAGAGAACAATCTGGAGCAAAATTCTGAAAATATGTATATGGGACTATGTACTCAGATGGCAGAAGAAAATGGTAAGTTAATATATTTTAATAGATAGTAAGCAATAATTGTTAGAGTCTTTTATCAGTTTAATTAAAATATTACTTGTGTTATCAAGATAGTTGGGGCTTGTTGTTAGGACCGGCCCAAAGGTATTTTCGCACCCGTGCGAGCAGTTGCCTGGCACTCCCTCCCCCCCCCCCCACACACACACATATATGAAAGAAAGGAAATATTCTTGCATTATTCTTAAGTTTTTATATATTATAGGTCGTTTTGGTCCTTTAAAATCTATACTCATTAACTCCCTTGCAGATTCTAAAAACACGTTAATTCGACTGGCTTTATAAAGATTACTGAAAATTGAATTATAATCTTAAAACCATTGGCGATCTCCCTGTAAACAAGTTTCCATTAATTTACTTTTTACTATGGAATTTTAATGCCGAATTATCTGCTGTTATTAACTGTTTCCATGTTTCAATAAATAAGACTAGTTAAACATTTGAAAATCAGCTAATGTAAAATTAACTGACTCACCAGAGTCCTTGACACTTGTTATTTTTTATCAGTGCTACATAAAAATTGTTATAAAAAATATTTTTTAAAAGTAACGTTTTAAATCTGAAATAATTTACACCAAAGGTTTATTTTCTTTTTATTATATTAACGTTAAAAATAATTTTTTTCGTTAGAAAGATAGTATTGTTATTCATGTTAACTTAGAATTGGCAACTGTAGTTAAAACAATCATCTCGAAATATAATATAAACATCTCGTGTATTTTTAAATATAAACTGTTTGACAATGTTATTATTTAGCTATTTTAAATCAGACCTAATTTTCCATCATTTACGGCTTTTAACACATACGATTGAATTCTTCATTTGATTTATTATTTTAAAGTTTTCTGCCATTTTTAATATTCACGTGTAAATACCTGTTTTTTGATTTAAATTTCGAATATTTTCCAGCTTACAAGTAATTATTTAATTCTAATTTGAAATTTTTTTCTGTTTATAATAAATCACATATAAATATAGCTTTAATTGAAAGGAAATATTATAATTTGCACTGTTTTTACAATTGGCAACAATTTAAAATAACAGCCATTACTAAAATATTTTTAAAATATGTCTCGAAATGCTGAAAAATTGAATTTAAAGTTGAAAAAAGCTACAAAATCAGTCAAGTTGAAAGGGTAAATGCAGTTTGAACACCGTGAGCTTCTAATGTATAGACTTAAAAAATGAATAATTTTTTATGTATATTTTTTTCTGCTTTAAAACTCTTTTAATGGAACCTACTTTAAGCAAATTTAACACTAAATATATACTTCTAATATATACTTCACTAAAATATTACTTTTTTTTAAACTGTCTGTTTTAGCGTGTTTATCAAGCAATTCTCAACAATACAATATTTTTCTATATTTTTGTAAGTAACAGTTTTCTTAGAAATTTGGGGAGAAAGATCTGCGGTCAAAAGAAACTCAATTTACTAAAGCAATAACCTAACTAAAGAAATCTAGATTTAATCCTATCTTTCAGTTCATGTTTATTGAATTACAAAATGTTTCGAAATAAAAATTTTAACTATGCAGTAAAAGTTTTACTATGTAATATTATGGTTTCAGAGAAAAAGCCGCATTCAAGACTACTTACGACGTGATAAACCCCCAAGACAAAAAACACACATGTTTTATCCGGAAACCCTTGATAGATTCTGCCAATTTTTAATAAATTGCTAATGTAGCTTTAAATTTGATATTGTTTGTATGTATTATTGGTTAAGTATGGTATTGGTTAAGTATGTATTATTGTATTATAAAAAAGTATTGGTTGTCAGCGCCGGTTAATTAGTGGATTAGACCGCAGAGTACAGTGTAAAAAGGTCTTAAAACTCTTACTATTGAAACTAATTTGCAAGGGAAGGGAGATGATTTGGGATAATTCTGTCTGCTTAGTATTCCGCGACGTAGATGGTGATAGAAACATTGCGCAATTCGTAAATAATTTCCTCCGTTGTGCAACAAGTGACAGTTATCATGGCATCATAAATAAAGTTAAGTGCTCGTTAGAGTGACCTTGGAAACAGTGATTACGAGTGAACAATTACAGGTTTACAAAAACTGTCAAAACTTTCAAAATGACTCTCTTTTTTATTAATAATTGTTTCTATATTATGATTTATGTATGTATCGATTTAAATTCATTCTGTTCTCTGTTTTGTAGCTTGATGTGAGCACTACCCTTTTGCTGTGTTTGTTTTTCTCGCGTGTTAAAATTAATGTAGAAAATGAAGAAGTGTGTATACAATAATTTGTGTGTGTGTTTTACACTTACCATATAATAATATTATACGTCTTTATCAAGATGAATTAGTGCAGTGTATAGATCAAAATGTGAATACGGCCGGTTCCCTTCTCCTATGGTGGATTTAATTGTTGGATACTTCAATGAAGAAGAATTCATCGGGTGAGTACCATTTACTCTCCTATTTAATTCTGATTAATGATAAGAAATGAAGAAAAACTATTGTATTGAGGTTATAGTGACAACTCACGCCATTAATAAGACAAACGTCTTTCAATGATTATGAGAACGATCTAAAAAGATATATCAATTTGATAACATAGTGATATACTAATTTCACACAAATAAAAAATATTGAATAAAAAAAACAAATAAAAATATAAGATTAGAATGGCTACATTAAAAGATAATTATTCAATTGAAAAATTGACAGCAACGAATTACAGTACATGGAAATTTAAAATTGAAATGCTCTTAACTAAAGAAGAGCTGTTCCATGTAATAACCGATAATCCACCGACCCCTTTGACCGATCAATGATCCAAAAATGATAGGAAGGCCCGGGCATTGATAAATCTAACTATTGATGATTCACAGATAACCCACGTTAAGAATTTACAAACTGCTAGACAAACATGGGATGCATTAAAAGAAATACATGAAAGATCAAATCTCACAAGCAAATTGTTTCTCCTTAGAAAGTTATATAGTATAAAATTAGCAGAAAATGGAAATATGATAAATCATATTACAAAAATAATGGAGCTCGTTGATCATTTGGCAGCTATAGGCGAAATAATTGATAATCACCACATTTCCGCGCTCCTCCTGTGCTCTCTGCCCCAGTCTTATGATAATTTAATTACTGCTCTCGAAAGTAAAGAAGAAGCACAATTAACTCCGTCATATATTAAAAATAAGCTGATTGACGAGTTTAATCGTCGAAATGAAAACTATGAAAGTATTGATAATACAGCGAAAGCTTTTAAAGCTCAGAAAAAGTTTCCAGCTAAAAAAGAATCAAAATATTGTTCGATTTGTAAAATGAGAAGCCATAACACACAAGAATGTTGGCACAATAAAAACAAAACACACACAACACAACAAAATCAACACAACAAAAATTACAAAAAACACTATTCTACATCACTCGTTTTTCAAAGGGGTGAAAGCAATTTTAAGAATGAACAAGCATCGGAATCGTATAACAGGTTTAATCGCTATGAAGGAAAAAACAATACATGGAGAAACAGCGAAAACAAAGATTATGCATTTATAACACAAGGGATAGAAAATAAAACATTCATTGTGGATAGCGGTAGCTCAAGTCACATTGCATCCTCTGAATCAATGTTTACAGAGATAAAATCGAGGGAAAAAACAAACGTGACTATCGCAAACGGAAAAAAACTTATCGCTTACGGTTCAGGCGATGTAAATTTAAATACGCTGACATCGGATAATAAAATTCATAAAATAACACTTAAAGATGTACTTCTAGTACCTGAAATCGAAACGAATTTACTATCAGTCAGCAAAGCAACCCAAAACGGATGTGAGATTGTATTTAAAAATGACCGATGCTCTTTCAAACTTAACGGAGAAATCTGCTTAGAAGCACAAAAGGTAAATAACCTCTATGAAGTCCAGTTGGCTAACGAAAACCACGCGAACATTACACAAACGTGCAACAATAAAAATTGTCTAGAACTATGGCATAGAAGGTTAGGACACAGAAATCTAACATCGATTAAAGAAATTACACAAAAGGAATTAGTAAGAGGTATCCAGATAAACAATTGTAAACATAATATAGATTGCGAACCGTGTATTAAGGCGAAATTAACTGATGAACCCTATCCGAAAGTTGCTCAGTATAGAGCAAGTAAAAGGCTTCAACTTATTCACTCGGATGTTTGTGGATCTTTTCAGACACCCACGATTGGGGGGAAATCATATTTCTTGACTTTTATTGATGACTACTCGCGATTCACAATAATCTATCTATTGAAAAGAAAAAGTGAAGTCTATGAAAAACTCAAAGAGTTCATTGCGCTGATAAGCAACAAATTTGGTGAAAAACCGAAAGAAATCAGAACGGATAATGGGGGAGAATTTACATCAGATGAAATTGAGAATTATCTCAAATCAAATGGGATAAAACATCAACATACAGTCCCATATTGTGCAAGTCAAAATGGGGTGGCTGAACGGAAAAATAGGTCGTTAGTTGAGATGGCAAGGACAATGTTAAATGAATCAAATCTACCTTTAAAGTTCTGGGGGGAAGCAATCTGTACGGCAAACCACCTACAAAATAGACTGCCTACAAAAGCTAATGCAAAAACGCCATATGAATTATGGACAGAAAGACAGCCAAACTTAAGTTACGTTAAAGTATTTGGCTGCAAAGCCTTCGCTTATATTGACAAAGCCAGAAGACAAAAATTAGATAATAAAGCTGTTGAAGGTATTTTTGTGGGATACGACAATGAATCTAAGGGATACCGCATATATGTAGGAGGAAAAGAAATAAAAATCGCGAGAACGGTAAAATTTCTTGAAAATAAATTCAAATACGTAAATGATAAGCCTGAAATTGAACAAAAACAAAATGAAGACGAAAAACGCAATTGTAAAAATCTCGTGGAGATAGAAATTTCGAACGGAAAAACAACACCATCTGCGTCTCAACAACAAATTGTGGAACTAAGGCGCTCAGATAGAATAAATAAAGGCGTACCTCCTGATAGGCTTATATATATTGTCAAAGACGACAAAATTAATGAACCAAAGGATTATAAGGAAGTTAAATTAATGGAAAACTCTCCGGTAAAACAGAATTGGATAGAAGCCATGGAGAGCGAAATGAATTCTTTAAGAAAAAATAAAACATGGTCAATTGTAGATCCTCCACCGAATAAGAGAATAATAGGTTGCAAATGGACTTATAAATTAAAGCGTGACAATACCGGAAAAATACAAAAATATAAGGCACGTTTAGTAGCTAAAGGATATACGCAAAAGTTCGGAGAGGATTATGACGAAACCTACGCACCGGTCGTATCATATACTACGATAAGAGCATTATTAATAGCGGCGTTGCACCAAAACTTAAATGTTAAGCATATAGATATTAACACCGCGTTCTTACATGGGGAACTTGATGAGGAGATATACATGTCGCAGCCGGAGGGATTCGTTGAACCAAACCAGGAAACCAAAGTTTGTAAATTAAATAAGGCAATCTACGGACTTAAGCAAGCCGCGAGAGCGTGGCATAATAAAATAACAGAAACACTAAAAAACATGAATTTCATTCAAAGTAAAATTGACACATGTCTTTTTACACAGAAAAGGAATAATGAAACAACCTATATAATAACATACGTCGATGACCTTTTAATTGCAGGGAAAGACGAAACCATTGAGGAAATAATCGCGAACTTAAATAAAGAGTATGAATTAAAGAATTTAGGGGACGTAAGCAATTATTTATCCATGAACATTCGAAAGGTAAACAAAAGCTACTTAATTAACCAAACTTCAAAAATTGAAGAGTTAATTAATAAATTCAATTTACAAGAAGCAAAACCATGTAGTACACCCATGGAAACAAATTACACTCACTTTAAAGATGATGACAATATTTTACCAAACAACACACAGTACAGACAAGCCATAGGTGCACTCTTATATCTTGCCACAGTGAGCAGACCTGACATTTGTGCAGCTGTCAACATCTTAAGCAGAAGGAACGAAAGGCCAAGAATGAAAGATTGGAACAGTGTAAAGCGGGTCATGAGGTATCTCAAGACAACAAAAACCTTTAATCTAGTTATAGATGGAAATTCAAAACCAACGCTAGAAGTCTACGCGGACGCTGATTGGGGTGGAGACACAGAATCAAGAAAATCGACAAGTGGTAATGTATATTTGCTGGGTAAAAATCCCATACTTTGGTCAACTAAAAAACAATCCTGCATAGCTTTATCTTCTGCCGAAGCTGAGTACATCTCAGCAGCTAATGCAGCTAATCAAGTCAAATGGCTGGTGAATTTACTTGAAGAACTCAATATCTCACAAACATATCCTATAGAACTCTTCGAGGATAATCAGTCGGCTATCAAAATGATAGAGCTTGAAAAACATTCAAGTAAAACAAAACACATAGAACTTAGATATCATCTCATAAAACAACTGAAACAAGATGGCATAATAAAACTCGTATATTGCCCAACCAAAATCATGATAGCTGACTTATTCACAAAACCCCTGCCAAAACCTCCTTTTGAAATTCACAGGAAGAACTTGCATCTGAGTGACAACACAACTTCAGAAATTAAGGAGGAGTTGATAGAAACATTGCGCAATTCGTAAATAATTTCCTCCGTTGTGCAACAAGTGACAGTTATCATGGCATCATAAATAAAGTTAAGTGCTCGTTAGAGTGACCTTGGAAACAGTGATTACGAGTGAACAATTACAGGTTTACAAAAACTGTCAAAACTTTCAAAATGACTCTCTTTTTTATTAATAATTGTTTCTATATTATGATTTATGTATGTATCGATTTAAATTCATTCTGTTCTCTGTTTTGTAGCTTGATGTGAGCACTACCCTTTTGCTGTGTTTGTTTTTCTCGCGTGTTAAAATTAAAGTAGAAAATGAAGAAGTGTGTATACAATAATTTGTGTGTGTGTTTTACACTTACCATATAATAATATTATACGTCTTTATCAAGATGAATTAGTGCAGTGTATAGATCAAAATGTGAATACGCCCGGTTCCCTTCTCCTATGGTGGATTTAATTGTTGGATACTTCAATGAAGAAGAATTCATCGGGTGAGTACCATTTACTCTCCTATTTAATTCTGATTAATGATAAGAAATGAAGAAAAACTATTGTATTGAGGTTATAGTGACAACTCACGCCATTAATAAGACAAACGTCTTTCAGATGGAGTGTTGATAGTTTAAGGTGCCGTTCTTTCTGATAAAGAATAAAGAAACCGGAATATACGTGAAAATTCAGTGTTTTTGAATTGTTGTTTAAACAGAACTTTTCCCCAGTACCAAGCAGACCCCCTAGCTAAAGAACAATTTCCGTACACTTACAGTAAAATGCGAACCGCATGATCGTAGCACTTGGAATATTGCTCAAAACAAACTTTACAGGGGTGAAGCACACTAATACAGGCAATATTTTTTTAAAGGAAAAAAGATAATTCATTTTTTTAACGGTACTTTTTTGGGAGACTCTTACATTGATTGGCCGGTTGGCGTCTTCTTTACTAGGCATCCAGTGCGGTCCCGCACTTCGCACATCCCTTGGGCCGGCCCTGCTTGTTGTGCTTAAGCCATTTGGTAGGCCTCCCCACCCAGCTGAAACTGTATTATTTTGAAAAGGAATTACCAAACTTTTAGACCTTTGTACGACTGTGCAGAAACTCATTTTTACAATTAACAATGGTAATGTTACAATTTAAAAGAATGTATTCCATTCAGCTAATACTGAGTATAACGCTTTTCATTGATACTTAATAACATCGTGATTTTATTTTAATATAATTCTCGTTGTATATCAAATTAAATAATTGTGTACAGTTTTCTAAAGTATGACAGGAATTTGGAAAGTTGTAAAAAATGTTTTATGATAATATTTAAAGAAAATTTATGTTATATATGCATGATTTGTTGGCAAATATCATATATACATCAAATACATTAATTAATTTACAATTTCCAAGTTGGTTTCGATCGGATTAACCAACACATATCAGTTCAAGTGTGTTAGTTTTCGAGTTTTTTTTTCCCGAGTTTCTTTTCATGAAACAAATATTTAACAGCCGCAACGTTTTAGAAAGGATATTTTTACGTTTTAAATGTTGCCATAAATTGCATTAATTTTATAACTTCTAAAATATATTAAAATGTATTTAGAAATATTTGGTGTTATTTGGTTATATTGTCAACCGATTTCGACAAATAACACAGATCGCCAAACTAATAGCAAAATTACACATATTGACATAACTTATTTCAAATAACGAAAAAAAAAAACAAATAATTAATAGAATATTAATAAAAATACAAAGTCGAAATAAAAATCACTTAATGGCGTTTCAAGCACGTGTACCCTATTTACTGTCATCGAATGCGACATTTACTATCATCCATTATCTGCATTTAACCTTACAGTTTGGCGATAGTTTCTTGATTGACGGGATAACAAAGTAGTACCTATTATTTTTATCTGTGAACGTTTTATTGTTCTGATAATTATTACATTTGAGATTTCCCCGTAATTTACAGGAATTTGACTGAATTTTTGTTATTTTATTTTATTTTATTTCATTTTCAACTGCTGACTCTGCTATTTAATATTGCAGAAAATTCGAAAAGAATCTGTATGAATATATCTACTCAGACGGGAGAAGAAAACGGTAAGTTCATCTATTTAAACAGGCGACAGAAAGTTATAGATTCTTTAAAGTACGTTATTTTATCGAAGCAACTTATTTTTGATGCATTCCTAATGTTTTAACTCCACAATATTTAGAAATTTATTAAATAAATTTAATAAGATTTTGGGCACTAAGAAAACATTAAGAAGGCAATGTCTAAGGAATTTCCTCGCACATCGAAGAAATTGTATAACTTAAAACATAAAGAAGGGATTTTGAAAATCCATGGAATATATGCTTTAAAAGTAAATGCTCATTTTAAGTTATTGTATTCAATTAAAAGCGGGTAAAATGAAGTCCACATTCACTCTTACAAAAAAATAAAGGTTATACGAAAAATATTACTTTCTTCAAAATATGAATCAAATGAAATCATCAATTTGTCCTATCTTAATCATCTATAGAGTGTTAAGAAGCTTTTTTTGTTATAAAATTTAGATGCTGTTTTTCTACTAAACACAAATTTCTCTAATTAAAGTTCGTATACTCCCTGTAAACAAGTTTCCATTCATTTTCCTTTTACAATGAAATTTTAATGCCGAATCATCTGCTGTTAATAGTTGTTTCCATGTTTGAATAAATAGGACTAGTTAAACATTTGAAAATCAGCTAATGTAAAATTAACTGACTCAACAGAGTCCTTGCCACTTGTTATTTTTTATCAGTGCTACATAAAATTTTTTATAAAAAAAGATATTTTAAAAGTAACTTTTTAAATCTGAAAAAAAATTACACCAAAGGTTTATTTTCTTTTTATTATTAACGTTAAAAATAATTTTTTTCGATAGAAAGAAAGTATTATTATTCATGTTAATTTAGAATTGGCAACCGTAGTTAAAACAATCATCTCGAAATATAAGATAAACATCTCGTTTATTTTTAAATGTAAACTGTTTGACAATGTTATTATTTAGCTATTTTAAATCAGACCTAATTTTCCATCATTTACTGCTTTTAACACATACGATTGAATTATTTATTTGATTTATTATTTTAAAGTTTTCTGTCATTTTTAATATTCACGTGTAAATACATGTTTTTTGACTTAAATTTCGAATATTTTCCAGCTTACAAGTAATTATTTAATTCTAATTTGAAAGTTTTTTTTCTGTTTATAATAATTCACATATAAATATAACTTTAATTGAAAGGAAATATTATAATTTGCACAATTTTTACAATTGGAAACAATTTAAAATAACAGCCATTGCTAAAATATTTTTAAAATATCTCTCAAAATGATGAAAAATTGAATTTAAAGTCGAAAAAAAGCTACAAAATCAGTCAAGTTGAAAGGGTAAATGCAGTTTGAACACCGTGAGCTTCTAATGTATAGCCTTAAAATATGATTAATGTTTTATGTATATTTTTTTCTGCTTTAAAACTTTTTTAATGGAACCTACTTTGAGCAAATGTAACATTAAATACATATTAAAATATTCCTTTTTTTTTAACTGTCTGTTTTAGCGTGTTTATCAAGCAATTCTCAACAATACAACATTTTTCTATATTTTTTTAAGTTGCAGTTTTCTTAAAATTAGGGGAGAAAGATCTCCGGTCACAAGAAACTCAATTTACTAAAGCAATAACCTTACTAAAGGAATCTAGATTTAATCCTATCTTTCAGTTCATGTTTATTTAATTACAAAATGTTTCGAAATAAAAATTTTAACTATACAATAAAAAGTATCAGCTTTACTATGTAATATTATGGTTTCAGAGAAAAAGCCGCATACAAGACTACTTACGACGTGATAAACCCCCAAGACAAAAAACACACATGTTTTACCCGGAAACCCTTGATAGATTCTGCCAAGTTTTAATAAATCGCTAATATAGCTTTAAATTTGATATTGTTTAGTAAAAAAAAAGAAATGATTAATTTGTACGATTCTAAATAAGCTGTTACCTGTCATAAAATTCGTTGTCAGCGCCGGTTAATTAGTGGATTAGACCGCAGGGTTCAGTGTAAAAAGGTCTTAAAACTCTCACTATTGAAACTAATTTGCAAGGGAAGGGAGATGATTTGGGATAATTCTGTTGGCTTAGTATTCCGCGACGTAGGAGTGTTGACAGTTTAAGGTGCCGTTCTTTCTGATAAGGAATAAAAATACCGGAATGTACGTAAAAATTCAGTGTTTTTGAATTGTTGTTTAAACAGAACTTTTCCCCAGTACCAAGCAGACCCCCTAGCTAAAGAACAATTTCCGTACACTTACAGTAAACTGCGAACCGCATGATCTTGACACTTGGAATATTGCTCAAAACAAACTTTACAGGGATGAAGCACACTAATACAGGCAATATTTTTTTTTAAAGGAAAAAAGTTAATTCTTTTTTTAACGGTACTTTTTTGTGAGATTCTTACATTGATTGGCCGGTTGGCGTCTTCTTTACTAGGCGTCCAGTGCGGTCCCGCACTTCGCACACCCCTTGGGCCGGCCCTGCTTGTTGTGCTTAAGCCATTTGGTTGGCTTCTCCCCCCAGCTGAATCTGTATTATTTTGAAAAGGAATTACCAAACTTTTAGACCTATGTACGACTGTGCAGAAACTCATTTTTACAATTAACAATGGTAATGTTACAATTTAAAAGAATGTATTCCATTCAGCTAATACGGAGTATAACGCTTTTCATTGATACTTAATAACATCGTGATTTTATTTTAATATAATTCTCGTTGTATATCAATGACAGGAATTTGGAAAGTTGTACAAAATATTTTATGATAATATTTAAAGAAAAATTTATGTTATACATGCATGATTTGTTGGCAAATATCATATATACATCAAATACATTAATTAATTTTTAATTTCCAAGTTGGTTTGGACCGGATTAACCAACCTCATATCATTTCAAGTGTGTTAGTTTTCGAGTTTTTTTTACCGAGTTTCTTTTCATGAAACAAATATTTAACATCTGCAACGTTTTAGAAAGGATATTTTTACGTTTTAAATGTTGCCATAAATTGCATTAATTTTATAACTTCTAAAATATATTAATATGTATTTAGAAATATTTGGTACTATTTGGTTATATTGTCAACCGATTTCGACAAATAACACAGATCGCCAAACTAATAGCAAAATTACACATATTGACATAACTTATTTCAAATAACGAAAAAAAAAAACAAATAATTAATAGAATATTAATAAAAATACAAAGTCGAAATAAAAATCACTTAATGGCGTTTCAAGCACGTGTACCCTATTTACTGTCATCGAATGCGACACTTACTATCATCCATTATCTGCATTTAATCTTACAGTTTGGCGATAGTTTCTTGGTTGACGGGATAACAAAGTAGTACCTATTATTTTTATCTGTGAACGTTTTATTGTTCTGATAATCATTACATTTGGGATTTCCCCGAACTTTACAGGAATTTGACAGAATTTTTGTTATTTTATTTTATTTTATTTTATTTTCAATTGCTGACTCTGCTATTTAATACTGCAGAAAATTCGAAAAGAATCTGTATGAATACATCTACTCAGACAGAAGAAGAAAATGGTTAGTTCATCTATTTAAACGGGCGACAAAAAGTTATAGATTCTTTAAAGTACATTATTTTATCGAAGCAACTTATTTTTGATGCATTCCTAATGTTTTATCTCCACAATATTTCGAAATTCATTAAAAAAATTTAATAAGATTTTGGGCACTAAGAAAACATTTAGAAGGCAATGTCTAAGGAACAAGTTCTCGCACATCGAAGAAATTGTATTACTTAAAACATAAAGAAGGGATTTTGAAAATCCATGGAATATATGCTTTAAAAGTAAATGCTCATTTTAAATTATTGTATTCAATTAAAAGCGGGGAAAAGGAAATTCATAAATGAAGTCCACATTCACTCTTACAAAAAAAAAATAATAATAATAAATAAAAAATAAATAAATAAATAAATAAATAAAGGTTATACGAGAAAAAAAATCCTCAAAATATGAATCAAATGAAATCATCAATTTGTCCTATCTTAATCATCTATAGAGTGTTAAGAAGCTTTTTTTGTTATAAAATCTAGATGTTGTTTTTTTACTAAACACAAATTTCTCTAATTAAAGTTCGTATACTCCTGTAACTGTTTTAAAAAGGAAACTTTTTGCAACCCTATTTTTTATTTTTAACTTTTTAATTATTTCTGGTTTCTTTTCATATAAACATTTTCTCGCATCACGTATACTATATTTGTATACTGTCACAAAGAAAAACGATTTCAAACAGCAATGATAAAGTGCCAACCAGAACTCAATGTTTAATTTGTCTGTGCAGGAATATCTGTATCAATACATTTCATGTTTACACTCAAAAATATCAAATTAGCTTTGAAAAAAAAATCTAATCATAGTGCTTGAATCACTATTTTCTTTCTTATTGTTTTAAACATAGATTTATCTGTTTGATAATTTTTATCGTACAATAGTGAAAAAACACCGTAAATATTGGCAATAATTAATAAATAAAATAATACACTTTGTAAAATCACCATAAAATGAAAAATAAAGTAGGACGCGTTTCGAGCTACAACAATAACAGCTCGTCATCAGCTAAACCAATACGTGTCCGGAAGGGAACAGAGTCGAGACAGTGTGCCCGAGTGCTATTCTCGACTATGTCCCCTTCCGGACACGTGTTGGTTTAGCTGATGACGAGCTGTTATTGTTGTAGTTCGAAACGCGTCCTACTTTATTTTTCATTTTATGGGCCCCACCAGTGGCCGAGAGGTTCTGACTTTCCAACTGGTAGACGGCAGGTGCTGGGTTCGAGCCTAATCGCGGCCGTCGGCGTAACTGTCGGAGTTTTCCGTGGTTCCCTTAGAAAGAACCTCCAAGAAGGGCACTCCCCCCAGGGCCTATATCCCTCGAGTAGATAATCAGCCGATACAAAATAAACCAAACCAAACCATTTTCATTTGATGGTGATATTACAAAGTGTACATAAGTGATTTTACAAAGTGTACTTTATTTACCGTACAATGTTGTCTCTCAAACTCACAGAAGAGCGTGACTGGATGACGGATGTTCTCGACTTCTTGAAAGCGGGGAATGGCATAGACGTGACTTTCGAGGTGGAGTCACCAAACGGCCATGTCGAGTTCTTCGCTCACAAGTTGATACTGGCCATGAGGTCCCCTTTCTTTGCAGACGAGTTCTACGGTGAAGGAAAAAGTGATGCACACCTGGTGATACCTTTGAAAGGAATAAATCCGAAGGCTTTCATGGAAATGTTAAGGTAAAAATTGTAGCGTCATATATCATTTTATTCTATACAAGCAAACAAACTTGTCTCTTTATAATATAGGTACAGACGGCACAAGTTACAGCCTATGTTTGATTCCCGGCAAACACCATCATTTTAGTATCATTGCTTTAGAAATCGGTTCGGTAGTTCCGGAGAATGACCCCTACAAACAAACAAACAATTTTTTCCTATTTATAATACAGGTATCGACGACATAAGATATAGTCTATGCTTGATTCCGGGAGAACACCATTGTTTTGGTGCCATTACTTTTGAAATCGGTCCGGTAGTTCCGGAGATTAGCCCCTAGAAACAAACATTTTCTATTTATAATATAGGTACATAAAACATGAGATATAGCCTGTGTTTGATTCCGGGCGAACACCATCATTTTAGTAATATACTTTTCAAATCGGTTCGGTAGTTCCGGAAATTAGCCTTTACAAACAAATAAACAAACCTTCCTTATTTATAATATAGGTATAGACGACATAAGATATAGTCTATGCTTGATTCCGGGCGAACACCTTTGTTTTGGTGCCATTACTCTTGAAATCGATTCGGTAGTTCCGAAGTTAAGCATAGACATAAGATATATTCTATGTTTGATTCCAGGCAAGAACCATCATTTTGGCACCATTACTTTTGAAATCGGTTTGGTAGTTCCGGAGATTAGCCCCTACAAACAAACAAACTTTAAATGTTTATAATATAGACATAGATTAATTTGGGGTTTTTTATCCTGATGCTAGGCATGAAAGGTAAAACTTTGTGCCAATCATTTTGAATAATTTTCAAGAAAATAGCGCTTGAAAACGTGTACTTTAACAAAAAATAGGTTATATTTTTGATACATTTTATCATTAGTGTAGGCCAATATTAATAAATGGCTGGTCAGAGATGTTTCTATTATAGACATTATTTTTTAATTCAAAATAAATGCTAAAAATTTTCAACGGCAATTTTTCTGTTATTTAATGACAGACATTCCATGATTAAGTAAAGAAAATGTTATCAGAGAAATTTCTGATACGTATTTTGCATTAAAAAAAGCGCTACATTCGTGACTAGTGTACGCATAGAGAAATTGGTAAAATGACGGTTTTCTGCAGAGATACCGAAAAAAATTATTATTTTACATTTTCTGTTCCATTTCAGTTATTATAATAAATATTTCAGACATTGAAGAGTTAATTTATTTTTTTTAATGTACATTGAAGACATGAAGGTTCTCAAAGAACATATTTAAATCTTCATTATTAATCCTGCCATAAGAGATGAAAAAAGGCTGAATTTAGAATTAATTTTAACAAAGCTGGAAGTTGTTTTAATCCCAATAATTTAGGATTAAAATGAGTGCATTACATTTTCTTCTTCGTACTAAGTAAATCTTAGCCGCTATTTACAATTTATAGAGAAAAAGCACGTTATTTCTTAATTGTCATAACTTTACTTCAGAACAACTGACTCTATGAACAAAATTGTCTATACAAATGTAATACAACTGAAAATTCAGAATAAAATGAGCATCCATATTTAATATTTTTTAACACTAAGCTCACAACAATACATAAAAAAAATTTCTAAATCGCTAATCAAGAGCTTGTAGTCAGAATAGACCAACTTGAACCTTGGTTAAACATACCAAGTGGTCCATCCTCCCTCCATTTTTATATAAAAGTAATCGAGGATAAAGCTTAGTATGATCATTTTTGACCTAAATTTAAGTGATTAAAATATTTTCTTTTCTTTCATTCCGAATTCACTCCCTAACCACTATTCTATATTGATGCGCTGTAATCAGAGAAAAATTTTCTTAAGTCACAATTGTTCCTAAATTTGTGAATTTTAAAAATCTTAACATAAAACTCACACGAAATGTGGAAAAAGGCAATATTATATCCAGTTTTTGTAAGGAGGAGACTGTAAATGCATTAAAATGAAGATTGTCTATTTAATTTAGTGATGCACAACCTTTTGCCAAAAAAATTGTTTGCCACTAGAATATTTGAAAAGTAACGTTTGTTTTATTTAATTATTTAATAGTAAAGTTTCTGTCCATTATTATGAGGAAAATTATTTTGCATAAGAATAGTAGTACCTTTGTGACCCGCGGGCTACAGATTGGGCATCCCTTATTTAATTAATGGTATTTTTTTAGTAATCGAAGCATTATAATTTCCACATCATGTTGCAACAATTGTTCACCCCAATTTGCAATCGGTGATTTTTACCTTTTTGTAATATGCTGTCACAGTTTCTATAGTACACTGTTAGGAATTTTGTTCTAGTTTGAACCAAAGTTTCGTGCTCAGTAGCTACCACTATGAAATGGTGAAATCTCGTATGAATAGTTGAAGCTTCCTAGTTAGACCTCGTTCCCAGTTCCGGAACTATACATCGACAGGAGGTTCAAGATTTTGCCATCTTACAGTGGAAGCTACTTGGCCCAAAGTTTTGGTTCAAACTAGGACAAGATTTTTAACAGTGTATATGATTATCCGTGAATGATTAGGAAACAGAATTGTGGCAGTTTTCTCTATTTAAATATAAAATTTCTTCTTCATCATTTTTGTTACATTATCTGTTACTTTTTCCAGGTACTGCTATGACAACAAACCTCGGATGAGAACAATCGAAGAAGCTTGTGTCCTGTTCAAAGTAGCCTCCGATTTTAAAATTTTGAATCTGCAGAAGTTATGCCACGCATTCATCAGGGATGCCAAGGTTGACTCCTAACATGTTTTCATTAATCTGAAGATTTCAGAAGAAATGGAAGACAAGGATCTCGGAGACTTGTGATACATGATCTTGCAAGAGAAAACCAGAGAATAAATTTGGAGTTGAAGTTGTCCCTCAACTCTGAATATGAACTGATTAAACGAATATTACAGAGTAAGAAGTTCTTTACAGAGAATCATTTTTCATACACTGCAACGGCAACTTCTTCGACATGGGATTATATATAGACAGTAGTGATTGCTGCGGGTGACGCTGAAACTACGGCCGTAAGGGAAGCGAAGTTACTAATGCGATGATATATCGCTTTCTGGCGGAAAATGAGAGATATAAAACTGCGATTGTTTGTTGCTCCTTGTTTTGAAATTTAAGAAAACAGGTTTATTTTTAACATTTCCTGAAACAATCGCAATTGAACTTTATTTTTAAATACGTGCTGTAGTAAAAAAAAAAGCTTGAAAGGAACCTTTTGAAATCTTTTTCTAAGTTTGAAAGAGGATATTTTCTAAACACATTTACAATATATTTAACAAATTTAAAATGCATTTTATATTTAGGGATGAGATTTCCGCTTTTTTTGACACCAGTAAAAACTTAGAGAAAATGTTGCTATTTTAAATCACAAAAATGTTCCGATTTAAAAATATAGCATTTTCTCTAAAATTTTACTGGTGTGCAAAAAAGCGGAAATCTCATCCCTGTATATTGCTTGCTTTAAAATTTTTATGTGATTTATCAAATAAAAGTCTATTTATACTTCTTTGCTGTGTGTGAATTATTAGTTCTGAACATTAAAATAAATTTTGATGTAAATTAATTATCTAAAAATAAGCCAAATAAAATAACATTGACAATAAAACATGAAAACAATATATAAATCAAAGATTAAAAACAAATTGTAATGTTTCAAAGGTATCCCATAACTTTAATAGCTTATTTTAAAAGTTACTTTGGATTTTGAAAAAGTTCTATTGAATATTAATATATTTAAATATATTATGATAATGTGATTTATTTTAATTCGCGTATATCTTAATCTCTTTCAATAATCCATTAATGCTATTATATAAATGAAGACGTCTAATTTTCTATGTAAGGGATCTGGAGAGTTTTTTTAGTTATGTACAGGGTGTCTCTCATTGCTGTTTAATAGATAATCCCTCAACAGGCGATTTTAGAGGGATACTTTAATTGCAAAGATGTTTTAGTATTTTTAATTATCCTAGAAATTATTTAAAAGTCAACATATTTATTCCTGCAAAAGTTTATATTTAGTTTCTTGGTTCTACGAATTTTTATTTGAAAAGACGAATTTTGTGGTTATGTCACAGAAAAAAATATATTGTTATTTTATGGGGAAAAAAGGGAATAATAGGAAATTTAAACATTTTCCATAATTAAAAACATACGTTTTAGTGCTGGGAAATAATAAAAAATTGTTATTAATTCAATAGCATTTGAAACATTTTGGCAGTTGGATATGATCTTATGAAAAGGACGGCTTATTATTTGGTAGGGATTAATGAAGAATTAAAGAGCTACATCATACCTTCAATTTTTATTAATTTTCTTTCTTTGGGTGTATGAACTCAGAATCATTTGTATTTAATGACTTATTAAACAGTAGAGCATTATAGAATGATTTTTCAGAAAGTGACTCGTGAAAATTGAAATACAAAGTCATATTGCATTCTTGCTTCAAAAGTGCCATAATGCCAAAAATTGATATTTTCAGAAAATGGTGTTAGTAGGCTGTATTTTCAGTGCACTATCTATCACTTTAGGTGGTTTTTAGAAGCATGAAAACCAAGTCAAATGACAGTGATTTTTGAGTTGTAATTTTTTTTAAAGAAAGGCTGTGTTTTATTTGAAAATGAAAGTCGACACACAAATCTTTACATAAGATTTCACTAAAATAAAACAATTTTATTTAATAATTTTATTGCTAAATATTCTAACATTATTAAATATCTGCACAATGTAGATTTTCATTTCAACTTGAACTTTAAATTTGAAAATACAATTTGATGATTTTCCAGTAAGAATTTGGAAGTGTTAAATTAAAAAGATGTAACACTTGAACAACTTTCAAATCGAAAGAAAAAAAATTAATATGTCCTAATAACAAAATTTTTTTCATAAGAAATATAAATAATATTAAATGACATTTCACATACAGTTTAATGTTTTCTCATTATATATCATATTAATTGAATGCAATTGAATATTCTTTGAAAAGAATAAATGAATAAAATACAAATTGTGATAGAAAAAAAGATAAAATTTTATATTAAAAGAAAGATTTTTTTAATGAAATTCATCATAAATTTTATCCCTTTTTCAATTAATTTAATAGGATTTACATTCTGAAACATATTAGCTAAAGATGGACTATGTTATGAAAATTTAAATTCATGATGACTTTTGAGAAAACAAAAAAGAAAGTTTTATATTCAAAACAAATGTAAAAAAAATATAAAATAAATGTTTAGCATTTTTCAAGTTCATTATATACATAAAGCAATAAATAATTATTGAGATACATCCTTATTGAGCTACCTTTTAACAAAAACTTAAAAAAAGTCAATAAGCTAAATTGAAATAAATTTGCAGCATTGTTCTAATAAATGAAACAAAGTTATATGCATATGATTCATTGACATACAAATGTACAATGATTCTATAAAATTGAGAAGGCGGCCCTAAAAATTTCACTTTCTTACCAGTATTATAAATGAAAAATATCTTCGTGGCAGATTCTTTTTACATCTACAATAGAATTCTACAATAACTATTATCGTTTTAAAACTGTGGTAGAAAAGTGTGAAGAATTTAGGAACTTTGCGACTGCTGGCAGTGTAAATAAAACATACTCAAAAGAGACAAATGTGATTATTATTTTATTAGATTACTAGCTGTCCCGCCCGGCGTTGCCCGAGTCCGAAATAATAATGTTAAACGAACTTAAAATTTCTATGATTTTATCTTTTACTCGAAATATGTGTAAATACATTATATTAAATACGTGGCCCCTAACTGTGTCAAAAATCGGTAAATAATAATAATAATAATATTTATCTGCAAAAATACTCAAAATGACTGCAATGGGAAACGCGGGAGAGAATATGTGCCCAACTATTGCGTGCTGATATTTATCCTTAAAAATTGCTGTTAAGTCACTCAACTAAATATGTTTTTCACATAGATATCCCAAATGAAATATTCTGAGTTTCAAACTAATTATATCACTCTTAAATCCGACTGTACCGTGAATGAAATCGATGCTCGATGATTAGCTAAAGGTTAGTATATAGTATTATAACTTCAGAGCCATTTTACAAAAATAAGTGAATACTTTTTATCAAACATGCGTAATGTTCATTCTGTGAACAAAATCCTAACCTAACCTAATTGTATCGTAATCATAACTCGCCTGCAACCTAACTATATCTTAACAGTAACCTAACTGTAACTTAAATACACCATAAATGTAACCTGGCTGAACCCTTATCATAACCTATACATACTAATCTAACAATAACCTAACCGCAACTTAACCTTAACCTAACTGTAACTTAACCGTGACTTAATTGTAACTTAACCAGAAATTAAATATAACCTAAGACTCAACGGAAAGTAATTACAACCTAACTGTTACCAACTGGTAACCAAGTTCTAACTTAACACTCACTATAGACAAAACATCTTAACCATCACGTGCTACAAAGTACTTGGTTTCAATTTCCACCGCCACGAGACGCATTATGTTGTGTTGAACATCCGAATTTTAGGTTCGGATTGGATTCATGTCCATGAAAATTATTTTGTCTTCTTCGGATCCAGTTATGATTGTTTGGTTTAGATTGAGTTTAGATTCGGTTCAATTCAGATCTCGTTTTTTTTTTTTTTTTTTTTTTTTTTTTTTTTTTTTTTTCAAATGGGATTTTTAGGTTCGGGTCGGATTGTACTTCCATGGAATTTATTTTACCTATTTCAAATGAGGTTATATTTCACTGGCATATTTTTGCCAGGTTCAGATTAGGTTTGATTCAAATTTTTTTTTTACAAATTTTTTGGTTCGGATTGGGTTTATGTCCATAGAAATTATATTGTCTTGTTTGGATCTGGTTATAGTTCTTTGGAATATTTTCGTCGGATTAAGATTTGGTTGGATTCATGTCCAGGAAAATTATTTTGTCTTGCTCGGATCCGGTTTTGGGTCTTTGGAATATTTTTGTCGGGTTCAGATTTCGGGGTTTTTTATTGGAATTTTTAGGTTGAGGTTGGGTTGCGCATCCACGGAAATTATCCTGTATTGTTCGAATAAGGATATGCTTCTCTGGAATATTTTTGTCAGATTCAGATTTAGTTCAATTCAGATTTTGAGATTTTTTTCAAAGAATTTTTTAAGTTCGGATTGGTTTATGTTCATAGAATTTTTTTTTGTCTCGATCGGATCCGGGTATGGTCCTTTGGAATATTTTTGTCAGGTTCATATTTGATTCGCTTCAAATTTCAGGTATTTATTTCAAATGGAATTTTTAGGTTCGGATCGGGTTTATGTCCATGGAAATTATTTTGTCTTCTTCGGTTCCAGTTATAGTTGTGTGGAATATTTTTGTTGAGTTTAGATTCGGTTCAATTCAGATTTCATGTTTTTTAGATTTGATTCGGATTGTACTTCCATGGAATTTATTTTACCTATTTCGAATGAGGTTATATTTCACTGGAATATTTTCGTCAGGTTCAGATTAGGTTTGGTTCAAATTTCGAGATTTTTTTTTACAATTTTGGTTTGGATTGGGTTCATATCCATAGAAATTATATTGTCTTGCTCGGATCTGGTAATAGTTCTTTGGAATATTTTCGTCGAATTCAGATTTGGTTGGATCCAGTGAAATTATTTTGTCTTGCTCGGATCCGGTTTTGAGTCTTTGGAATATTTTTGTCGGGTTCAGATTTCGGGTTTTTTAATGGAATTTTTAGGTTCAGGTTGCGCATCCACGTAAATTATTTTGTATTGTTCGAATAAGGCTATGTTTGTCTGGAATATTTTTGTCAGGTTCAGATTTAGTTCAGTTCAAATTTCGAGATTTTTTCAAAGAATTTGTTTAGTCTCGGATTGGGTTCATGTTCATGGAAATTTTTTGTCTTGATCGGATCCGGGTATGGTCCTTTGGAATATTTTTGTCAGGTTCATGTTTGGTTTCCTTCAAATTTCAGGGTTTTTTTTTCAAATGGAATTTGTAGGTTCGGATCGGGTTCATGTCCACGGAAATTATTTTTTCTTATTCGAATCCGGTTACAGTTCTTTCGAATATTGTGATCGGATTCAGATATAGTTTGCATAAAATTTCAGATTTTTTTTCAAATAGAATTTTTTAGGTTCGAGTCGGGTTTATGTTCACGTAAATTATTGTGTCAACTCTTATTGGGTTATAGTTCTTTGGAATATTTTTAACGATTTTAGATTTCGTTCTGGTCATTTTTCAAGTTTTTTTCAAAGAGAATTTTTAGGTTCGGGTCGGGTTGCATATACACAAACATTATTTTTCCTTGTTCGGATTCGGTTATGCATCATTTGAAAATTTTTGTGGGATTCACATTTAGTTCGGGTCAGATATCAAATCCATAGTTTTTTTCAAATGGAATTTTTAGGTTTGACTCGGGTTTATGCTCATGGAATTTTGTCTTCCTTGGATCGGAGTATGGTCTGTTTTTTTTTCGGGTTGGGATTGGGTTATGTGTTAATACGCCTAAACATTATGTTTTGTTACAATTATTTTACTGACTATTTTTGATGTATAATTTACTTTGCTATTTGATAATACATTATTGCGTATAATAGTCTACCGATTCGAACAATTGAACGCAAACAGAACTAAAATAAAAAATTACGGTAAAAAAACTCCTGACATTGTACATAAGCCTCCTGCAAAAATTTTTTAAAAAGCTGTCACCGTTTGCAAGTTATTGAATTTTAAAATCCATCAGTCATTTTTGGAACACCCGGTATATATATATATATACTGCAAATATCGAACCACACATACATCACTGTTTAAAATTTGACCCATTTGCTGCAGCATCACTCCACCGCTTTTATAGAAAAGGATTACTTTACTGTGCTATGAAGCATTCTCATTAGTCATAAAAGAGATATTCTATAAAAGCTGTGGAGTGACGCTGCAGCAAATGGGTCATATTTTTAACAGTGATTGTAATGTACGAAGTACCAACGATCTGGCGCACAACAGTTGTGTTCAAAAATCTTAGGTTAAACTGGCATTTTGCCAGTCTATGAATTTTAAATGTCTTTGAAAAAAAGAAACAGTCACTTTCTAAATGTCAAAATCTCAAATTGGTTTCGCGAAAATTTTATGCAACCAAGCAACGGTAAAGAAATAAAAGGGAAAAAATCGGGAAAAAGATGATTTTTTTATGAGAGTGACATCTCGATTTTAATTAATTACTCAGTTAACAATTGGAATATCGAAATTCTGAAGCTCAGGTGCATGAGGAGAGTTTTGGGGCTACTCTCAAAAAAATTTTGAGCCTCGTACGTGCTGTAGGTTTTGCTAGCCATCGCAGACACACACACACACGCACGCAGACAGACAGAGCGTTTTGTTTTTTTATTAATATAGATTTTAGAGCAAATTTTTCATTTTTAGAAATAAAAAACATAAATGCCTATTGATTTCTCTTTATCGCTCTATATAAATATGTATTCATTTATATTTAAGTGATTATTAGATTTTATCTTACTATCAAGCAACATTTTCACATATGACGTTTCTACTAAGTTCATTAAATTATCATATAAAGTAACCTTTTTACTTTGTTCTACATCTTTACAAGAAGAAAGTATTGGATTCATGAAAATTTTCGACGGATTTATACGTTTTAGAAGGTCCTGAACACGTTTTGACTATTTTTAGAAAATGTCTGTCTGTGAGTATGTCCGTCTGTCTGTCTGTATGTATGTGACAAAAAATTTTTGGGCGCTCTATCTCAAGAACTAATGTTCGAAATTTAATATAATTTTATATTCAGTTAAACCTTGATATGAATTAGTGCCTATTGGTTTTTGGTGAAAATTGGCCCGTAGGTGGCGCTGCTATACTACGTTTTTCATGATTTTCAAGATTGCTATATCTCAAGAATTAAAGCACAGAATTTCACCCAACTTCAGATTCTGTGACCCCTTGATATACATAGACGCTGATTAAGTTTTGGTGTAAATTGACAATTAGGTGGCGCTGCTATGCCACGTTTTTCATGATTTTCATGATAGCTATATCTCAAGAACTAATGCACAGAATTTCACCAAACTTCAGATTCCGCGATACCTTGAGATACATAGCCGCTGAAAAGGTTTTGGTGTGAACTGCCCTATAGGTGGCGCTGGTATGCTACATTTTGCACGATTTTTGCGATCTATATCTCAAGAACTAATGCAGAGAGCTTTATCAAATTTTAGATTCTATTACACTAGAATATGTAACATAATTAGACTCTGATTACATTTTGGTATTAACCTTGCAACAAATGGTGCAGCTATGCTTCATTTTGCGCGATTTTTCCGATAGCTATATCTCAACAACCAACGCACAGAATTTCATCAAACTTCAGATTTTGTTACAAAATGACATATAACATAATTACATGATGATTACGTTTTGTTATAAATCCTTCAACTGATGGTGCTGCTGTGTTATATTTTACACGGTTTTTTTTAACTAGCTATATCTCAAGAACTAATGCACAGAATTTCATCAAACTTCAGATTTTCTAACAAAATGACATATAACATAATTACATGATGATTACGTTTTGTTATAAATCCTTCAACTGATGGTGCTGCTGTGTTATATTTTACACGGTTTTTTTTAACTAGCTATATCTCAAGAACTAATGCACAGAATTTCATCAAACTTCAGATTCTTTTACACCATAACATAATTAGACACTTTTTTACGTTTTGGCATAAATTGTCCAAGATATGGTGTTGCTGTGGTACATTTTGCAAATTTTTTGTTATAACTATATCTCAAGAACTAATGGACGAAATTCCATCAAATTTCAAATTCTGTTAGGTTTTGACATAAATAGATGCTTATCAGGTTTTAGTATAAATTACCCAACATGAGGCAATACTAAGCTCATTTTCTGAGAATATTACTTAAATTTTGCGTTTTAGGTTTTTCGGATACCAGAATCTCATTAGGCTAGGTCAAATGTTCGAGGAAATTCAATAGTGGGTAACTTTGGGGTCACCACTTTTTTTTTTTTTTTTTCTTTTTTTAATATTAAAATGTACTTATGAGATAGAAGAAAATTTTGGGATTGACACATCCAACTAGTTTATTTAATATATAGTAAGCATATATTTGTCTTTTTATATATTTCGATAATTATTATAAGGTGGTCTGGGGTAATAACGCTAGGCGGGGTAATAACGCCAAGTGCTAATATTTTGCATAATTATGAAATAATCTGGTAAATGACACCCATATGCTCTGCGCAGAAGGGTTTTGAGTCATATAAATCCCAAAAAACAGCTTCAAGTTAATTTGTTTCATTTTTATGTCTTACTATTTTTACAAGCAACTAAAATTAACGCTTGATCTAAAATTTGCGAGATACGTTTTGTGATGCGAAGACTATTTTTTTATCCCGAAATACTTTGTTAATTACATAAATTTGTAGTACATTTCATGGACTTTCAAAATGTTGTTGAAGATTTTGGATATCTTCTCGAGATAATTTGTAATTTAAAATGTACAGCGCAATAACTATAACGGGGTAATAACGCCAATCCTTGGCATTAATACTCTGATTGATTCACTACAATGACCGAGCTACATCCTAAATACTGATTCAAATAAACACAGTTAAAACTGTGCAATGTTTCTAATAATTCTATTTGAGCGGTCCTTTTTAAGCAAAAAGAAGCTCACGGTCTGATATTCTTTTGCCTCATCCCCCCCCTACACCACACCTTTATTTTTCTTACACTTTCACAAAAAATTGAACATTTTCAATAGCTTAGAATGCAATTTGTCAATTTCTAAGTTTGTAGAGTTTGTATTTTTAGAATTGGGCAATCTACTTTGCAATTATTCCATCTTATTTTATATATATTTTTTGCATGGCGTACTTACCCATATAGGTGGGTAATAACGCCAAATAGCGTTGGTCAAGAAATCACGCCATTACATTTTATGAATACATATCTGTTAAATGAATTTTTTGATATAGATAGTCAATGAGTTGCTGTATCAAATCATATATTTGTTTGAAAAATACAAACTAAAACTGAGCCGTGAAAATTGGTAGAACCTTAACGTGGCGTTATTACCCCAGGGTACCTTATATATATAGTAGAAATATTTCTGTTCATGTAATAATTTATGAGATAATCTATTTCTACATTGTAAATATCGGATAGTGCTAGGAAAAAAGGTCTATTGTGAAATGATATGAGACATGTGAAACGCGTTTGCATTCTCTTGAATATGTGAAAAAGGTAGAATAAAAAAATAAGAGAATTGGGGACAAACTCTATTTTGAAACCCTCTCTGCAATAGAAATCGTTGCTGCTCAGTACAATTAATGGACCTCATTCCTTTTTGTTTTCGAAAATCCTTGCTTTTTCCGGCATTCCGGGAAAGACCAGTGATTAATATTCAAAAATCTGGTCTCTCACGAAATTTGCGGCATGCTGAATAATGCGGGGGAATGCGGTAATTTAACTTGTCGTTTTTGGAACAAATTATTGATTATAATATCAAAACTTGTTATCGTGCTAGATAATGAAATAACTTATAGACATGTTATTGCATTCATTTTACTCCTTTGATGATGAAATAATGTGTTGAAATGTCATGATATCATTTTTTACTATTTTTCCTTCTTCATCAACGTTCAGTCTGATTTCAATCATTTTATTGAACTGTTGGGGATATTTGGGTAATATGTATGCCAGTGCATCAAAACTGGTATGTTTAAATATTTTCAGTTTCTCTGCTCCTTGTATGTAACATTGGATAATTATTAATCTTCCCTGAAATGACATGTAATCTTCAATAAAAATACATAAACATAGCAACAATATGTGCTTTTTTCGATTCGCAATCTTTTATACAGGGGTGATTCTGAGTAAAAAAAAAAGAAATTCCGAAATTTACAGTAAATTTTTTGAAAGGTTACAACAAATGGGAGAGAAGAACGAGCGTAAAATCCAGTCCTAATACTGCCTTTTTTCCTTTGTGGCTCTTTGACGAAATTTGCGTTTTTATGATATTTTGATAAAGTATTTGTTTTTTCGCGATCTTTTGGCGAAATTTGCGGTTTTTAAATGATCATTTGACAAAATTTGTTGTTTTTTGCGATCTTTTGACAAAATTCGAGGGGTTTTTTGCGATTCTTTGACAAAATTTGTGTTATTTTTCTCTGTGATTTTTTTTTTTTGACGAAATTGGAGTTTTTTCTTGATTTTTGTGAAAATGGACATTTTTTCACGATCCTATGACAAAATTTGTGTTTTTAAGCGGTCCACTGACGAAATTCGCGTTTTTCTCGATATTTTGACGAAATTGATTTTTTTCAGCGACCATTTGTCGTAAAAATATATATTTCGCGATAAGTTTTACGTATAAATTTTCGGATTTATGATTTTTTTTTAATTTTCAGTGATAACTGCATTATTTTTTGAGAAAATTTGGAACAGAATCATTCTTTTTCACTGTAGTTCTTTTAGCATATGGAAATTAATTAGTCACTTTTAGCTATCGTCACTAATTTTATTGGACTCACTTCCTCAAGTTTAATTATTTCTAATAAACAGACACTTCGAGATAAATATGATTTTTTTAAATTAGAATTTTCGATGTGATTTTAATTAATATATCTATTAATTAACAGCAGAACTTTACAGAATAGGAAATAATGGATTTAATTTTTTTTAATCCTCGTACGCATCTATACTCTTTCGGCGAGAAAGGTTTTCCAAACGAAATACAACACATACATTTGCCGCCATTAATGGAGTTTTACGTTAATATTTCTGAACTCAATCAAATGTTTATTGCCAAAAATATTAAGTCAAGATGCAGCTGATATTACTGAGATCCAAACTCATTTTTTAATTAATCAATTCAGGTTATTACCTTATTTGACAAATCATGAAGCAAAAAATCGTTAATTCACTATTGTAATTTAATTTATTAGCATAACTTCACTAGGTTCGCCATTAAGTTTTAGGTTACTTTGATCTATGAAACGAAGAAAATTTCAAGAGAAATATAAAAAAATAGTTTATTGAAAGTATCGTTTCCCACTAGCTATAGATTTTTGACATCTCTCTTACAATGCATGAATATACCGACTATAATACGATGCGTGTTTGGGCCGAAAACATTTATCCAATCAATTCTGTACCGGTTCGAAGTTAACCAAGTGTATTAGCCTAGTCTATCCCAGCTAAACCATGCACTATCGACCAGAACAAGCTGTAATCGGAAGGAACCTGGTCCGACTAATACGGCGGGTGCGGTAAGAAATCCTATCTCAGCGTTTGGTGGTGTCCTGAACAATAGAATTGCGATAGCATGGAATGTAGTCATGCTGCAGTATCACTCATTTGTGTCTCATTCTGGCTGGTGTTTGAGCAATGTATGGTTCAAATTAATTATTTTCTGTCGTTTTCAGCAGATTTCTTTCTCGTCCAAACAAACGCTCGGCAATGTTTTCTTTCCGAAGAAATTTGGCCCTGTCATTCGCCAGGTGAAAGACGGGATTTTTTTGCATTTGAGATTTTTAAAAGATTTTTACAGTAAAAGATCTATAATCCGCAATTTCCTATCATTCGCGTTACTTTACGAATGTAAACAGTTAAAGAAATTTACAAATTCGTGATCCAAAAATGATTTTTTAAAACAAATATTAAAAAATTGAAAAATTCACAATAAAAATAGCATTTTAAAAAAATGTAACGCTGTTATTTTATTAACAGTAAAAAACAAACTACATTGCAGAACATATGTGATTATTTTTATTTAAATGCATGTTTATATAAATTTTTTATATAAAATAACTTGAAAAGGGCATTTTTGAGGTAGTATATTAAATTAATTATTAGAATTTATATTTATCTTTTCATATTATACTTATTATAGAATTAAAATGCTGTCTAGGAATAATAAAATGACATATAATCCATAATGCTCTATAATCCACAATATTCCATAATCCGCACAACCTTTGTCCCCAACTTGTATGGAATATAGAACTTTGGATCTATATCCACTTTACATTGCCAATAAAATTACGATGTACGAAACTTTTTATTCTGTGCCGTAAAAGGAAAATTTCGATAATGGTTCTTCGATTTTTCATCTGTCTCTCAGACAACTCATGTGGGACCCATTTTCCTTCATTTTACTTACCCATCATACGTAGTATAGGGTAAGTCTTGCAATCGTTTTGAAAATCGAAATTTTTTTTTGACGGATTTACACGTTTTAGATTGTGGAGATTCCGAAAAACATATTTTTAGAAAAAAAAATTTGCCGTCTGTCTGTCTGTAAACGCTCTATCTCCCGAACGAATTGAGATAGAGACTTAAAATTTTGTATGTAGTTAGTATGTAAGAATGGGACGAATTTAATATCAGCAACCTCGATTATCCGGAACTATTTTTTTCGGACTCTCGAAAAATTCGTTCTGATGAAAGGTATATAAAAATTTTCGAACTTTTTTGTTTTAAGAAATGGACGTAAAAGGCAATAAAATAACACATATTTTGCATATAAAACGAAGTCGATCGGATTATTAGTTGCCGAGATATTTGTAATCCTGTTTTCCACATTCTTCGATTTTTCATGACCCTGTATTTCATTCAAATTTCAATTCAGAGGTATATTTTAATTGGAAATGAGACGTTTAATCCGATGTAGTTAATTGTTAGTTAATAGAGTTATTATTTTTGGAGTTATAAGGATGTTTCTTTTACGCAGTTCGGTACTACTTGAGTAGTTTGGCGTTTTATATAATTTGTCGAAATCGGTAATCAGCAGTTCTTTAATAGAGCATTACTATGTATATTAACAATATTTAAATTTTGTTTATGAATTGCAATGCATTGTATAAATAGTTTTCACATGTTTTATTTTCATATACATATCCATGATGGGTAAGTATTACGGTGGCCCCCAACGACTAGTTCATTCCGTGACATGTATTCGTTTGGAAATAACTTTGACTAGTCATGTTTAACGCCTCCCCAAGTTAATCTTTTTTTCCCCCTCCAATAACACGTGCTGATTGGCTACCTCAATTGTTATGATTTTCTGGAAAAATCGCCACTTCTAAAGCATTTTAAAAAAATTTCACTGGTAATTTTCGATGGTGCATGTTTGCCGTATTTCTCCTTTACAAACGACGTCGTTTTGCTACAATTTTTTTCTCAGATTAGAGCAGAAAGGCGAAACTTCCCCCAAACGCTGTTTATTTGGCGCAAAACTCCACATCTTCATACAGTTCATCACTGGTGACATCATAACTCCAGAAATTGGGTCAAAACAAACCTCAGAGTTCAGAAAGGATAGAGATGAAATATATTGTTTTATCGTGAAGCTAAAAATTCAACACTGAAACTGATTTAAACAAGTTAAAATTCGGCCCAAGCACTTGAGGATCGCCTTTAAAACTTCTCCCAGTTCAATGAATTCAGCTTTTGAACGATACCTGATTTCATATTGAAAGCCTTTTTGATGATATATAGTGCATCTCTAACACACTCTAAACTCTCTCGGTTTGTTTTGACCCAGTTTGCGCGGAAATGCGGGGTTAAGCTGCCTGTGACGTCACACTGATGAGCTCCATTGTAACAAACAATATTCTTGCGTTGCGATGTGCATTGGCATTACGGCAGTTTGCTGTTAACAGATATCCAAGCTATTAAAAAGAATTAACTTCAGACATGTATGTTGTCAGTGAAATCCATGTGTGAAACCAAGAAACTTAGTTGCGCACCTAGTAAGTGTTGTTTACTTATAATTGTATGAAAATTTATTTCATCAATATTACACACAGTTTTTTAGAAATGCATTAGTAATTATTTACTTGATCTTTACTTTTAATACTTTAACCATATCTTAATCCTTTACTTAATTATATAATATTACAATTTATTGCAAACATTTATTATTATTCTTAGTACATTATTAGAATAAAACTATTGTATAAAAATGTAAACATTTGTAACTAAATTGTATCTTGTATATTTAAATAAGCAACAATGTGTAAAATTATCTTTATCCTCCATTTGAATGCCCTAAGTGAAAAGTCCTTGTAATACTATGTACCTGGAACAAAAGAAAAAAGAAAGGGGAGGAGCATTTTAAATGAACTGTTATTTGGAAAGCATCCAATTCTCATTTATAAAATTTACAATTTAACTTTACATTACAAAAATGTTTATTATTCGAAGTTTAAAAAAAAATTATTCAGTCAATAGTCTGGTAACAATTAGTGAAAACTGTCAAAAACAGACAGCACGGTTTTTATAAGCTGAATAAATAAATAAATAAAAGGGAAAAGGTTTTCAGGATTGAAATTTGCGAAAACAAGTAGTTCTATAAGAGATCTGTGTAAGAAAAAATACTTAAGGTGAGTCCGATCTCCTTTATTAAAAATAATGACAGTAGAATGTGGTGTTTGATTTTTATCTCTCCCATTTTTAAACATGTTTTTCAAACCTGTTATTTTTAAGCATAAATTTTTTAGTCTATTGGGATTTTCACAATACATAAAATGTAGACAATTTTATACTGAATATTTTACTTTTTGATTCATCTTGATAGGTATAAAAATAAAGCAGCTACAATATTTTCCATAAAACGTATTTTTAATCCAGAAAATGCTTGTGTAGCTTGTTAAAAATAGCCAATCCCAATATTTTATCTAAGGTGGTCTGGTGTAATAACGCCAAGTGCTAATATTATGCATAATTATGAAATAATCTGGTAAATGACACCCATGTGCTCTGCGCAGAAGGGTTTTGAGTCATATAAATCGCAAAAAACAGCTTCAAGTTAATTTGTTTCATTTTTAGGTCTTATTGTTTTTACAAGCAACTAAAATTAACCTTTGATCTAAACTTTGCGAGATAAGGTTTTTGATCTGAAGACTATATTTTTTATCCAGAAATACTTTGTTTATTACATAAATTTGTAGTGTATTTCATGTATTTTCCAATTGTTGTAGAAGATTTTGGATATCTTCTCGAGATAATTTGTAGTTTAAAATGTACTGCGCAATAACTATACCGGGGTAATAACGCCAATCCTTGGCATTAATACCCCGGTTGATTCCCAACAGTGGTCGAGCTACATCCTAAATACTGATTCAAATAAACACAGTTAAAACTGTGCAATGTTTCTAATAATTCTGTTTAAACGGTCCTTTTTTAAGCAAAAAGAAGCTCACGGTCTGATATTCTTTTGCCTCCCCCCCCCCCACACACACACACACCACTCCTTAATTTTTGTTACAATTTCACAAAAAATTGAACATTTTCAATAGCTTAGAATGCAGTTTTTCAATTTCTAAGTTTGTAGAGTTTGTATTTTTAGAATTGGGCAATCTACATGCCATTATTCCATCTTATTTCATAGTTTTGTTTGCATGGCGTTATTACCCATATAGGTGGGTAATAACGCCAAATGGCATTGGTCAAGAATTCACACCATTACATTTTATGAATACATATCTGTTAAATTATTTTTTTTATAGAGATAGTCAATGAGTTGCTGTATCAAATCATATATTTGTTTGAAAAATACTATCTAAAACTGAGCCGTGAAAATTGGTAGAACCTTAACGTGGCGTTATTACCCCAAGGTACCTTATATATAAAAAAAATCAACCATTTTTTAAATTTAGAAAATTATGAAGAAAGCTAAGTTAAACGATTAGGAAAATTAAAAATGCTTAGCAACACCACCTTGGTAACACCACCTCACAAGGAAGGTCTCCATTGGGGGCATACTTAGAATTTTCTGAAAAAAATGCGAATTAAACTACTCATGTAGGTAATAAAGGATCAGTGAAAATTAGCGGCGGAATTACATTATTAGATATGTAAAAAAATAAAATAGTTTGGAATAATTGGCGTGAAAAGCTGAAAGCTACGCGGGATTTGGCACGCAGTGCATTTCCTCGCCAAAAGCAGACGATTTTAACGAATCTGAAAATTGATTTTAATTGACTTCACTGTTAAAAATCTGCAGCATTTACTGCAACGTCACTCCACTACTTTTATAGAATATCTCTCTTCTGACCAATGAGAATGCTTCATAGTACGGTGAATTGACCATGCCATACACTGTTAAAAATCTACTGCATTTTATTGCAACGCACTCCACCACTTGTATATAATATCTCTATTCCAACCAATGAGAAAGCTCCATTTCACGGCCAAGTAACCGTTTACTATACAAGTAAGGGAGTGCGTTGCAACAAAATGCAGCAGATTTTTAACAGTGTATTTTTCAATTTGGAACAATTTTAATCAATTAAATTGTGCTTTAAATGATAAAATATATTAATTTCATTTTGTTATAAGTACATATAAACGTATATGAAAAAATTACACTTAAAGTAAAGTAAAAATGCAAAACTAAAATTACTTAAACTAAACTTATTTAAATAAATTGAACATAGAAAGTTTTTTCTTTAAAAAGTATTCGAAGCGTAAAAGCGTATTTTTCAAAATTTCGTTTTTTTGCCAACCGGAGATAAATCGCCAAATAAACGAAATTTTTATTATTTTTTTACGTACGTTATAAGGAGATTCCGCCGAAATTTTTTTTATAAACATATATAATTATATGAGAAGAACATTCTGTAATTTTTTCAGATTTTTCTTAGTATGCCCGTATGGAGACCTTCCTTGTCAGTATCAGTAATAGATGAAAGTTATAACTTAATAAATATCTTTAAGTAAAAAACATACTTGTATCAGATTAAAGTGTTTTGTACGGATACGATCAAATAATGAATTGATGACCAATTACATGATCATGTTTCAATCATTTTGCATCCCTGGATAGTTATTGTAAAATGAAATTCACTTAAAAAATGTTAATACAAAGTATATATACATATTTTAATAACTTTATTTGAAAACTACAGACATTCATGAAAACTTTTATCAAACCAATACACAATTATACTTAAAATAACATATCAAACATATGTTACACAATAAAATAATAAAACACAATTTAAATTTTAGGCGTAAAATTTTAAATATCTCTCAGTCTTGCAGTAAACATTTCATTTTTTGAATGAAGACATTAAAGGTTTTTTTAATAAAATCTTTTATTTTATTAACTCAAAAAGTCTGAAAAAACTTTACTGCAATATCTTTGTCACCAGGTACTGCCAAATAGTAAAATAGACCTCAGCATTTATAATAGATGAATATTATAACAAGTGTTGAATTCAGACACTTTTCTTCAAAAGGTGGGGGGGGGGGGCATCATAGAGCCCCGGAGGTAAAATTGCAAGTTTTAACTATTAACATCACAAAATCTCAAATTTTCCGGGGGGGACATACTATTGCTACGGGAGGAAGTCGCCCCTCCTCGGGAGACACCCTCAATTCATTATTGATTATAACTTAATAAATAACGTTAATAAAAAGAAAATATATCATATTAAAGTATTTTGTAAGGTTAAAATTAAATGATAATCTAAAAAAAAAAAAATATGTCCAAAAAAAGAAAGTAGCAATGTTTGGAATGGTGTGAGTATAAAGAAATCCACAGTATTTATGAACATTTTTCACATGACACAAACATTTATTTGATATAAAACTTATCATTTTTTATTTTAATAAATAAGAATACTTTTTAACACATTACCTATTGTATGAATTATACATAGGGCAGACTAGGGATGATTGATCTACCCCTCTGAAATTAGTTTATTAGAAATATCATTCTGTGAGCTGATTCTGGCCTAAGCGGAATATAACTACACGGAATCAGTCGCTCCCGTAATCGATACCGATTTTTAATCCGTCGCGATTCTGGCCTGAGAGCGGAATTTCAAGCAACCTTTAACCCCTCCCTTTCAAGGTGAACCAGTTTCGAGCAAGGACACACGTAGTTTGTTTATTTACAGGGGATCTAAACACATGTGTTTGCAAGTAGCAAGCCCTTTAAAAAAAGACCGTAGTATTATTAAATACCTGTGTAAGGGAATGATATAATACCGCTATAAACAGTATAAAAAGTTTTAACAAGTGGGATGAGTTATAAGTAATTTTCGAAGTTTTAAGATACAATTATAAAATTTAATTGTTATTTAGAGAAAAAATTAAAAGATATTAAAAATAAAACATCTTGCAATAACAATTTTAGATTAGCTCAATTTTTAATATTCTAAAAAATATAGTTTAATATGATTTTTTTTCTCTTTTTCCAATATAAGCTTCAACATACAAAATATATGTCAGCGAAAAAATTGAAAACCTATTTCACTTATTTACAATTATAAAATTTTTATTAATATTAAAATTAAAATCAAGGAATTATTTAATTAAAAACTACTTGTAATTATGTTTTTGAACTAATACAGTGGATTTTAATCTTCTCAAATATACATTTAAAATAATAATAATAATAATAATGTGAGTATACTTTATTAAAATAACAATTTTAATTCGAACTTTTTTTTTCAAGTTTTATAATACAAGCTATAAAAGTCCAATAATTGAAAAAGCATGCATCATCATATGTTGTACTTATAATTACAAAATTCTGATTGTTACTTAACCCTTTATCTACCGATATTATTTAAACAAAAACTATTTGTAACTATACTTTTCGATTTCAATAAATTTTAATTTTCTCAATAATATATTTTAGCATTTTTTTTTTCTTTTCTTAAATACAAGTTGTGCCAGTCAAATAATAATGGTTTTTCTATATTTAGAGTAAAATCAAGGTATTATTTAAAGAAAAACTGATAAGCACTGATTTAGTGCAATCAGTTATAATCTTCTCAAAAATATATTTTAGCTTAAAGTTTTTTTTTTTTTTTTAAATACAAGCTTTAAAATATAATTTATAAAATACGAGCTATATCAGTCAAATATAATTGGAAAATTAGACTTGTTATAATTATTTTACATTTACAATTATATATATTTTTACTGTTTCGTTCAAAATAAAGGAATTTTTTAAGCACAAACCCTTTGTAATTACGCTTTTGCTTTACCCCACAGTGGCCGAGAGGTTCTGAGCACGAAACTTGTCGACGGGAGGTGCTAGGTTCGAACCCAATCGCGCCCGTCGGCCTAATCGCTCGGGATTTTTCGTGATTTTCCATGCGTAAATAGGGTTAGATCCCCTAAGAAAGACCCCCAGAGAAGGCACTCCTCCACTTAGGGCATATATTCCTCGTGAAAAATCTCCGCCCCACCTAATTGATTTAATTTGTTTATTTTTTTTAATTATTTAATCGCTGAAATGATATTTGTTTTTATTAATGTTCTCAAAATATTTTTCTTTGAAAAATAGTAAGGATACAAAATTAGACTTACAAGAGCGCTGAAAAAATGTATAGTTAAATTTCTCGCGAAAAAGAATTTTGTTCATATTTTGCCATCTGCCTTAATGTCTTGAATTGATAAAACACCTTTACTAAAGTGTATGCTTTTCTTAAAATTGTTTTATGCACTTTGAATAATTAGCAATTCCAATGTTATTTATAGTAAATACAACAAAAACATAGAAGAATATAATTTAATAAAATTATTTATAAAATATAATTCTAATAATTTGAAAATTTTGCTTAGAAAAACATAATTTAATTTTGAATTATCTTTAATCATTTGCTCCCCCCCCCTCTTATTCTTTCCACACATGTACACACTAAGAAAAGAAAATTATATGCGTTATTTTACTAAATAATTTTTGAGCCCACTCAATATTTTTGAAAAGTTGGCTCTGTTGTTTTGATACCTCATTTTTACCTTACTACAAATATATATCCCACTGGCCCCATTGCACACACTCCTTGTGTGGAGCTCCTGGTTGTACTTCTCTTGTATTGTAATATTTCCTTGTGTGCTATCTCGTCCCTGTATATTGACGATGGCTTATAAGCAGGCTTCATGTCGAGCACACAAGTCAGATGTATGTTGTTCAATAAACAAACAAACAAACAAACATACAAATATATCGCGAGATATTGTTAATTCTGTTAATAGATCTAGCGCAATTACCCATACTTAACAAAAACTTTAAACTGATTTTATTCCCCTGTTCATATTTTTATAACTTGCTTGTTTGATAAACACTAATGCTTTTTTTTCTTATGTAGATAGCGTTTTTATTTATTTATTTATTTTTATTTATTTATTTTTTTTTTTTTACTGAGGTATGAGGTATTTAATATTTTTATGTAAGCACTCTTTTTGATTTAGTGCAATAAGTTATACTCTTCTCAAAAATATATTTTAGCTAATTTTTTTTTTTTTTTTTTTTTTTTTTTTTTTTTTTTAATACAAGCTTTAAATTATAATTTTTAAAATACGAGCTATATCAGACAAACATAATTTGAAAATTATGTTTGACTTTTTATTATTTTACATTCACAATTATATATATTTTATTGTTTAGATCAAAATAAAGGAGTTTTTTAAGAACACACCATTTGTAATTACACTTATGTATTCCTTGCCGAGAGGTTCTAAAAACGAAACTGGTAGCCGGGAGGTGCTAGGCTCGAACCCAATCGCGCCCGTTGGCCTATCGTTCGGAATTTTTAGAACCTTGGTTTACCATGCGTAAATACGGCTTAGGCTCCCAAAGAAAGACTCCCACAGAGGGCACTTCTCCACTTAATGTCTATATTCTTCGTGAAAAAACACCGAAAACACAGGCGATAATGAATAAATAAAATAATGCACTTTGTAAAAATCATCATAAATAAAAAATAAAGGAGTTGCTTTATTTTTATTTATGGTGATTTTTACAAATTGTATTATTTTATCTCTATTCCCCGTGTTGATAAATGGTCGTCATAAACACAATCAACTAACCTACACTTTTGTATTACACTGATAAGTTTTAATCTCAAAATATATATTATTATATTTTAGCATAAATGAATAAATATATATATTTAAATACACGTTTTAAAATACAAACAGCTTTAACTCAAATAATTAAAAAAATATGCTACAATCACAATTAGTTTATATTAAATTGAAGCTAAAATTACTTCTACTAATGAACATAACAAAACTGAAAACAAAAATACTAATAATAGAATGCGAATATACATTTAATAAAAAATAAGTCTCTATCTTCACATAGAAGATCTGCTAATATAAACGCCGCCATCTTAAACCGACATAGATAGTGGGTTTCCGGCTGCCTATAGCAGTCGGAGGAATTACGAGAAAACAAGCCCGTCAAACCGGAGAGGATTCCGAGACGATAGGGGCAGAATTAGAAATTATCACTTCGTCGGAGGATTTCGAGAAAGTCGTCCGATCCGACAGGGGCAGAATTCGCCCACTGTACCGTAAATTTCTTTGCTGCAAGCAAGATAATGTAAAATAATTGACCTGATGGGATTCTTAAAGTAAATTTGTTGCAAATTTCATTGCATTCAAGGCAGTTAAAAGATCCAAAAATGAAGTTTAGTTTCTTTCTCCTTTTTTCCCCCCGTTCGTAATTATGTAAATACGTAGCACCTATAGTTTTCGTTCAGTCCGTCCGTCTGTCTGTCCATCTGTCTGTCCGCATATAACAACGCAAAAACTACCCAACCGAATTTTTTGAAATTTAAAATATATAATTATTATATAATTTTGTCGAGTCATTTCAAATTTTATGAGAATCGGATGGATAGATCTATTACAGGGAAGATCAAAAGTATTCCGTTACATTACGGCCAATGGGGAAAAATGTTGCAAATACATTTTAATCGTTTGAAATTTAAATTACGTACTTATTACATCATTTGGTCAAGTCATTTCCATTTTTTTGAAAATAGGGTGCATAGATCAAATACAGGGACAATCAAAAGTACTCCGTTACATTACAGTCAATGGAAAAAAAAGTTTCAAATGCATTTTAATAATATTACACTCAAGCGAATATAATAATATTGATATGCATCATAAAGTACATATTATAATATAGATTTTGCATAATCTGTTGTGCAAAGAACTTTTTTTATTGATTTACAAGGCCACACAAGAATATTCCATTACATAATGAGAATAGAGAGAACATTGTTTGTCGCGCATTTTAATTGTAATGAACTATTTATAATTTTATGAGATTGATATATGAGAGTGATATTTTAGATTCCGCTCATAATTTAGGAAGTAAACAATGAAACACTTAGTTCAAATATAGGATCAAAATTTGACTTTTTTAGTTTCAGATCAATTCCATGCATATTTTAATTTGTGATTGTAGTTAGTATTACTGAATTCATGTTTTTTCATGAAGAAAGATTAATTTATTCTTATATATTCTTATATTCTTTATATATTATTCTAATATTTTGCTTATATATTTTTTATATTACGATAGTTTCAATTTCAGAACCGGTTTCGAAAGTTAAAGTAAATTTTAAAAAAAATCTGAAACCAAAACTCAAAAAGTAAAAAGTAGGAAAGTTGTGGATCGTCCTCAGCTATCTTGTGCAAAAAATTCACATAAAAATATTAAAATTTGGGCGAAATATTTGAAAAGAACGCCCCCATAGATTTTACATTAACATCCGGGTCTTTCTCTGTGCCTAGTGTTGCGCCTTAACATGACTAAACAAATGGTCCCTCAAGAAGGAAGTATTTATTTCCGAAAAAATATCTGATATCAGTCTCAATCAATTTTTTAAAAATTTTATCGTAATAGTAATAATATATATTCTACAAAGAAAAAGTAAGAATTTATATTATTAATAAATATTTTGCTCATAAGACGTTGTTGTATTAATAAAAACATTTAAAATACATTAAACAATTTTTATTTACATGTTTCAACTCTTTTTAATCGAGTCATCTTCAGAATGTATTTAGAAAATAAAATTACAAACATAATGAACCTGAAAAACTGGAATAAATAATTATTGAAATCAAATTAAATATACCACGCTCTTTTTAATTTAGCAATTGTCCGTGGTCTAGCTAAATAATTATCCTGTAAATTGTCCAACCATTCAATCCATACACTTGGGATGCGAAAAGCTAGCGAATCGTTACAAATATGTGAACTTTTAAAGTAAATTTCAATGGACTATCTTATGAATAACTTTAAACAAAAATTAGACTTGTAAATTAATCTACTCTCGTTAAAAAGTATGTTAATGTTCTCTTTTTGAGTTATTTTTTTTTAAGTAATCCATCTTTATTGATAACTTAATCTTTAAAAATACCTAGTATTGAATTTTTTAAAACTAGTTTATAATCTAGTACAAATAACATTTCATTGGACACTCAGAAATATTATACGTTTATTAAATTTGACATGGGATAAGGGAAGGTTGATGAGCGCCTACCAAAGTTGGTTAAAGAAGGATTCTTTCCTGTACGGGCACTAAGAAAAACATACCTTTATGAAAAATACTTTGTATCATGAACAGAAAAGCTTTTTAGGAGCCATCCATAAATGATGTCACACTTGGATGTAAGGGAGGGAGTTCGTGAAATTTTGACAGCATGCGACAAGGTGTGGGAGGAGGTAAGTAGAAATGTGACATCACACATTTTAATTAAAACAAAAGCATCAAAACTCATCAGATAAAATTATGAAATTTGTATTTATGAAGTAAAGATAAGATTTAAAACAAATAATATTATACTCCATTTTAATTTCCAAAATATTACTGTTTTTAATTTTTTTGTTTCAATATTTTATCACTGTATGTTAATTATGTTTTTTCTTGTAAACTTTAATCTTTTATCATATAAAATAAGTGCATGAGGCATTTTTATTGTTATGCTCACAAATGTCATTAAAACAGATACTTAAAGTTTAAAAATAAAACTTGAAATACGATCTGAAATGCAGTGCTTTCTCGCTGTAAGTATATGGTTGCATAATGTAGCATAACATGTGACAAGAGAGGGGAGGGGTTATGATGAAATGTGACACTTTGTGACAAGGGGGGAAGGGGGACAAAAATATTGAAAAAAATGTGTGACATCATTTATGGACGGCCCCTTATATTATATACATTTTACATATAACACAATCCATTACATAAAACATTTTTTTTTCACAAGTAAGCACAGTTTTGAACACATTAACCACTGTATGAATTATGTTTATAATTCATCCAATGGAAATTTTAAATGGGCCAAATGAGTCTTGTTTGATTTGTACAAAATGATTACTTTTAAAAATATATATAATTGTAAAAACTAATAAAAGACATAAATAAATTACTTGGATCATTTTAATTAATAAAATTTTAGTTTTAAATAGCAACTGATATGATCTTCAATATTACAACTTGAAAGCCATAAGTCATTTTTTCAAACATTGCATCAGATAAAAAATAATTTTGGGAAAAACGTATAGATCATAAACAAAATATGAAAAGCTGTTCTTTTACAAGAGATGCGGAATGTCTTTACAAGAGACTGGTAAGAATATATTTTCTAAAACTTGGGTTTCGTAATCTAAGCTTCATGGAACCCCTAGGACTAAGTGTGCAATTTTCAGCTGTTCTGTAGCATTTTAGAAAAAAGGTACTAGTTAGTTATTCCTTCGACCTAAAAAAATATCGCCAAACTATAAGATTAAATGCCAATAATGGATGATCGTGAATGTCACATTCAATGACATTAAAGACAATACACATGCTTAAAAAGCATAAAGTGACTTTTATTGCGACTTTGTATTTTCATTAATATTCTACTAATTATTTGCTTTTTTGTTATTTAAAATAAAAAAATTATGACAATATGTATAATTTGGCTATTAGTTTGGCGAAACTGGTAGACGGAATAACCAAGTAGTACCACAAAAAATTAGTAAATTTGAATGGGATTGATAAATTTCAAGCTTGGGATTTTATCATCAGTGTTCATGTATTTATTATTAGAAAGTACTTATGTATTATAAACAGCTTTAATTTAGTGAACTCTAGTAGTGAAGGTATTCTTATTTTCATTAAAATACATCCACTGCAAGCATCAATTTTTACAATTGTTTGGTTTTTATGTTTGTGATTCAGAAATTGTGATAAAAGAAGAAATAAAATGTTGATTTAATGTAAGATAGCAAACAATAGCATTTTGAATAAAAAATTACCAATTTAAGTTTTGCATCTCCTCCAAGTGTGATTAGTGTTTCATTCTTAGACAATAACATAATGCTTCACGTGCTTTCATTTCATTGTGCTATCATTATTCTCATTTTTAAAGATCTTGCTTTTGCAATATGAAGTGCAATGTATCCTCAAACGAATTTATGACACCATTTGTTAAAACAAATAATAGAAAATTTCTACCTTAACGAGTAGCGTTTGTGGGTGAAAATCACACATTTGGAAAAATTCTCAAATGACATTACCGAGAACTTGCTTGATGAAAATATTGTTAACCCGTCAGTAGTCGCGTGTCGGTCTTTTCGCCGCCCGTATAACTTATCTTTTCCTAACTTATATCACATTACAAATACAGCGGAGATCTACCGTGTAGCTGATTTTGAAGCTTTCTCAACCATCTTAGTGCAGTAACAGGACACTTCTGTTTTTCATTCTGGTAGAGTTTTAGAAACAAAGTTGAATTTGGCGAAAAAGTCTACGTAAAAGTCACTAATGCGAGTTCATTTTTACTTTTTCCAATTACTCCAGATCTCATGAATAAAAAGCATAATTTAAGAAAACTGCAAATTTATATCTTCGTTGAAATGTTATTTTCGTATATTAGGTGAAAAATATTTCTTATTTTACATATTTGGTAAACGAGGAGCTAGCGGCGAAAAGACCGAGCGCGACTAATGACGTTGCAAAAAAAGTCGCGACTACTCGCGGGTTAATATTGTATCTTTTTTCAAACAAAGCCACTTTCGAAAAAATCACCACTTAGATTGGTAAAGGTAAAACTTAACTACCACATTTGATTTACCAAATTCACACTATAGTTGAAAGAAATCTACTGATGCCATTATATCAGAAGGTTTATTAATATTTTCTTGTTACATATATTTACAAAACTATGAGGAGCAGTTGATTTCAATTCACTTCAAACCAATACATTATGGAAGAAAACATTTTGGTTGAATTCTTATTATCAAATGGGATGGTCTAAAAAACTACTATGTATATATATATATATATGATTATACAAAAGCAATGATGGGTCACAATGCTTAAATCAATACAAAAATTTAGCACTACGAAAAGTACTGTAACATCATCTAATCATACCATACTCTTTTTACACAAGTGTTATCCTTGATAAAATGTCATTTCAATTTAATATAAAAGGAAATACTTGTAACATTTACATATTTTTCTTAAATTTTAGGCATTTAAATACGATCTCACATCTTTTTTTTAATATACATGACAAAACATTACTCTAATACAGCGGTACCCAACTTATGGGTCTTGGAACAATCGAATTTTGTCTCAAAATTTCATTTTTTAATTAATTTGTTAAAAACAAAACAATTTCTACAGGAAATAATATTTCAAGAAAAAATCTTTAATTTCAATTTACATTAACATACGAAAAGAAAATACAGAAATAGCCATCTTTGAATTCCTTGATGGAATTCAAATTCAACACCGATCACTTCTATGAAACATATTTTTAAAACTTTGCTGTTTTTGAGAAACAGATACAAAAGCAATTGTACGACTTCAAGTTAAAATTAACCAATTTTAACAATGATATTAGATTATCTCATCGGTAAACAACAGTGCCAGAAATTCCACTCATTATAAAATTATATTTTGATAACAATTAAGCATTTTTTAATTATCCTTGTAGATCATATGTTGCTTTAGTTATTATTTCACTTTCATTATTATTTTACTTTAATTATTATTTCACTTTCATTATTATTTACTTTCATTATTATTCCGCACACTGGGCTTGCCATTTCATCCTTTTTTTATAGTGCATCTTTCCTAAGAAAATTTATCTTTTTCTTAGGATAGGCTAGCAAGTAATAAGCAGTTGGACTGGATTTCCAATATTCGTACAATCCAATATTCTACACGTGTTTCTTTAAATATGCATGTTTCACACAAATAATGTGATGCAAGACAAATGTGATTTCTTGATTTTCGGAAAATTTTTTAATTTAAATATTTTGACAAAATCATCTGTATTAACGGTTATTAAAAATAAATTCCGCACTATAGAAAAAGCTTGAAATTAAAATTTCGTTCTTGAGCAACTCAAAATTCTTTAGATAACAATACATTTTACTTTTTCTACGTCAGATCAATGCTTCTAAAAAACATTGCTTTGTAGCATATGGTACGGGTACGATAGGGTTAAGGAGCTTTGTCATAGAAATCCAATCTCAATAAGGGAAAACGAGTCAAAAAGGTTGTTAAGCCCCGTTTAAGAACATACTTCTCAAAAGACCCTGTTTAAGAACATACTTCTCAAAGGATCGACTTTGCGAGAAATGGAAATATTTAAGATATCACTTTATAGTCCGTTTTCTAATTACAGCTTTTCATAGGTCCGTGTGCAATTTTATGATTAAGTATCGTGAGTGGTCTCATTTTGTTCCTTATGTATTGTAGAATAAGAAAAGCGATGGTGGACATCTGGGACCCGCGACTGGGGAGGGGGAGGGGAAGGGTTGAAAAGTGCAAGGGAAAAAATTCCATTTCATGAAAAATAAAGAAAATTATCTATAACCATTAATGTTTAAAACATTTATAGATTAGGAAAAACATTTTTGGACACCCGGGATCCGCAACTGGGTAGCGGGAGGGGAAGGGGAGGGGTTGAAAAGTGCAAGGCAAAAAAAAATTCCATTTCATAAAAAATAAAGAAAATTATGCAAAAATATTAATGTTTAAAAGATTTATAGATTAGGAAAAACATTTGTGGACATCCAGGAGCCGCGACTGGGGAGAGGGAGGGGAGGGGGATTGGTGGGGGAGGGGATGAGTTGCAAAGGGCAAGTGAAAAAATTCCATTTCATAAAAAATAAAGAAAATTATGCATAAATATTAATGTTTGAAACAATTATAGATTAGGAAAAACATTTGTGGACATCCGGGACAAGCGACTGGAGAGGGGGAGAGGGAGGGGAAGGGCTGAAAAATACAAGGGAAAAAAATTCCATTTCATAAAAAATAAAGAAAATTATGCATAAATATTAATATTTAAAACATTTATAGATTAGGAAAAACATTTGTGGACATCCAGGACCCGCGACGGGGAGGGGGAGGGGAAGGGAAGGGGAAGGGCTAAAAATTGCAAAGGACAAAAATTCCATTTCATAAAAAATAAAGAAAATTATGTATAAATATGAATGTTTAAAACATTTATAAATTAGGAAAAAACATTTGTGGACATCCGGGATTCGCGACTGGGGAGGAGGAGAGGAATTTGAAAGGGGCAATAAAAAAAATTCTGTTTCAAAAAAATTATGCATAAATATCAAAGTTTAAAACGTTTATAGAATGAGATTGGCATTGAAGCATACTCGGGACTTGTGATTAGGAAGACGGAGGTAAGGGAAGAGGAGGAGAGGGGAGGGGAGTGGAAAGTGTTGAAAGAGGCAAGAAAAAAATGCCATTTAATTATATATATATATATATAATAGTATTTAAATCTTTTATAGAATAAGAAAAGCAATAGTGGGCATCCGGGATCCGCAAATAGGCCGGGGGGAGGGGGAGGGACGGGGAAAAGGTTGAAAAGGACAAGAAAAAAGATCTGAAGCTTTAGTGGGACTGCATTCTCTTTCTGGATCTGACACCACTGGTACATTCAGTGGTAAATCAAAAACCAGTTTTTGGAAGAGCTTCATAAATGCTGACGACAGAATTCTGAAAGCACTTGCCGCATAAGGTCAAACAGATATCCTTGAGAGTGAAACATGTATTGCACTTGAAGAATACGTATGTTCAGTGTACATGCCAAAATTAAACATTAAATCAATGAGTGAGCTAAGATGGTGGTTATTTACAAAAAAGCAAGTTGAAGGAACAAATATGCCTCCAACTCAAGCCGGCCTTTACCCAGCCATAAGAAGAGTTCATTACCAAGCAATAATATGGCAAAGAGCACACATTTTAAAAACTAATATTCCACCCCCAACTGATTTTGGTTGGATAATAAAGGAAAAATAATACCTACCTGTCATGTGTAACATGCCATGTGCTCCTCAAGAACTGGTTTAATCGGTGCGTTGTTCGTGTGTCAAGTCAAGATGTGTAGCATCCTGTAAATGTTCACAAAATGGATTACCTTGTAACTGAAATGTGTTCATGCCCGGATGAGACTGATAAATGAGATAATGTTGGAGGCCTTGATGATGTAAATTATGATGATAGTGATACCGATGATCCTACTTTGTTCTGAAGTTAAACTTTTTCTTGCAGTTTAAAATTTGAAAGTTTTTACTATTTAGGTATATGATGTATAATATAATATAAGAATACAAAGATAACAAATAATAGTTAGCGTTACAAAATTTGTATCATTTAGTATTTATCATCACTCAGTTCCTTTTCAATTACCTTTATTACTTATTTTTTCCCTTGCACTTTTCAACCCTTCCCCTCCCTCTCCCCCTCTTCAGTCGCGGCTCCTGGATGTCCACAAATGTTTTTCCTAATCTATAAACGTTTTAAACATTAATATTTATGCATAATTTTCTTTATTTTTTATGAAATGGATTTTTTTCCTTGCACTTTTCAACCCTTCCCCTCTCCCTTCCTTTCCCCAGTTGCGGGTCCCGCATGTCCACAAATGTTTTTTCTAATCTATGAATGTTTTAAACATTAATATTTATACATAATTTTCTTTATTTTTTATGAAATGGAATTTTTCCCTTGCACTTTGCAACTCTTCCCCTCCCCCATCCCTCCCCATCCCCCTCCCCCTCCCCAGTCGCGGCTCCTTGATGTACACAAATGTTTTTCCTAATCTATAAATGTTTTAAACATTAATATTTATGCATAATTGTCTTTATATTTTAAGAAATGGAATTTTTTCCCTTTCACTTTTCAACCCTTCCCCTCCCCCTCTCCCTCCCCAATCGCGGGTCCTGGATGTCCACAAATATTTTTCCTAATCTATAAATGTTTTAAACATTAATATTTATTGGTAAATTTCTTTATTATTTATTAAATGGAATTTTTTCCCCTTCCATTTTTCAACCCTTCCCCTCCCCCTCCCCCTCCCCAGTCGCGGGTCCCGGATGTCCACCATCGCTTTTCTTAGTCTACAAGACATAAGGAACAAAATGAGACCACTCACTATACTTAATCATAAAATTGCACACGGGATGTAATTAGAAAACGGACTATTACGAATATCCTCTGGAATGAAATTTAAATACAATTTCTTTTCATCATAAGAACATTCAAACATATTTTTAGATAGTCATTTTGTGAAAACGAATTAAAATATATAAATCACAGAAAGAATTTTCATTTTTATGTAAAATAAATTTTTTATGAAATATACGATTTCACAAGCAGAATGGGTTTTTTGGAGGTAAAAAGATGTTTTTCAGATGATTGTTTTGTGAAAACACTTGTATACATTTTTCAAAAAAAAAAAAAAAGTTTACCTTTGTATGGCATAGAAATGTTTTTTTAGCTTCTCTCTCATTAGAAATCCCTTCCAATATATTTCACAGAGGTTTTAACATTGCTTTGTATGCACAAATGCATTTGAAGATAACCACTTACCGAAAATCTTTTCAATGATATCTCTCAAATGAAAGATGTTTCATTTTTACGGGTGCACAAATGTTTTTTTAGAGTACTACTTACTGAGAATCCTTTTGAACATATTTCACAAACGAAAGGTTTTTTCTGAGTATGGGTATGCAAGTGTACTTTCAGGGTATTACAGTGTGAAAATCCTCTGGAACAAATTTCACAAACAAATGGTTTTTCCTTTGTATGGGTGCGCAAATGTTTTTTCAGGTTGCCGAAAACTGAAAATTCTTTAAAACATATTTCGCAGATAAAAGGTTTTTCATTTGTATGGGTACGCAAGTGTATTTTCAGACTACCACTCATTGAAAAACCTTTGGAACATGTTTCACAAACAAAAGGTTTCTCCTTTGTATGGATGCGCAAGTGTATTTTTAGATGCTCCCTTCGTGAAAATCCTTTGGAACATATTTCACAAATAAAAGGTTTTTCGTTTGCATGCATACGCATGTGTATTTTTAGATGACCTTTCTGTGAATATCTTTTAGAACATATTTCACAAACAAAAGATTTTTCTTTTGTATGGGTGAGCAAATGTTTTTTCAAACCACCACCACTAGAAAATCCTTTCAAACAAATTTCACAAACAGAAGGTCTTTTCTTTGTATGGGTACGCAGATGTCTTTTCAAACTACCCCTTTGTGAAAATCGTTTGGAACATATTTCACACATAAAAGGTTTTTCTTTTGTATGAATGCGTGTATGTACTTTCAGAGATCCCCTTTCTGAAAATCCTTTGGAACATATGTCACAAACGAAAGGTTTTTCCTTTGTATGGATACGTAAGTGTCTTTTTAATTTACCACTTTCTGAAAATCCTTTGGAGCAAACTTCACAAACAAAAGGTTTTTCCTTTGTATGGGTACGTATATGTACTTTTAGATGACTTCTCTGTGAAAATCTTTTAGAACATATTTCACAAACAAACAGTTTTTCCTTTGTATGGGTGAGCATGTGTGTTTTCAAAGTTCCGCTTACTGAAAAACCTTTGGAACATATTTCACAAACAAAAGAATTTTCCTTTGTATGGATGTGCAAGTGTACACTTAGATCATCATTTTTTGAAAATTGTTTGGAGCATATTTCACAAACAAAAGGTTTCTTTTTTGTATGGGTACGTAAGTGTGATTTTAGATGACGACTTTGTGAAAATCCTTTTGAACATATTTCACACACAAAAAAAATTTCTGATGCTTGGGAGTGAATCTGAGGAGTTGACATTTCCTTTATGAGAAATATTTATTTTCACAGAACACAGAAGTTAAAATTCCTAGAGGAAAAAAAATACTTCACGAAAATTCTATAATAAAATGTTTTAAATACTTTAAAAAACAAGTATGTAAGCTCTCCACCCTTAGATATAAAGTGTTAAAAAATACATTAAAAATTTATTTTATCTGTAGACTTAAATTTATAATAATTATAAATTTTCAAAAAATGATAATTTATAAAGACTAAAACTAAAAATGTATATACCTTTTTAAAAAGTAAAAGAACATTAAAAATCGCATTTTATGAGATAGCATAGATAATTACACTTGTGTAATTTACAATGCTATCTAGTTTAATATGCTATCTAAGGTTATATTTATTTGAATACTATAATGCTTATAAAGACTAGTTGGATGGGTCAATCCCGAAATTTTCTTCTACCTCATACGTACATTTTAATATTAAAAAATAGTTACTTATGTTAATTCTTTAATAATTTTAATTCAATACTATACCAACTTTTATTTTCATCTTAAATTTCTGCTTCAGTCAATTAATCGCAGTAAAACGTGCAGTCCATTTCTGCACGAGCCGATGACCAATAGAATGATAAGATTGATAAGATTTGAAAAAAAAAATCATACAATATTGTATGATTTTTTTTTTCAAATTCAGGGAGGACGTACTTGCCATATCAAAAAATTGTCATACACAAAAATTTTAGTAATGATAAGATTTTGATAATGATAAGATTTGAAAAAAAAATCATACAATATTGTATGATTTTTTTTTCAAATTCAGGGAGGACGTACTTGCCATATCAAAAAATAGTCATACACAAAAATTTTAGTACTGTTTTAGGCATAAATTTATACACTTTTAGGTGGTGCAATTTGAAAATGGCACAAAAATCGCTATTGCAGAGCCCCCGGATTTTTTTCAAATTCAAGGAGGATCAACTAACAATATCCAAACATTTACACAAAAAATATGGTTCAATTCGATGCATAACTTCATACACTTTTGGTCGGTATAATATTGAAAATGGAACAAAAATCGTTATTGCAGCACCGCCTTCTGGGGTATTTTTTCAAATTCAGGGAGGACCAACTAGCCATTTACACGAAAAATTTGGTGGAAATCGATTCATAACTTCATACACTTTTGATCGGTACAATATTGAAAATGACACAAAAATCGCGATTAGAGTCCCCCTTTCCGGCAGAATTTTTCAAAATTGAAGGAGAACTTGCTTGCCATAGCCAAAAACATTCACGAAAAATTTGGTTCAATTCTAAGCATATCTTCATACACTTTTTTATGGTAGAATGGCGACATACGGACACACACTCAGATATAGACACACACACGGACAGACAGACATTATGTAAAAACTTTTTTTGGAATCTCTGACCCCTAAAACTTGTAAATCAGGTGAAAATCGGAAGTCGAAAAAAATTTCGTTTACAATACTTTCTTCTGTTGAAGATAGAAGAAAGTAAAAAGACTCGTAATCCTTACAATATTGTATATTTCTCAATACAGTAGCCTACCTTAAATCTACAACTCTCTACAATCCACACATAATTTACGGATGTAAACATTGAAATATTCAGTTCAGATATAGGTACAAAATTTAATTTTTTAAGTTTTATATCAATTCCATATGTATTTTAATTCATAATTCCTGTTACTAATATTGAATTCATGTTTTTTCATGAATAAAGAATAAATGTACTCCTGAAAAAAAGATATTACTGATCATTGGCAATCACAATCTTCTTACCAAATATATTTAAGTATTAATCAAGTTTTTTCGCTATTACGTCTGGCTAAAAAGGAAATAAAACTTATTTATTTTATGATTTTAATGTAAATGAGTAATGTACTTTTATGAGGCAAGTTTCATTGAAAAATATAGGGAAAATACATTTTATCTTTATAATGAATATTTAATCAAGTATTACTGAGTATTAACTTGACCTTTGCTTTTAATATTTTTATCATAAATTATCTAAATCCTTATTAATTTAATTTGTTACTTATTTTAATATTTTATTATATTGTAAGCATTCATTATAGTTCCAATTGCATTGTTATTATATTCAAATTACGGTTTAAAAAATGTAAACAAACCCATGACAACAAATCTGCAAAATTGAAAAATACGCACAACCTCTAGTGCCAAGTTGTGCATTTTTGAGGGAGTCTACTGTATTCTATATTCCGCACAACTTTTGGTCCAAACTTGAGCTGATTAAAGAACTTTACCTGTAGTAAATTTCATCCTTTTTACAATTAAAGTTAATCTAAGTTCGTACAGCGCTTTTCTAATGTCTCGTATTTTTATATGATTTTTAGTTTTTTTTTCTTTCTTTTTTTTTATTTGTAAAATTATATTAGCCTAGTATACAAATTTTTGAATTTTTTGGCAAATTTTAATAATTATTTTTTTTTGCGTTGTGATCATTAACAATCATTTACATTACTACACAATAAATTTTGTCTACTATTCAATATATTTTATCCCTACAGCTTTTTGGGAATTTTTATGCAATTTTTAGAACTTTTTACATTTTGCAGCATTTTTCAACATTCATAAAATGTATTAATATACTGTATACCAATGCAGCAAATTTTGTTCCTTTTTAATAAAGATTATTCTTATTCACACAGAGATTTTCGGTGCGATTTATTTTGCAGCATTTTTCAACATTCATAAAATGTATTAATACTGTATACCAATGCAGCAAATTTTGTTTCATTTTAATAAAGATTATTCTTATTCACACAGAGATTTTCGGTGCGATTTATTTTGCAGCATTTTTCAACATTCATAAAATGTATTAATACTGTATACCAATGCAGCAAATTTTGTTTCATTTTAATAAAGATTATTCTTATTCACACAGAGATTTTCGGTGCGATTTATTATAAGTTTTTGTACATTTGTAAAAGGAATCCTATTTAGACTTTTAAACCTAACATTTTTTTCCTCTGTATTTTTCTATATTTTTATGCAATTGTTTAATGCATTATTTTATGCACTTGTTAAGATTATTTTTAAATTCGTAAATACTTTAAAATCAAGAAGATATTCATTGAAAGAAGGAATGTACAATTCAATTCCAAATCATTTTAACTGCTATGCCTGTAATTTTTTTCCCTTTAAGTATAAAAATATATTATGAATATGTCAAAAAATTTGTTGTGCAGCGAACAGAAATAATGATTAACAGAAAAAGAACGTAAAGCAAAACTTATTAGATAACAAAAATATTTAGAAAACATGTATCATTCATGGGAGATTTTCAAACTGAAAATAAAATCAGTATCAGTTACTTGTGAAGAATTTTCGCTTGCACTGCTATATTATTATTTTTGCACTGGCTAGCGGAAGTCCATCTTTACAAAGGCTGTTTTCTACTTTTCAATTTTCTTTGCAGGTTTTTTAAATTTGCTTGTAATTATGTAAATACAATGCACCTATAGTTGTCGTCAGTCATCCGTACAAATATAACAGAGGAAAAACTGTCCAACCAAATAGTTTAAGATTTATATTATATAATCATTGGAAAGAGGTACTTTTGTCAACTAATGTATCATCCCCCCCCCCTACAATTGTCTTCCTAGTACTTTTTTTTAAGTGTGACTATCTTTTTGTGATACCCTGTAAACTGCATTTAATACAAAATTTATACATGCATACAATATGTGTGAAGTTTAGTACTATTTACGGGCGCATCTTACCAATTAAGACATTTTTAAATGTTAAAATATAACTCTTTATTCATCCAGTATAAAATTAGAAGAAAAATACTACCTTTAATGAGATACTTGCTGGTGGAAATAAATACAGGCAAGGAACTACTCAGGTGCCTGAAAAAAGTAACAAATATGAGAGAAGAGACCAAATACTGAATGACAATTAATAAAATTTTTTATCTTGGCGTATTATTTTAAAGATTTTAAATTGCTTTTGGTTCACCTTTACACATTTGGTTATGATACATATAAATGATTGCAATTTCAGTTTTTTATAAAGGAAAATTACAAGAAGTCTTTGATATTTATTTGTGCTTTAACTTATGATCCATTTTAAATATTTTCTAAAATTACTATTAATTAAATGAAAAATGATAAATTATGCGGGTTAAAATAATCCAATTAGAAAATTATTCGTTCTCAAAAAACATAATTCTTCTTAGTAGCTATTCAATACCATAACGCAGGAAAAAAAAGTCAAATATATTTCTTTAAATCACTAAAGAACTTTATATATAAAATCAATAATAATAATAGTATAACTAGTACTAGTATACCAGTCAGTGAAACTAGTATATTCTATCTACTCAAACAAAAAAAATTGCCTCAAAGACTTCAATTGCAGAAACAATGCAATTGTCAACCAACTTTCAGCTAAAATTTGAAAAATCACTTAAAACCCATTCAGCATTTTTCATGTGAGTTATCTGTGACAGCTTAGCACAGTGGCTCCTTACCTACAGTACATAAAAATAATATTGGTACTGGTGGAAATTACAAAAATTGTAAGAATTGTCAATGTAATTTGTAATGATTTTATGAAATGGTTATGATAGAAAAATTACTAATGACACAGAGAGGAAGGGAGTTTTTAAAAAACAAGATATTTGTATAGATCGCCTTGTTACCAAATCACTATTGTTTTCCCAATATTTATAAGAGTAGAGTAATTTATAAAAACAAATTTCTAAGATGCAACCTTTTATTATAAAAATAATTATAAGATGCAACTTTTTGCATTACAAAAATAAAAATTAATATTTGTACTTCAATAAATATGTCTCATATTTGATTAATTATAAAAGAAGGTTTAGAGGGTTGATTTTAAGAAATATTTATATATAATTGTTTATGGGCGTTTAATTATTGAAAAACCTCCATTAATTATCCAATGCAAAAAAAAAAAAATAAAAAAAAAATAAACACAGTTTTTTTATTATTCAACTAATGATAATTTAAAAGGATCTAAAAAATGTATTAAATCAAAAAATATTTAGGTCACTTTATAGTATGCATAAAATAAATAATAAATAATAAAATTTAAAAAATGCATTCTCTTAAATAACTATAAGAAAATATCTTCTTTAAAATTATGTCACATTGTTCAGTCAAATAAAATTTCAGCTCGTTATGATCATTTTAACACAAGTTATAAAAATTTAAATTTATCAGACTCTGACATTCAACTTTTTATAAAATTTGGGGATGGGGGGGGTGATATCCTGATGCCATATTTTGGTTTAAAAAAAAGAAACAGACAGCCTGGCCCATTCTTAGAAAGTTAAGGCAGTAGACAAAAAAAATGTTTTTCCGTGCTCAATAATAGGAAATTTTCTGACACGCAATCCACGCTTAAATCATAGTAAAAACATAAAACCAGCTGACATTTTTTAAAAAAAAAGATATAAAAGCGACCTGCTTTTCTATTTTCCATTCAATTAATTAGAATGTGATTTATAAATTATTTTGTCTGTAGAATCATGCTTTTCGTTTCTAGAATATCGTTTTGGGTAATTAGACTCAAAATGTCCATTTTTAGAGCATTTTAAAAACATATTCTGCCTTTATCGAAAAATCGACCAATATGGCATATTAGTATATAATTCCTAAGTAAGAGCACTTGTCAGTTGGATGGATTTTAGAGCAAAAATTTAAAAATAAGTCAAAAAGTAAGGAGTTTGGATTTGAGTACATGACAATTTTTTCTTCAGCAACTATGTATTTGTAATTTGCTTTTGCTGTAAAAATTGGCCCTATCAATAACTTGTCAATACAAAAGTTTTAGATAATATTAAGAAAATTTAAAATTCAAGCATATTGACGTTTTTAGGAATTAAGGAAGTTGTGGATTTTTTCCTTCTTCAACACCTCCCCCCTTTTTTACAGTAAGAGTTGTTCTTATCAAAAACTTGTTAATATAAAATTGGTAGATAATATTTAGATTTATAGTAAATTTAACTGAATTTGATATCTTAGGATCTGAAGAAGTTATGACTTTTTTTCCAAATAAACTTATTTTTTCACAGCCAAGTGAATTTTTGGGCTTTACTAGAAGTAATAATAACTTTAACCTGATTTAATAAGTATAATAATTGAGAAGTTATGGGAATTTTTCAATTTTCATAACCCCCCTATTTTGACTCTTTTGGTCTGATTCTGCCCATTCTCGAGCTTGACCGAGATTTTCTGTATCAGTTTGAAAGAGATTTAAGCAGAATTATGGAAATTATTATGTCCATAAAAAAGTGATTACATACATACACATATATAAACACACATACACAGATAAAGTTTTTAACTGGGGGGGGGGGGGTCTAGGAGTTGTAGATCTGCAAAAACTTTTCAGAAATTTTAACAATGAGGAGAATGTAATAAGGTAGTATTTCCTTACGAAATATAGTTAAATATCCTGAAATTTCACCCCATCTGAAGTGAAAGTTTCAGTGTTTACATATGTGATGATGCACAGATTTTAGGCATTTATAGATTTGAGGGGGAGGGGGGAAATTGAGAAACAGCATACAATGCTAGACATCTATATATTTATAAAAAAGATAAATTGAAGATGATTAACATATCACCAAAGGGTCAATAAAACCTATTATAGTAAAATGAAAACAAATATTTTCTTCGTATATGTAAACAAAAGTATAATACAAAAACATATATTTGTTTGCTTGCATTATTTGTCTTCCCTCCTCCCCCCCCCCTAAAAAAAAATCAATGAATTTGTATAACCAATATGCAAAATTATAGAAGTATATAAAAAAATTAATTTAAAAGCTTGTACTATGTATGTTTGTAAAATAACAACAACAACAACAAAATGCATATGTTGTACCAGTAAAAATCTTAGTAAAATGTGAAATTTTCAAAAATCTTTTTTTCAAGATGTTTTTATTGCAGTTTAGAATGTTTATTATTATTATTATTATTTTCCTGCAGTGATGGAGACTTTTTTTAATATTAAACTGCAATGTGCATAGATTCTTAACAATGTTTTTTAATTTTTGTTTAAGCATACTAATATGATTTAAGGTGGGTTACTATTAATCACCCCAGAAGCAAATTGTTTACAAATTACCCTGGTCCACCGTAACTTGTTGGGATCTGCAACTACTGAACAAACAGGGAAAAACAAAGCAAAAAGAAAAAAAAAAAAAAAAACTGAGATTTCAACTTACTATTAATTTTGATTATTAATATCTCCTCTTCGGGAGTAAAAGCTCTTAAAGCTCTCCCGTGGAGTAGCTTTATTGAAATTGACCCCAAACTTAGGTTCATTTAAAATATTTTCCAAAAAATATAATATTATACAAACTTAAATTTTGTTTAAGATTATTATAAAGCATCCCCGGCAGTGCCAAGCAGGTGAGCTAGTATAAAATAATACGTATGTGTGATAGAAAACACTGAATATATATATATAGGAATTTCTTATATTCTTATATTATTCTTTCTTTCCTATATTCTTTAGCATTAGCAACAAACAGAATGTAAACAAACTCAGTGCTATGTTTGTTATGTCATCAGATCATTTTTAATTCGCTTTTTATTTGTAATTTTATTAATGTTTTACTGATTTCTTTGTTTTTTCATAACTTAAAATAAAAATTATGTCAATTTGTATAATCTGGTGAATAATTTGGCAAAATTGGTTGACGGGATAACCAATTAGTACCAAATTTCCTTATTTTATGATTTTGATATAAATTAGAAATGCACCTTTATGAGGAAAGTTTCAATGAATAATTTAAGAAAAATGCAATCCATCTTTATTATGAATATTTCATCATGCATTATTGATTATTTACTTGACAATTGCTTTTAATATTTTAATCATTTTTTTTAAAAATATCTAAAATTTATTATTTCAATTTATTACTTATTTTAATACAGTTGAGTTACTTATTTTAATACAGCACCCATAATCTGCAATTTTCTATAATTCATGACACTTTACAAATGTAAACAATGAAATAAACAATTAAGAAAATGTAAAAATTTGTGATCCAAAACTGATTTTTTAAAACAAATAATAAAATAATTGAAAAAATCATAATAAAACAGCTACTTTTTTTAATATAACTCTTTAATTATATTAACAGCAAAAACAAACTGTATTATGGTTTATGTATGTAATTATTTTTATGTAAATGCAATCCATTTTTATAATAAAATAACTTAAAAAAGACATTTTTTGAGATAGCATATTAAATAAATTATTAGATTTCTTATTTACATTCTCTGATTATAGAATTAAAATGCTGTCTAGGAATAGTAAGTTACGCACAATTCATAGTACTCTAAAATCTACAATATTCTATAATTTGCACATCCTTTGCCCCCAGCTTGCACGGATTATGGAACTTCGACTGTATTTTACTGCAGAGTAAGTATTCATTATAATTTCAATTGCATTATTAATTATGGTACTACCTGGTTATCCCGTCGACCAAAAAACAATCGCCAAATTACAAGATTAAATGCCAAAAATGGATGATTGTGAATGTCACATTTATTGACACTAAATGCAAGATACATATTTAAAATATCATCAAGTTATTTTTATTTTGACTTTTTATGTGTATTTTTATTATTGATGCTTTCTTTATTTTTATTTTTTTCGTTACTTAAAATAAAAATTATGTCAGTATATATAATTTGGCTATTAGTTAGGCAATTTGTACAATTTGGCAAAATCGGTCGATGGGATAACCAAGTAGTACCTTAATTATATTCAAATTCCTACTGAAACATTGTAAACAAAGCAATGATCAGAAATTTGCAAAATTCTAAAATTGGCACAACCTCTGGTCCCAAGCAGTGTTGATCTGAGGGTGTCTACTATATTATAATTCCGTCAAAGTAAACATAAAAGATTTATTCTTCAATGAATGAAAAAATACTAATTTATGGAGGTAACAATTCACATAGCCAAACTCTCCAATCATGAGTTTTGCCATGCAAAAATAATTCGAGCATGTAACACAATCATACTTTAGTATCATTTTGTTATATGAAGTGCTGTAAAACTAAATTTTCAAAAAGTTTGCTTGACGGAGTGAATATATAAAAAAGTCCAACTCATGTAATATTTAATGAATCAAATTTCATATCTCAATGACAATTAATTTGGTATCTAGTTATAATTTATGTAGATCATCTTAAATTATTGTTAATCACCAATTATATTTAAAATTGCCAAAGACCAATATGATTCAAAATACAGTAGACTCCCTCAAATGTGCACAGCTTGGGATCAGAGGTTATGCAAATTTTAGAATTTTGCGAATTTCTGATCATTGCTTTTTTTAAACAGTAATATGAATGTAATTAATAATAAAATCAAAACTATAATGAAAATTTACAATGTAATAAAATATTAAAATAAGAAGTAAAATAAATTAGATAATTATTAAAATATCAAAAATAAAAGTAAAATTATTAATCAATAATGTATGATTAAATATACATTATAGAGATGAAATGTATTTTTACTAAATTATTCATTGAAATTTACCTTATAAACCTGCACTACTAATTCACATCACAATCATAAGATATGGAAGTCTTAATTGAAGTTTAGCCAGTCTTAACAACCAAAAAGGCTAGATTAATACATAAATATATTTGGTAAGAAAATTGTGATTACCAGTAATATCATGAATTTTTTTAGAAATTAATTTATTTTTCCTTCATGAAAAAACATGAATTCCATAACATTAATAAAAATTACAAATTAAACTATATATGGAATTGATATTTTTATAAAAAAGTTAAATTGTGTACCTCTATCTGAACTGAATGTTTCATTGTTTACATCCATAAATTATGCGCAGGTTTTAGAGTTGTGGATTTGAGGAAGTCACTGTAGTAATTCAATGTACATTTATTAAATACAAAATATAGGAAGAGTTCTATAGCCTGCTATATATATGTACATCTTTTTCGGCAAGATTTTTCTGGGGTGATAAATGTTTCAATGTAATTGTTGTTGTCTTCACAAGGGTTGCTTTTTTATTATTTTAATGCTACCGATAAATATGTAATAATTTTGCATGAATATTTTTATATTTATAATTGTGCATCCATTTGGCACACATGTCATGGTTTATTTTTGTCACCAATTTGGTAAAAACTTGATTTTCAAATACCAGTTATATATATATATTAATTATTTTCTATCATTTTAAAAAGGAAATAACAATAAAAAAAGCTTAATTAATAGCTATGGAAGAAAAATCATCTCATCTTAAGAAAAGAAAATTGAAGTAAATAAAAAGTTTATAAATAAATAAACAATAATATCCTGGTTATCATGTGAAGAATGAACTTGATACTTTGTTGCAATCACACCAATGTGGGGCTTTTTATAATATCTGTGCCAGCTTTTTTTTTTTTTTAATGAGTTTTTTGTAGATGCAATATAAGTTATACCTGATTATACCGTTGACGTAAAAAGCAATCATTAAATTATTAGGTTAAACGCCAATAAAGGTTGATCATAAATTTTGCTTTAACTTGACAGTAAACATGATACATTGGCAAGATACATTTGTTACATCAGCAAGTGAATTTCAATTTGATTTTTTATTTCTATCTTTATTGATGTCTTACTAATCTATTTATTCTTTTGTTATTTAAAATAAAATGTACCACTTGGTTATTTCGACGATCAATTTTGCCAAATTATATAAATCACCAAATGAGACTAATCAACAATTTCTATTTTAAATAATAAAAGAATAAATAAATAAAACATTAATACTTACAATTAAAATATCAAATGAGAAATCATTTACTAACATAAAAAATAAAAGAATAAATAAATAAATAAAACATTAATACTTACAATTAAAATATCAAATGAGAAATCATTTACTAACATAAAAAATATTTGTAGTAAGTGTTCAATGTCACATTTATGATCAGCCATCATTGGCATTTTTAATCACATAGTTTGGCAATAGCTCTTTGGTTGACAGGATAACCAATAAAATTATGTACATTGCCTTAATTTGGAGAATTGGTACACGGGATGATCAGACAGCACTTTATATTTGTAATAAAATTAATGTAATGTGAAAAAAAAATGTGACTCAGCAATAATGTTTGGCGTGAATTAATTCTCATTTGATATTTTAGTTGTAAGTATTAATGTTTTACTTATTTATTTATTCTTTTATTATTTAAAATAGAAATTGTCAATTAGACTCATTTGGTGATTTATATAATTTGGCAAAATTGATCATAGGGATAACCAAGTAGCATTTTTTCCGTGGGTCTAGCTAAGATAAATATACAAATTCTTGATTTCTCTATCAGAATCTTCTGATTTGGTGAAGGACTGAACAAGCAAATTGAATTATGAATAAAAGTAGCTTCATAAAACACTTAACATTACATGTAAGGGAGACCAAACTGGTTGCCCATGGTAACTAGTTTTCGTTAAGAAAAACAAAATAGATAAACAGCTGTTACAGTAAGAAAAGTGGTACGTAGAAAATGTTTGGCTGTAATATTTTACTTACAAATTTTCAAAAATCTATCCATCGTTTGCAATGAAATTTTAAATAAGATTCTGCAAAAATAAAATAACATCACAACGTTTGATTAAGTTGTTCTATGCTGGGTAACTTGTGCTGATAAATTACAAGTCACTCAGACTCTTATAAATGAAGACATTATTAAAATGTTATAATATAACCTGGCCGATAAATTGCTTATTAGGTATAGAAACAGAAGGAAAAACTTACCTTAGACCAAAGACTTGCTTATGGTAAGAAATATAACACATGCAATAAATAGATATATGCAACTATTCATGCACATGAAAAAAAGTGACAAACAATATAAAAGTGACCAAATATTGAATGAAAATTAGTTAAAAATTTTATGTAATAATTATTTTATGGAATGGTTCTATTACAGTTAAAGATTTCGATTTCTGTAATCAGCTTTACATCTTTTGGTAGAAACAGAGTTGCTGTTGTAAATGCCAAATGTTGGTCTTGTGAAAAAACACTATATAGTATTGTATCACTAAAGATTATATTTACTTTATGTATGGATGAATTGTCAATTATTTTGTTACAATGCACATACATGATTGCAATTTTAGATTTATGCAATTTCAATTACCTATATATCATAAGAGAGAAGTGCAAGAAGTCCATGGTATTTATTTCATTTTTTAATTATGCTCTTAACTAAAGAGATTGATTTTCATTTTAAATATTTTCTATAATTATTAATTAAACTAAAAATTATAAATTATGCTACTTAATATAATCCAATTAGAAACTTCATAATTTTGAAAAAGTATTCAGGAAAAAATTCATAGATGTTATTTTTACACAACCTTTCAATCAAAGACGAGCAAAAAATAACCTTCATACATAAAGTCGAGAATACTAGTATAACTAGTACTGGCATACTAGTCAATGAAATTGGTATATTCTATCCTCTCAAACAAACAAAAAATTGTTTCAAAAGACAATGATTGCAGCCACAGTGTAATTATCACGTAAACATCCATAAAAAATCATAGCAAGTACAACTAAGATTTAACCTTTTTTTTTTTGCAAAAATTTGATCGATTGCTCTAATATATTCAGCATTTTTAAAACATTTTCCATTCTATTAATCTTTTTGGTTTTTCTTAAAGATGCATTCTTAAAGCATTTTGAAAAGTTAGGCCTAAGAACAACTTTAGAGTATTTTAAATGATTAAAGTAAATAATGAAATTTTAATATACGATACCTTTAATAACGAAAATTTTGATTATTTTAAGCAAAAGCTACTAAATTGTGTTTTATTTACAGAAAATACTTCCAAGCTGAGAACACAGCACAAAGCACAGGAGATTTTAAAGACGATTCAATGATTCAATCTCGATTACGCTCAACGAAGCTATAACGATAAATTAAAACTTCGATAACGATGACAATGAAAATAAAATTTCGATTATATATACATTTCAAGTTGATTTCTAAACTTTAAATTAGCCTTAAAATAATAAATTCCATTCTAAATTCAGAAATTAGGGTGTTATTAATGGTTATTTAATTTTTAAAAAATATTAGCATAATCAAAGTTCATTCGGAACGATTCCGAAAGGAGCGATTCTTCAGCAGAACGACTTTTCTGAGTCGTTCCAAAATGCACCATGATCTACTTCAAAAAAGGAGCGATTCCTCGAAATCAGTCCAAAATGTAGTGTAATGAACATATACTTAACACTTGAGCTAATGTCACCAGTATATCCAAATCCCTCTATCCTCTTCTCAGCAGTAATTCTCTCTCAATTAAAAATAAACTTCTAATTTACAATGCATGCCTATGTTCTATTCACACCTACGCATGTCCAGTCTGGAGTTTTGCTTGCAAAAGTAATCTTAGCTACTTTTATAAAACTCACAATAAGCAACTTAGAATAATCCACAATTACAATAGATATCTTAGAAACTCAACCATTCTCAGACACCTTTGCACTGTTTCAGTTAAAAGAAGAATGCATTAAATTACTAAAAAACTTTATAACAATGTGAACAATATCCGAAATGAAATTATTGTTGAACTGCCTGATTGCGAGGTCTCCAACCCTACCAATAGAAAACGCCCTAGATTTGCTTTGATTGTTGAGAGAGAAACCTGAGTTGTTTCTACCTCATATTTTACTTTTTATCTTTTTTCTATATATCCCTAAGGAAAAAAATAAATGAATTAAATTTTTTTTAATAAGCTGTTAGTCTGTTACACCTGTAACCAAGGGCACCCATATGACTAATTTTAGAGGGGGGAAGGGTGAGGAAAATCTCAACTTCCCCCAAAGCTATCACATATTTTTGTAAATATTTAAGGTACTTTTCGTACCTCCCCTACCCCCGATTTTTTTGACGAAATATACGTTTTTCACAATCCTTTTAAGAAATATGTGCTTTTTTCTACTGATTTTTGATAAAACTTATGTTTTTTTCCCAATTTTTTGAAAAAATTGCTTTTTTTAGTGAATTTTTGAACAAAATTAGCGTTTTTTCACGATACTTTGATAAAGTTTGTGTTTTTTCCACAATTTTTGTTTTTCTATGCTTTTGTACGACATCAAATATCTTTTTTGCAATTCTTTGACAAAATTAGAGAACTTTTCACAATTCTTTGACGAAATTTGTGTTTTTTCCACAATTCTTTCATGAAATGTGTGTCTCTCTTGCTCTTATTTGACAACATTTTCATTTATCTGCATATCTTTCGCAAAATTCACATTTTTCCAGTGATCCTTGATCAAAATTTGCGCTTTTTGTGATTGTGACTGGCATGGGTATACTAAATGATTTTTCTGCAGTGAATTTTTTTGGCGGAAATGGGGTAAGTAGCTTCTATGATTAAGATCATTTATCATGACATTCTAACCACTTCTTTCTTTTCCTCAAATCAAGCTATATTCTTGGTTCAAACTCCAAATTCCCAATTTTATAAAACTGAGATAATTCCTTGATTTCTGTTGGAAAAACTTTTTTCCATATTTTTCATCAGATAGGAATGAAGTAAAATCGCTTTGAATGATGTTTCATTTCGATTTATAAACCTTGATTCAAGAGATATAATTAAAGAGTCTAAATATGGATAAAAAATGGCTTTCTTTAATATTTTAGAGGAGTGGCCATATGACGGTTCCAACAGTGAGATTATCTAGTAAACGATCTGCACATTTTGATAATGGTACCTTAAAATCACAATTTTCTATTAGTTCCATGAAAAATACTAAAAAATTCATCTGATTTTATCTATGCAAAAGAAAAATCTCAGGAAGTTTCTGTCAGTGCTAATAAACTGAATGCAAATTTTAATCTACAGAATGCAATTTATTTACAATTGGCTCTAGATAAAAAGAATATGTAGAAACTGTTTTGAGACATACAATAATCACTCAGCAATAATCACTATGTTACAGCATCTATATTAAAGACTTGCTAGCGTGTTTCTTGTTTTATGTTCGCACTATTGTTTAGAGAAAGATTACAGAGATTTTTTTTTTTTTTTTGAGTGGCAAAATTATTAGAAAAATGTGGTATGGACTTATTACTTTTCTGACCATATTGTTTCAGATACACCAGGAATATTTGAAAAAAAAATTAAGAGTGCTCCCCCTAAAAATATTATCACTTGTGTTATTGCTTTGTGCTTCTTATCTCTAGAACTTGATGTAGATCATTTACAATTTATAATTAAATTCAAACAATGGTAGGTCTAATATTTATTTTATTTATGAAAAGCAAAAATTTTTTAATGATATTTATAAGAATTATTAGATTTTAAGTCGACCAAAATTATTTTGTCTTGTTCTGCTTGACTTCAGCTAAAATTTTCGATTTTGGGTTGTGTTACAATCAGGGCTCAACTAAGGCTATGGGGGAGCCCCAGTCAAGCATCATTCAGGAAGGCCCTCTTCTGTCTATTGACAGATATTTTTTTTAATTACATGGAAGTGGCTAATACTAAACTTCATACGTATTATATGTATATGTAAATTTTGTTCTCAGTGCAGTTCACATTTGTATACAGGGCATCACAAAAAGATAGTCACAACTTAAAAAAAAATACTAGCAAGATAAGTGGTAAAGAAAAAGAAAA
>OZ025303.1:7120415-7286072 GCA_964019185.1 Maratus speculifer | reverse complement strand
TTGCACTTGCTGAATAGAGCCGTTGAGAACAGCCTTAAAAGATAATCTCCCCAATCAGGACTTACTTTTTTTTTTTTTTTTTTACAGCATTTTATGTTATTAATTGTAAATAATCTGTATTTTCTCAAAGGAAAATTTTTATTTAAAATATTGAATATTTTTAATCTATTTTAGCTTTGTTAAATTCACATGTTTTAAATTTTCTCTTTAAAGCTTCCGATATGTTAAATTCACATGTTTTAAATTTTCTCTTTAGAGCTTCCGATATGTTCATCAACACATGCAATTTGCATTCTACATGCACACAAATATAACTTACACTCACTACGTCTCACTGTGATTGCTGAGATAAGACTGTTAAAAGTAGAAATTATTTATATCCAATAATTTGATACATTTAAATTACAAAAATGAGAAAATATTATATTAGATCTTTTCTAAAAAAAAAAACAGTTGGTTAACCAATAGTTTTAAACTGTGCCAACTCTGCTGGTAACAGAATAAAATCATAATGCAAAACCCCAATCCCAATGTAGGAATGTAAGAAAAACAAAGGCTTACTAAACCATGAATACCATGGTTTAGTAGCCATGATACAGCAAAGAAAACTCACAGCCAATCTTTCATTAGCATACAAAACAAAAAGTAACCAATAGAGAGAATTACTTAAGATTATGTCATCATTGAGACATATATAATTCTTAGTAAATCCTAACTAATCAAGCAATCTAAGTAGTAAAAGTATATATTTAGCTCAAATCTGCCATGAAGAAAAATAGCTAACTAGCCCATGTTTTTTTCTTTTCAGCTAATTTTAGAAAATTTGTCTTCTATGTAGATTAACTTAAAAGAAAAGCTTGTTTGATTAAAAATGTTTGTCACTGTACAAATGTATTAATTCATCATTTTTCTAAAGCTTTGCTTGTAGCATCTGCATAAATTGGATTTTGAGTTTTTCAATAATGTGTAAAATAAAGGAAAACATTAGGAAAAAACAGAAAAAAAACCAGCATTTTTTTTTTTTTAACCATTTGGTGTTTTTTTTTAACCATTTGGTTTAAACCAGAATGGTTTAAGCCAAACAACCCTGGATTGACTTATCATTGTTATCTGCTACATTTATTTTAAATGCTAATATATGTTATGTATAACGTTTATTTTAAATCTATCTTATATGCTAGTTATATTGTATGTTAATCAATATTGCTCATTGTAATACTGAGTAGGCATTACCGTATTACACTGTGTTATGAATTAAAAAAAACTGTGCACGATTCATTGAATTGTGCAAGATTCTTGAAATTTAAAAACAAACTAAAAAGTGCTTTGTATATTTAATATCATACTAAAATTTCTTTACGTTTAACACTTAATTATTTTAGATGTACCACAATGTTGGCATTACTCATCAATCTATGTAAAATATAAGTACAAACTTTGCCCTAAATCACCATAGAGAAATATGACTGACACCAATCAATAATGGCATCCACTAAAGATTGATATGCTTACATTTTCCTTTTAGGGTCGTTCATATGTAAAAATTCACCAACTTGAAAATTTTCTACACAGACATCAATTTTGATACTACATTTGTATTCTATTCTATAGTAAATTTTACCTATGGATACCAAAAATTAAGTCATGTGGATTTAATAAAACATTTTAGGAATCAGAAAGGTTTAAAGTATGATAGTTCTAATGTTTATTTTATTCTGAATCAGTATAAAACTAACAAATGTGAGTAATTTCTAAGCATAACTCCAAAGTCTACTTGGAAAATCAAACTAAAACTCCAGATTCTCATATCTAAAGATTGAAGAAACCGATTTCTGTTCAAAAAAATCATATGCTACTGTTCATTTTTTAAATACTTTGTACAATAATTTTCAGCAGTGTAAAGAATTATTTTTCTCAAATTATATAATTCCAGATAAGTCACTACACCGAAATTCGTGTATCTTAGTTCAAGGAAACTTCATTAATTAATTATGCGTTGTCATGTTACATACGTCATCATTCTTCCTAATATATTTTTTATGTAATCGAATATCATTAATTCTTTAGATATTTATTAGAACCTTGATAAATTGGCTGCCTTCTAAACCCGTCCTTTTATGCAATTAAACGTGACCTAATTTTGTTGACATATTTTAAAATTTTAATGTCATCACTTTTATAAATTCGTTTTTATTTAATTGAATATTATTAATAATTTATGAATATATATTAAATTCTCAATTAGTCAGCAACATAAAAAAAATCCATTCCAAACATATCTTTATCGATATCAATTGAAAAATTTAATAAGTCATCATCCTCATAAGTATGTGTGTTTACTCAAAAAGTTAATTTAAAAATTGATAACTATAATTTAGAATTGCAATAAATTTTCATTTTAATAAAAATGTATTTTAATTCAATTAAATATTTTTATGAATATACATTACACTTACATAATAAATAATTGCCATCACAAATAAATATCATTAGTTATTTATAAACATACACTAAAACATCATATGCATGAATAACTGATTATAATCATTCTATTTCAAGAAATAATTACAAAAAAAACATACAATAAACTTCTGCAAATCCGTATTCCTAAAATCCGCACATAATTAATGGATGTAAACAATGAAACATTCAGTTCAGATGTAGATGCAAACTTGACTTTTTTAGCTTTATATCAATTCCATAATTTTTTTTAATTTGTAATTTTTGTTAAGGTTATTGAACTCATGTTTTTTCATGAAGAAAAAATAATTTATTTTTGAAAAATTCAAGATATTGCTGATATCATTGGTAATCACAATCTCACCAAATATATTTATGTATTAATCAAGATTTTTTAGTAATTAAATCTGGCTAAACCTGAAATAAAGCTTTGTTATTTTATTATTCTGATGTGAATTAGTAATGTCCCTTTATGAGGCAAGTTTCATTGAATAATTTTGGAAAAATGCATTCCTTCTTTATAATGAATATTTAATTGTACATTATTGATTATTAACTTGACCTCTGCTTTTAGTATTTTAATCATTTAAAAAAATATCTAAATTTTTATTATTTTAGTTTATTACTCATTTTGATATTTTATTGTAAGCATTCATTATATTTTTGATTTCATTTTTAATTACATTCAAATTACTTTTTAAAAAATAGAAACAAAGCAATGACACGAAATCCGCAAAATTCTAAAATCTGCGCAACCTCTGGTCCCAATCTGTGCGGATTTCAGTGAGTCTACTGTATAACTGCTTAGAAATTATGTGTTTTCTTGTAGAATGTGAAAATAATCAAACAAAGTACTTAATTTTATATCAAATTACCAAATTCTTCAAAAGAAAACTTCTTTTATTTTATATTATTTTAAAATTTAAGAAAAACAATCCAAAATAAAGAAATGCATTTTTTTAAATATGTGTATGGCATTTTTGACAGAAAACATCATTGTTTCAGCATAAAAATTTTGTATAACACGTAACTGAGATATACATTTATATATGTCCGTTTAAAATAAAATTACAAATGATTTTCTATCGTCTACATATTTTAAGCGTGTTACATTATTTAAAATTTCTAAAACATTGCTATAAAAAAACTTCATAAAAAACAATTACCATATGCCCTACCATGTACACATCTATACAACTGTTTAATTTTCTCTCATCCAAAAAAACAAACAAAAAAAACATGAATTTTCTGTTAAAATTATGAGCAACAGTAGATTTTTGTGTGTAAAACATTTGTTATAAATAAATGCAACTTCCTAAAGAAATAGATGGCAAACTTGATCTGTCCAGTTCCAGAATGTTACAAATGAGTTTGAACATTAGCTTTTGCTTAAATATACAAGAAATACATACACATTACAGCATTTTCTTTAATCTCGGTTGAAGACCAAAAATCAATTGTTTGTTGCTATCAAGTACATACAAAAGATTGACCAAATTCTCATTACTGTTCAATAATTTTTAAATCACTTTTATGAAAATAGTTGGGTTGTACCGTGATCAGCTCAGTTTAGAAATAAAGAATATGTTAAAAAATAGTATATTTAAACCCACCTGAAAACAATATATACACATTACAATATAAGCCCCTTTCTCAGCTGAAAACAAAGCATCAATTGTCGAGATTATAAACAGAGAATCACTCGCTTCAGTTGTTGTTAGGCACCGAAAGTTAGTCCAACAGCACAATACTCTGTCGAATTTTCAGCTAAAAATGTTCTCCGTGTGACCTGAAATGTTTAGTTGCATTAGTTGTTAAAGTAATTAATTTTACTTGACTTCGATTTCACAAGGCTATAAACAAGCTCAAAAACCAGTTTTTGCTTTAAACACATCTGAGAACAACATATGCTTATTTTTATCTGGACTATAAACAAAGAAATAGTTGATTTAACTACTGTTAGGCCCCAAAAGTTTGACCAACAGCTCAATACTCTGACGAATTTTCAGTTTAAAAAGTTTGTCATGTGACCTGAAAAGTTCTGTTGCATTCATTATTAAATTAATTAGTTTCACTTGACTTTGATTTCATAAGGCTATAAACAAGCACGGAAAAAAAACAGTTTTTGCTTTAAACACATCACAGAACAACACGTTTATTTTTATCTGGACTATAAACAAAGAAATACTTGATGTAACTACTGTTAGACACCAAAATTTTGACCAACAGCTCAATATTCTGTCAAATTTTCAGCTAAAAATGTTCATTATGTGACCTGAAAAGCTCAGTTGAATTCATTATTAAAGTAATTAGTTTTACTTGATCTTGATTTCACAAGGCTATGAACAAACTCAAAAATCAGTTTTTGCTTTAAACACATCTGAGAACAACACGCTTTTACTTTCATCTGGACCATAAACAAAGTAATACTCGATTCAACTGCTGTTAGGTACCAAAAGTTTGATGAACAATTCATTACTTTCGGTTGGATTTTCAGCTAGAAACGTTTGCCACTTGACAGTCACGATAATTTTCGGAGCATTCTTCTTAAAGTAATCCGTACACAGCTTGATCAGTTCAGTTTCAGAATGTCGCAGAGCCAATGTGAGAGTTTCACAAAATGTGTCTACAGTCAGGTTATTTTTCATGAAATCCAAGCACGTTGATCTGAGATCCAAAACCTGGTATTTGTCCGCCAATGTGAAAAGGTCAAACACATTTCCCTGGCCAATCAGTTGCACATCTGCGCAGTAAATGAAACACAGAAAGTCTGAAAATGAGGAAGGGTCGCAGTCGTCGATTTCCAGAATCCCGGTCCCACTCTCCTTCATGTCATGTCGGAAAGTGGAAGCCAACACCGGAGAACGGGCTCTCAGGATTGCCCTGTGTGCAGGGAATTCCGAATCTTTGATTTTGATGGTGACGTCACATTGCTCCTTCTCGAGGAATAGTTGTTTGTAGTCCTGAAGAGCTTTTTTCTCTTGAGAACTTGTAGAGGATCCTGATGCGCAGGCTGCACCTTATTGAAAAGGAAAAGAAAATTATTTGAAACCCTTTTCTTACGCAACAAAAATTTTCTTTTAACAGAGTTGCTACTCATATGGAAAAATGAAATTCTCTGACTTTTCCAGATGTATTTCAAGAAAATTCTAGTCTAGCGGTGTAGCGCGTATTCATTTCGTTAACTATATTCCAAAATCATTGTCTAGTTAAAATTTATAATTTTCATCAGCAGTCAAAAGAGAAAGGGAAAAAGAATGTAAAATCTGTAATAATGAGTATTAAAAATATAAAATTTGGAGAATTAAAGAGCAAATAATTGAGAAAAAAAGGTAGATGATTTTTCTTCTATTTTTAAAGTGTAGTTTGCCAAATCATGGAAGATTCCTACTTCTGGCTGCACAACGATCAAATTTTCTTAGAGATCACAATGAAAATGTATCAAATTTCCTGACTTTTCAGGGTTTTAGGGGGGAAATATTGAAATTCCCTTATTATATGGTTAATTTCCCAATTCTCTGACTTGTCCAGGTTCTCCAGGTTGCGTAGCAACATTGCTTTAACTATGCACATAAAAAAACTTGTAATTTATTGTGTGAAGTCTATTAAAATAAGCCGACTTACATTTTTCCTCCACAGTCTGTGTAGCTGCTTCCACAGTCTGAGCACATGTTCCCACAAGTTGAATAGATGCTACTGCACGTTCAGGAGATGCTACTGTACATTGAGGAGATGCTCCCACATAAACATGATCAGGATCATTCCCGGCTGTATTAAAAAGAACAAGTAATTTAAAATAAAATTAAATAAGGGAACATTTAGTCACATAATTGTAAGAATTCAAATGTCGAATGTAAAGATGATCAGAATGGTAAAAAAATTCAAAGCGTACATTATTTTTTTAAAAATTCTGAAATTGAAAGTCTACATAAGATCGAAATGGCTATTAACCTGTCAGGAGACCCGCACCTACATTTGTAGATTGGCTTTATTATGTATTTAGAGTAAATTTTATCCCTGCGAGTGTGCTGACATTTTACAATTATTGTACGCTTCGAAACATTGGGAAATTGCTTTCTGAAAAATTTTATCTATTAACATAGAAAAATCTTATATATTGACATGTGACTTAATCAAAATTAATACAGGAAAAATAAAATATTACATTTTACACAGTATTCTTTTGTAAATAATCTATCTTTTGAGATTTTTTTAAAGTAAGAAATATATTCTTTAAACTTATTTTGTATTTTCAATAAAGTAAAAAGTAACAAGGAAAGACAAAAAGTAATAGCGTCTTAAATCATAACATCGATCTCTAGATTTAAAAAACACTACTTATTTAAAAGATATTTTGAATGTGAAGAATGTAACCAAAATTAAAAGGCGGAAAATCGAATAACAAACGCTTTGAAAGCCAAAATTAAGTAGATATTTTGGTCTAGAGGCATAAAATTTTAGCATTTTGTCCAGCTAGATTAAAATATACATATATTTACCATTCATTTTTTACAAAATATTTAATGTTTTGAAAATCAGTAGGTAAAGTTGGAGGGCGAGAAGGGATGTGTTGGTTGGCAAGATTGCTATCATTCTGGTCATTTAAACAAAATTTTAAAAAAGATCCTTAACTAGTAAGATTATCGTTATAGTCCCTATACATACATATATACATATAACTTTTTTTAAAAATGGCAGTTGTTTAGAAAAATCCTTTTTTGACTCTCTTTTTTTTATTGTAACATTTTTAAAATAGAGAAAAATGATTTTGATACAAAAATATTAGGGGTGATAGAATGTTATACATTGAAGACTGGTAGAAAATTAAATCGGTTAAATAGAATTTAAGATTTATCAATCTTGTTGAAAATAGTAGTTTTCAGGAAAATGCATTTAGAGTTTTGAGCAATATTTCTAAGTTGACAAGTCACAGAATGGTACATTACACTTATATTTTCTCTTCATAGTAAATTTCTAAAGATTTAGACTTTAAAAACATGCATATGTCCACTTATTGTTTGTAACTAGATGGAGGTTTTATTGTGTTGCAGTTGAAATACCTTTGATATAAATAAATATTGAATATTACAACATTAAAAAGTGCATATCAAGCAAAAGTATTTGAGTATTGTTCTACACCACCCTTCCTCTTTTCTTTTTTTAGTACTGAAGAACTAAAGTTAATTTTACAAGTTGCAATGTCTGAAATGATGTATTTGTTTTTTAATAAATTTTCAATGAGAATAGCTTAATAATGATAAAAAATAGTAATAATTTTGAAATATTGAATTTTTTAGCCAAAACTTGAAGCATTTATCTTTAATTCTTCTTAAGTTGCAACATTTTAAATCAGAGTTATTGTGAAAAAAAAACATCATTGAGAAAAACGAATTTTCATAAAAAGTCATTTTATGATAAGTATTTTTAGAAAGCTAGATATTGAAAACATACAAAAACGCAAAATTTAATGTGTCATCTTCCAATTAAGGTGAAAACATGATTTAAATGTCATTGCAAGCATAAAAACACAGAAAACCTCTTAATACAATAAACGTGGCTTAGAAAATCTGAAGATTTTGTGTCTCGGACTGCTCTTAAAAATTCATCGTTATTGAATTGCAATAAATATTTCTTAAATTAGTTGATGTCAATCTCAATAAATTTGAGTTTTTATTGATTTCTCTTAAACAGAATTTGGTCTAAATTCTTATAATCCATGGTAGGTACAGGATTTCAACGGTCTTTATTAGTAGTTAAATGCCAGTATTCCTGAATAATAATCGTGGCATTGTTTGATCACAGATAATTTTACAATTTCATAAACCGAAAATTATTACACTGAAATATAATTAGTAAAAATGTCACAAAAGTAAAAACGCATACGTGGCATTTTCGTGCAAATTTTTTTTGGAGAATGTAGCATAATAATCATAAAAATAGTACTTAATTTAAACTACTGATTTTTTTAAGTCCAAATATAACTGAGACACGGAATTTTTTATGATTTTTTTCAGATAATTGAAAATGCCAAAGATGTTTTATCTTTTTTAAAGAGCAATAATTTCTTCAGACAACAAACGTCCATTATATTAATTTGCTTAAACAAAGATTGGATTTTAAATTCTTAAAACATTTAAAATTACTAAAGCTACTAAAATCGATCGTTATGTTTGTTAGCATTTAAGCATTTTCATAGCAGCATTTCCAAATAATAATCATGACGTTGTTTGATCACAAAAACTTCTGCTATTTCATAAACCAAAAATTTTTATTCGAAAATACAGGTAGTCGAGAGCTCACAAATCTAAAAAAACGCGTACGTAGTTTTTCTTTATGATGTATGTGTAATCAGCCTATAGACTTACTGTCACATCCGGTAGATGTTAACCTTTTCAAGATGCAGACGATTGTCAGCACATCTCCCGGCAACAGGTCGGACCTTTTCCTCCTGAGTTCTGTTCTCGGTATCAATCGATTAAATATATGAGACCATTCATAATCATCAAAGTCTTTTGTATAATGTTGTTCCTCGTATTTTTCCCCTTTCGCTGTTTTGAGCGAAAGGGAAATTGACAGTCTGATGGGAGGACCGGAAGAAACATTCTCTAGACACAGATCCACGTGTCCAGAAGAGCCGCGTCCTCTCGAACCATTCGGGTATATCCACACCTGCCATTGTTCACCGCCGAAGTGGAAATCAGGACTGCAGTTGAATGCGCCGTCACTATCATCAAGGGTGGAGAAATGCTGGATTCTCCACTCGACGACGAAGTTAATTCCACTGTCGTAGGTTGAAACGTCTCCAGTCACTATCCCGACGGGGATCATTTTGTATAAACTCGATTCGTTCCGAATAAGAGAGGAGTCCTTTCTTCCAAGATATTCCTGTCGCGAAGTGTCACCTGAAAAGAGAAAAACGGTGTCAACAGAATGTCTCCATTTCATCGGTATCAGGGCGTTCAAGGGCTGACACGAAATTCAGTCAGCGTCAACAGTGTCACGAGGTGTTCTGAGAGGGCACTTCACTTATAGATTCATTTAAGGGGCAACTTCAGTAATCCAGAAAGACTCGCTCGCTCATGCTAATCCCATGGAAGAAATTTATAAAGCATACCTGCAAACTTTTACGCAGTCTTCCTAATACAAAAAATTATAGTTAAAATTGTCTCATTTAATCGTCAAAATTGTATAATTAAAAAATGAAAAATCTCTGTATAATTTTAGTGGTAGCAAAAATGGGTAAAAGTTAGCAGCCATGTTTTGATAGACATAATTCATCATTCAGAACTAATTTCCTCCGTTGCGTAATAATTGACAGTTGAAATTACATCTTAAATCACCTTGAGTGGTCGTTATCGGGACCTTGAGTTTATTACAGCGGAAAGAACTTATATATTGTTCGAACTGTGAAAAACATTAAAAGTAACATTTTTATATTTTATTTGTTTTATCACATGTGTGTGCGTTTTTGATATCAGTAGTCATATAGCTCTTTAAAGGAGCAGTAAAGCTTTTTATCTCTTGTGTGAAATAATAAATACATGTGTATGTTTTCTTTAAAGTGTGTCAATATCGTTTAATCCTAACAAGTTAATAATGAAAATTACAATTCTTTAAAGGATAGTTAGTGTATGCCAAGTTTACAGATATAATATACGTGCTCGGTGCTCAGAATTATAAAAGGATTACAACGAAATATTCAGATGGACGACCACTTAGAAGAATACGTGAATTTGGTGAGTACATATTTACTTCCCTTTTACATTGAAGTTTGTTAATAAAAATCGATTGCACCAGTTACACAGAGGTTTAAAAGCCTACTCACGCCTTACAGGGATAAATATCCTAATGATTATTTGACTGATAAAGATAAATTAAAAAAGATCATGTGCATCTGAAAAATATTGAGATACAAACGTTAATTTATAAATATAAAAGTTGAAAAATTAATAAAAAGTAAATAATTAAATTAAGTAAGAATGGCAACGTCGAATAACAATTTTTCTATAGAAAAGCTGACCGCAACAAAATATTCGACATGGAAATTCAAGGTCGAAATGCTGTTAACGAAAGAAGATCTATTTGATGTAATAACTTGATGAACAGCCAAATCCTTTGACCGATGTATGGTCCAAAAATGATCGAAAAGCTCGTGCACTTATCAACTTAACTATTGATAATTCAAGTTGATGTTAAGGCCCCTGTCCTCGCTCGAGGAAACGCTCGCGAGCTAATGCTATTCCTATGGGGAAGCATTTTTCTAATAACTCTTTCGCATTTTGACATTTTTGAATAATTTTTTTTTGCATTGAATAGCCGAGATGCATGCCGACAGCGCACCTTTTTTACCTTTTTCGATTTTAGTTGCAGATATTTTTTACAAAGTTAGTTTCACTTTCAAGACCGGTTTCGAAACTGAAAGTGCTTTTTAAAAAATATATTTGCAACCAAAATCGAAAAAGTAAAAAAGGTGCGCTGTCGGCATGCACCTCAGCCATCCAATGCAAAAAAAAAAAAAATATTCAAAAATGTCAAAATGCGAAAGAGTTATTAGAAAAATGCTTCCCCATAGGAATAGCATTAGCTCGCAACTTTTTCCTCGAGCGATGACAGGGGCCTTAAAGCTGACAAAAATTCAAATCCTGGCACTTTAAATGACTGTGTTGTCATTAAATAAAATTCAAGATTTCACCATTGCTCCAAATATTATGAGCATAGAAAATGATTATGTTAATAAAGGAAGATCACTGAAAATCACTGAATTATCCAAATTGAGTGAAATAAAAAAATCCCACATCTGTTCACTGCAACTTGAAGAAAAAAAACCAACATTGAAAGGTGTCAAACAATACTTGAAGGGAATTTGGTGGTACCTACAAGTTCAATCTCCAATTTACGAGAACAATTAAACAAAGGTAGAAATGAAAATATTTAAACACAGTATGGAGAAGGACATCAGATGGAAGAAAAGAAATCAAACTTTAAAAATGTTTCATGTAAAATAACAAGCTGTGCACTTAAACTAAACAAAGTATCAACTAAACAAAACAGAAAACGCAATATACAAACATACTCTTCAACATGAAAGTAGAACTTTATTTGATAATGAAAGAACTAAACAAAGCTTAAGTGAGAAAGCAATGTACAAACACACTCGTCAACATGAAAGTAGAAGTTTACCTGATTATAACCAAACCAAAAAAAGCAATGATGAGAAACACTCTTCAACATGAAAATAGAAGTTTAGCTGATTATAACAAGAGGATAAGATCATTTAAGAAATTTAATCACAGAACAGAGCAGAAAAAATAATACATTTAGAAATTTGCATTACAATCAATAATTATGTTTTACTAAATTTACAAAAAATTAAAACACAAGAACTGAAAAATAATGGAAATGAAATAAAAATCGCGAGAACGGTAAAATTTCTTGAAAATAAATTTAAATATGTAAACGACAAGACTGAAATCGAACCAAAACAAGATGAGGGTGAAAAACGCAATTGTAAAAATTTGGTAGCAATAGAAATTTCGAACAGAAAAACAACACCATCAGCGTCCCAACAACAAATTGCCGAACCAAGGCGTTCAGATAGGATAAATAAAGGCGTACCTCCAGATGGGCTAATATACATTGTTAAAGATGAAAAAATTAATGAACCAGAGGATTATAAGAAAATTAAATTTATGGAAAACTCACCGGTAAAATAGAATTGGATAGAAGCCATGGAGAGCGAAATGAATTCATTAAAAATAAAATAAAAACGTGGTCAATTGTAGATCCTCCACCAAATAAGAGAATAATAGGTTGCAAATGGACTTACAAATTAAAGCGTGACAATACCGAAAAAACCAAAAATATAAGGCACGTTTAGTAGCTAAAGGATACACCCAAAAGTTCGGAGAGGATTATGACGAAACTTACGCACCGGTCGTGTCATATACTATAGATTTATACTATTAAACATATAGATATAAACACCGCGTTCCTACCTGGGGAACTTGAGGAGGAGATATGCATGTCGCAGCCAGGATTCGTTGTACCAAATCAGGAAAACAAAGTCTGTAAATTAAATAAAGCAATCTATGGGCTGAAGCAAGCGTGGCATAATAAAATAACAGAGACGCTAAAAAAGATGAATTTCATTCAAAGTAAAATTGACACATGTCTTTTTTCAGCGAAAAGGAATAACGACACAACCTATATAATAAAGTATGTCGATGACCTTTTAATTGTAGGAAAAGACGAAGCCATAGAGGAAATAATCGCAAACTTAAATAAAGAATATGAACTAAAGAATTTAGGCGACATAAGTAATTATTTATCCATGAACATTCGAAAGGTAAATAAAAGCTACTTAATTAACCAAACTTCAAAAAATGAAGAGTTAATAAATTCAATTTACGAGAAGCAAAACCATGTAGTACACCCATGATAACAAATTACACACTTTAAAAATGATGACATCGTTTTACCAAACAACACATAATACCGACAAGCTATTGGAGCACTCTTATATCTCGCCACAGTAAGCAGGCCAGATATATGTGCAGCTGTCAATATCCTGAGCCGAAGAAACGAAAGGCCAAGAATGAAAGATATGAACAGTGTAAAGCGGGTAATGAGATACCTGAAGATAACAAAGAACTATAATCTAGTTATTAATGGAAGATTAAAACCAACACTTGAAATTTACGCGGACGCTGACTGGGGTGGAGACACAGAATTAAGAAAATACACCAGTGGAAATATATATTTTTTAAGAGGAAACCCCATACTTTGGTCGACGAAAAGACAGTCGTACATAGCTTTATCACCAGCTGAAGCTGAATACATCTCAGCAGCGAATCAAGTTAAATGGCTGGTAAATCTACTCAACGAACTTAATCTCTCGCAAATATGTCCAATAACTCTTTATGAAGACAATCAATCAGCCATCAAAATGATAAAATTAGAAAAACATTCAAGACAAAACACATTGAATTAAGATTTCATCTCATAAAACAACTGAAAAAAGAAGGAATAATAAACCTCGTATAACGCCCAACCAAAGCCATGCTAGCAGACTTATTTACCAAACCGCTGCCCAAACCTATTTTCGAAGTTCACAGGAAGAACTTACATTTAAGTGACAATGCAACTACAGAAATTAAGGAGGAGTTGATAGACATAATTCATCATTCAGAATTAATTTCCTCCGTTGCGTAATAATTGACAGTTGAAATTACATCCTAAATCACATTGAGTGGTCGTTTTCGGAAACTTGAGTTTATTACAGCGGAAAGAACTTATATATTGTTCGAACTGTGAAAAACATTAAAAATAACATTTTTATACTTTATTTGTTTTATCACATATGTGTGTTCGTTTTTGATATCAGAAGTCATGTAGCTCTTTAAAGGAGCAGTAAAGCATATCTCTTGTGTGAAATAATAAAGAGATGTGTGTGTTTTCTTTAAAGTGTGTCAATATCGTGTAATGCTAACAAGTTAATAATGAAAATTACAATTCTTTAAAGGATAGTTAGTGTATGCCAAGTTTATAGATATAATATACGTGCCCGGTGCTCAGAATTATAAACGGATTACAACGAAATATTCAAATGGACGACCACCTAGAAGAATACATGAATTTGGTGAGTACAAATTTACTTTCTTTTTATATTGAAGTTTGGTAATAAAAATTGATTGCACCAGTTACACAGAGGTTTAGAGGCCTACTCACGCCTTACAGGGATAAATATCCTAATATGTTTAAAGGTATCTCGTTTGCATTTTAATATTTTATAAATGTTTCATTTATGTATTAACTATTTGGAAAATAGTTGGTCTCGGTAGAGAATTAGAAAATCTGAAGTATATCTGAATCTTTTTATAGTTTGACCCCCGCAACTTATTTTAATTTATTCGTTTTCTGACTGGTTTACGTATAATGTCCAAATTTTGGGGAGTTTGACTGTTAAAAATAGTGGGAAATATATGAATCAATACACTGTCACTAATATAGATTTTTTTATTATCTCTCTATATTCCCCACTGTTCTAATTTGATAACTGAAATTCTCATTGACATTTAGTGTATTTTAATATGACATTTAGTATTTTAAAACATATATATAAAATAATTAAAGTATTGATCGTGTGATGATAATCACAATAATTAATTTTCAAAAATATTTTATTAATTATTGATATCTTATTTGTTAAATTTATTTGAAAATTATTTTGTTTTATTAGTATGTTTTCTTTAAATTCTGGTTTTAAATACAGTCATAAAAACAATTATATCTGTTACTTCTTGCAGGTATACATTGCAAGAAGTTTGGATGTTTTGACATATTTTTTGTTATTTACAAGTAAATTTTGATTAACATTGGCAAAGGAGACTATGAGAATGGTTAATATTGTTGATAGATTAATATTATTGTTAAAAATTGTTATATTGTTAAAAAAACTGGAATATATTAATAACTACTAATTAGAAAATATTTTTAAAGGAATTCCTTAAGGATGTCCATTACAGGCACATTTACCTTATATTATTCTTCTCTTGTTCTTTTATTTTCATGTATTACTGTTTTTAAATTACTGAGTCCAATTTCGAATGGAAAGGAGCTAAAAAAGCTAGTTTTAAAATTATTACACTGATTTAGTATTCAGTAGTTTTATTAAACCTCATGATTTATTTCCTATTTTACAGAAAACTTGATTAAATATTGAAAATCATAAGTATTTTTAATTTCTGCATTACAATTAATTATAATAATTAATCATAGAGTATTCATCTTAAAAATTATAATTTTAACTGAATGCTAATACTTAATAACTCAGTAAAACTCTCACGCTCCCTTTTTCTTTAAATAGACTCTACCTCAACATTCCTTTTCACCCACTGCTTGTAATCACTAAGCTTATTCTTATCTTATCAGAGACAAGTTTAACAAGATAAGAGACATTCTTCCTGATCTGTTATCTTTGTTACCATTTTAACAGTGTGTCTTTTTGCGATGGAAGTGCAGTTGTTTCCTTGATCTGTCATGTATGTGTTAGTTTTGTAGAGTAATTTGCCATCTATCTAGACAAAATTATTAATGCATTAGTTTAATAGATTGAACATTAAATTAATATTTATATATAAACTGGTGTCCAAAAGTTAAGCATAATTGGTAATTAAGTAATTATTTTTAAGTAATGAAAGAAATATGAATCGGAATGTGCTGAAACTCCAGGTGTGTAAACAAAATAGTACGCGTCACATATTTTCGCGAAGAGTTTTCCCCGAAATCGAACAGGGGACCGTCAACAAATTGAAAAAGAACGAAGATCTTTTGGATAACCCTGTCAAAACTAATGTAGCAAAAGCGTTCAAACTGCACATTATGATTAATTGGCTTATTGTAATGTACTGTGTTAATTTTTACAAGGATAGCATGTATACTCGTAGAGAAATTAAGGTTTTTATAAAAACAGTCCTAAATTTTTCCAAGTTTTTTGCTTATAATTTGCAGAGTTCTTATTATAAAATAATGTTCTTTTCTGAAAATATGACAAACATTATTGTACACAATACCCTGTCATCAGAATTTAAAAATAATAAAAATTGTATGAAAAATGAGTATGTTTAGTAAATAATTTTTCATTGCGCATGCGTCAACGATATCAAAATGTCATTTGCATATTGTGTTAGCTAAATGTATAGAGCAACTTCTGTAAAAGTTTCAAAAACATAGCTTGAAAATTCTGAAAATGGGAGCCTATAGAATCAACTCAAAATCCGTTATTCCTAAAGGAAGCAAAAAAAATCAGGGGTTTTACCTAAATATAGTTGTACGTGCAATATTGTGTAGGCACTAAACAATGGAATATGGATACAGCCCTTCATCTTTTTGCTTCATTTAGGGAATAAAGGATTTTGAGTTGATTCTATAGGCTCCCATTTTCAGAATTTTCAAGCTATGTTTTTGAAACTTTTACAGAAGTTGCTCTATACATTTAGCTAACACAATATGCAAATGACATTTTGATATCGTTGACGCATGCGCAATGAAAAATTATTTACTAAACATACTCATTTTTCATACAATTTTTATTATTTTTAAATTCTGATGACAGGGTATTGTGTACAATGATGTTTGTCATACTTTTAGAAAAGAACATTATTTTATAATAAGAACTCTGCAAATTATAAGCAAAAAACGTGGAAAAAATTTAGGACTGTTTTTATAAAAACCTTAATTTCTCTACGAGTATACATGCTATCCTTGTAAAAATTAACACAGTACATTACAATAAGCCAATTAATCATAATGTGCAGTTTGAACGCTTTTGCTACATTAGTTTTGACAGGGTTATCCAAAAGATCTTCGTTTTTTCAATTTGTTGACGGTCCCCTGTTCGATTTCGGGGAAAACTCTTCGCGAAAATATGTGACGCGTACTATTTTCTTTACATACCTGGAGTTTCAGCACATTCCGATTCATATTTCTTTCATTACTTAAAAATAATTACTTAATTACCAATTATGCTTAACTTTTGGACACCAGTGTAAATTAGAAAATACAGTTCTAATATGAGTTCAATGAACAATAAAATTGGTGTGTGGAATTTTTTTAAATATGATGATACAGTGAAAGTGAAATGCAATTTATGTGCCTCTTGGATCTCAAGAGGTGGAACTGGTAAAAAAGCATTCACTACTCCATTGTTAAATCACCTCAGGGCCAAACACAATGAAATGACAAAATTAAATTTTCTGATGAAAAAGCTATTCATTTGACTTCTGAATTTGCTGATTTGGATTCAGAAGTAGGTGACCCAAACACAAGCTTGAAAAGAAGAAAATGTAATCAACAAACTTAAAAGACTGTTCTGGAGAAGAAAAAAAATTGGGATATAAGTCATCCTAAATCAGTGGAATTGCATTATGTTATTGCACAAATGATTGCTGTTGATAACTAACCATATTTATTCGTTGAAGATGAAGGTTTTCGAAATTTGATGTTAAAAGCACAACCCCAGTACAAGGTTCCTTGTCGAGAATATTTTAAGCAGACAATTATACCCAAAATGTATGCAAAAAGGAAAGAAGAAATTGAATCAATGCTTTTATCATCTGAATATATATCTCATATATATTTATGATATTAATCAATTTCTTGATTAATTTTCCACAGTGAAATTACGCTTGATATTTCTAGATACGTGAATATTCATACTTCTACGAAGCGTAAGACCAACTCAGTGAAAAATGTCCAAGCCGGGAATCGAACCTCATGCTTCTACTAAGAGCTAAGCTGGGCATAGTCCTCGTAGCTTAAATGGTAGAGCACTTGGAGCGCTATTCCAAGGGTTCCGGGTTCGATTCCCGGCTTGGACATTTTTCACTGAGTTGGTCTTACGCTTAGTAGAAGTATGAATATTTACGTATCTTGAATATATATCTTTAACGCCTGATATGTGAACCAATTTAGTCAACAAAGACAGTTTTATCAGCTTTACTGCTCATTGGATTGACAATGATTTTAATTATAGGCATGTTGTGTTAAATGCAAGACATTTTCCAGGAAGTCACAATAGTAACAATATAAGCCGAATGTTAAATAGTATGATGATTGAATAGGATGTAAAAAATAAAATATATCTTGTTATTCGTGACAGTGGATCGTGTGAAAGACGTGAATTTGAAGAGCAGTTAAAGCACACTCAAAGAGCAGTGAAGGATATCATAGCCATAGGAAGACGAATCATAGGACATTTTAATCATTCTTCTTGAGCATGCTCTCGATATAAACAAATCTAAGAACAGCTCCATGTAACACCTAAAAAGTTATTGCAAGATATTTCAACACGATGGACTAGCACATATGATATGTTGAATTGCTTACTTGAATTAAAAAATGCTATATCATTATATGTCAATGAAAATAATGAAATTCCAAACTTTTCATTGCATCAGTGGACGCCAATTCAAAATTGTTTGAACCTACTGCAACCATTTGAAGAAATTACTAAACAAATAAGTTCTTCAAAATCATTGATTTCGGAAGTAATCCCAATGGTCATAACATTGAATGCATATTTGTCGAAATTTTCGCCTTCCAGAACATCTGGTGTAGGGACAATGAAGGATACATTAAAAGCAAATATAAATCAGCAATTTTAAATGGTATAAGTAAATGAGCATTTTCCAGTAGCAACTATTCTGGATCCAAGATTCAAAAAACATTTTTTTGATAAAAATCAAGGTTATGATGAAGTTGTTAAAACTTCCGTATTTGCAATAATGAAAAAAGAATTACAAATTCTGAATCCCCCCCAATAAAAATGAAATAGCTCCAACAGAATCACAGCGCAACAATCCTCAGCACGTAAACAATCACAAATCTTTCTGGGATTGCTTTGCTGAAATTAGCACTGCCAATACTATACTACAATGAATGTTCATGGAGGTGATTCCCCAACTGATGAATCAGGTTACCTTCGTGAGTTGAGTACTTACCTTTCGCAGCCAATTATTGAAAGAAAAATTTCACCATTCAACTGGTGGAAAATGCATGCAAATAATTTTCCCTTTTTATAGAATTAATGAAAAAATATCTTTCTCCACCAGCAAACAGCATTTATAGTGAAAGACTGTTTTCAGAAGCAGGCATCATTTATAAGACCAGGCGTAATAGACTGTTATCTAAAAATGCAGAACAATTGCTGTTTTTACACCACAACTTGCCAATCATTAAAAACAGCAAAAATGATACCCAATGAATATTTTTTTTGTTATATATTCTTTAAATATGTGTGTAGTGTAACTTACAGGGATGAGATTGACCAAAAAGCAAAAAAGCTGAAAACTGCGCGAACGACTTTTGGGCAATGACAGGAATGTCAATCGCAACAAATATAATTGTATTAATATATAACATACAATTTAGCTTTTCGTAAATTAAATTAAAAGGAAATTATTAATGTCAATTGCAGAAATTATTTATACTTAATCTAATGAAAATTTAGCTTATCAAGATACAGTACATTAATAAAACCCTGTTATTGGCATGAATATTTTTTTTATTGAAATTTTCTAATAGTAAGAAACTTTTGGTTAAGTATTAGGGAAAAGAAAATAGAAATTTTCTTTGTTTTTTAGCTTTGCTCTTGCACAAGGTAAATTTCTTTCTCCTGCTTTTTTCTTGGATATTACACATTAAAGATATCTAGTGATGTCGTTGGACTTTAAAAATCCTGGATCTCCAGGACCCAGAACTTAAATTCGGGGCCTCTTTTTTACAAAAGTGGGTCCTCACTGATAAGTCATTTTTAGATGCAAAAATTGAACTTGTTCATTTGGAAAAGAAGAATATTTGCAATAATTTTTGAAATGCTGAAATGCAATAATTTTTGTTTTAACTGTAATTAATGAATAATTAAAATCAATATTATTTTTTAAACTATTGAGAAAAATTTTATTTAAAAAAAAATGTGCAAGATACAAATTTAATTATAAATTAATGCTTTTTTGAGTGTAGAAGATAACATGTATCACTATTGTTTGCATTTCTTTTTAAAAAAGGCAAGACTGATTTATTGAAAAAAACATTTTTGTTGAAAAAAAAGGATACTTTTGTTGAAAATAAGGGTATTTTTTGTTCTATGAATGGGTGCTTTCAGAAGTCACATTCATTCAGAAAGATTTAGAGGTGTCAAAATTGGATTTTGGAGCAGGAAAGTCTGTATTTGAAGTGGCAAAAAAATAATTTTGAAAATTAATTTTTGGGTTAGTTTTTTTCAGAGTCCCTTTGATAAAATTTTTAGTTTTATCACTATCTCTTCATGAAATCTGTCATTTGTTGGAATCTTTTGGCAAAAGTTTTTTTTTTTCAAAAATTTGACATTTTTTGCGAATATTTTGACGAAATTTGCCGTTTTTTCGCGATCGTTTGACGATATCTATCGTTTTTTGGCGATCGTCTGACGAAATCTCGTTTTTTCGCGATCGTTTGACGAAATCAACCGGTTTATATCGATCGTTTGACGATATCTACCGATTTATCCTGATTTTTTGACAAAAGTTGTGATTTTTCGCAAAACATTTGGTGAAAATCGCCATTTTATCGCGATTTTTGGACGAAAATTGTTTTTTCGCGATTTTTGACAAAATCTGCCGTGTTTTCGGTATTTTGTGACGAAATTAACCATCCTTTCGCGAATCCTTTGACAAAATGAGCCGGAAATTAGTCGTTTTTTGGCGATCGTTTAAGAAAATTTGCCTTTTTTTGACGAAATTACGCGTCTTGTATTTTTTTGGTAAATCAGAAAATTTGAAAATAACAAAAAAGCTGAAAACCGCAGATCCGCGGAAGAATCTCATCCTTGAACTTAAGAAATTATAAAATGGTTTAAAAAAAATTATAATTCAATCTTCTTTGCAGTCATTCATTAGTCTAGTCTTTCTATCTATAGCCAGAGGTCTATATAGTTTTTTTTCTTGGGACCCATATTGTGAAAAACAATAGTTATTTTTCTGAAATTTCTTATTGTTTTAAAAAATTACATGTCATGAAAAATGAAATACAGTTTCTGAAATTCGAACCAAATGTTTATAACTTCTTTAAATCCTACAGCTAAAGTTTTCTTTTCAGGTGAGCTTATTTTGTTTAATTATTAAACATTTTAATAAAAATAATCAATTAAGTGCATGTTTTTATGGAATGAAATTTTGTGAAGGGGCTCTAAATAGGCTCCGAATTTTCCCTGGATAGCTGTTAAAAAATGCCATCGAAGCAAAAAATGTTCGAAATAAATATTTTTTAAATTAAATTTAGTTTAAAAAATAAAATAAAATACATTTTTTAAATAACATCATTAGTTTTTCATTTATTAAAACCATGTCTTTCATCATTTGGAACGTTTTTTTTTTCAAGTCGGATAATTGTAATATCCGGCTACTGCCAAATATCTGGCATGTTGGCCGAATACCGGATGTTCACCGGATATTCGGTGCATCACTAGCTTGGAATACAGAAAGATAAGAAAATAATTAAGTAATAGACTAAAACAATAAAAATTTAGATAATTTTTTAAAAAGTAAAATATCTATATTATAAAGGCCAAACGCATATGTGCGTAATGCATACGTCATTTCGCGAATGGCAACATTTTGAAATTTAAGATAAAATTTCAGTTTTGAAACCTACGCAGTTGCAAATTTTTAAACTTCTAAATATCGTACATTTTCAATTTTTACACCATCGTATAGGTAAAAAAGGTACTTTTAATTGCAGTTTGTTTAAAAGCTGTAACTACTTTGAGACATTAATTATTTTGTAGCTTTTAATACCGATTTTGTAATTGTGACAACAAAAGTACTCAATTTCTTTAAAAACAAAGGGGGAGGATGTAAAAGTACGGTAATTTTTATTCTCCGATACTAAGATCTAAATTCAAAGATTTTAAAGAAAATTTGAGAATCTAAATTTAAGAGTGCGACTATTCATGTGCAAAGATGTTGTTGACAATTGCGACTTCCAGTTTTTAGTTAAAATGATCAAAGAAAATACCTATTTTTAAAAACTGGTTAATGCGGATTTAGAGTTACGTATGCAAATTTTTAGAAAGTGAAAATGATATTGGGAATGATTTCATAGAGTAAAACTCATATAATCATATCACAAAAAAATGTATTTTTTTCCCCCGAAATACCAAGCATAAGAGTCTCATTAGATAACTTCATCATAACAAATCTTTTTGTGTTTTAATGTTTTTATACATTAGTCTTTAATAATTTAAACCACTGAGTTATATAGTTTTTTTTATTACTTTAATTTAAAATAACATATGTTTGAAAGATAGACTAGCTTATGTAAGATGCATTTTTTTACTATAACTAATTTTGTAGGTTTATCATAAATCAATGAAGCAATTCCTATTTATACATTTTCTTACGTCATAATTTGACGGGTTCTACCTTGTTAAATGTAAAGGTCAAGTAATATTGTATCAATAATGTATAAAATTGTCATTATAGAGATGTATTTTTCCTAAAATATTCTATAAAACTTACCTGATAAAGGTGCACTACTAATTCATATAGAAAATACTAAAATAAGAAAGTTTATTTCAGGTTTAACCAGACTTAATAACAAAAAAAGCTTGATTAATGCATAAATACATTTGGCAAAATGATTATGATGACCAATTATTTCAGCAATATCTAGATTTTTTTCACAAATAAATTTATTCTTTCTTCATGAAAAAGCATGAATTTGGTAATGTTAACAAAAACTACAAATTAAAATATATATAGAACTAGCTGTTATCCGTGACTTCGTTCACATAACATTTAAAGAAGAATTAATTGATCAATCAAGCAAAAGAATTCGTTGATTAAAAGCATGTCTAATTAACTTTTTATCGCGATTTATAGTAAAAAAATTCTGATAATTCCTCTTTGCCGATTTTTTTGCTGATTGAAATTTTTCTTTCTGCGATTTAAACTAATAGATAGAAACATTCTTGAATACTTTTGTTCAGCCCTGTAGTTTACCTAGTACCTTTAATACACGAAAGTATTTTTTCTAAAATTTAGTTCAAACAAAAGCATTTCTTATTACTACCTAAATTACATTTTGAGAAATTATCATCCGAAACAACCATGTATGCAGTTCTTTGCATAACCCTGTACATCATTTTATCTATATATTACAAACATTTTTTAGTTTACTGAATGCAGTTTAAAATAAAAATGCATATTTTATTTAAAAACCACCTTTAAGTAAATTATGCCCATATTCAATAACCTTTCCGCGTTCTTTTGTGTAACCCTGTATATCTAAATTGTGTAACTATTAGCATTTATATGCACCATTTAATGTGCATACATTTAGTGAAACTTAAAAAGCACATATCATAATTCAAAATGCATTTAATCCATGCAACAGTCATCATCCATCATATACAGTACTCCGGATAGAATATATACTACATGAAATCCTTTGTGTGTGTCCCTGTAAATGCAATTCACTTCATATTATGCATCGAATAACTCACATTAAGCCTCAGCAACGTATATCAATTTGATTATACATGAAATCGTATATCATAACTAAAATATGTCGGAAACTGTTTCTCCCTTTATTATTATGCAATGAAATTCGTCTGTGTGACCCTGTAAATAAATATTAAGTGTCCTTTTCACTGCATGCTTTACAAAATACATATTTTAGTGCACTTTGTAGATGCATATAAATTTGAATATGTTTCACAGAGTGCAACATCGTTAAAATTCAATTGAAACGATTTTCCCCATAATGCCGTAATGCAAGGAAAATTTTTGACTATTCATGTAAATAAACTAAAACTTCATTTTCAATAGGTATTCGTGCTAAGGTAAATGTTAATAACGTCTAAAAAATTCATGGCAATCCGAGTATATTTACAAAAGTTAGAAAGCTGCCAGACGGACAGACAAACCGAAAGCATAATAATTTTTAAACTTTGTTGGAAAGTGTTAAAAAATAGAGTGAAAAGCATATTAATCAGTAGTTTTATTTTTCGCCTTTTCCCCAAAAAATAACTCTTCCATTGATAATTATGAGTTTTGAATAAAAATTTTCATTTGTATGTAACTTATAACTTTTTAAATAGTATAAGTAAAAAATATTTCTCATTCAATTTTAAATCTGACGTCATTATTTATCTAGTTCCAATAGCTACTGATATTCATGCCCCTTTGTATTTTTAACGACTACTATAAATTAGCTGTTTTATTTCAACTATGACGTCACATTTTTCAAAGAGAAATATTTTGTTAAAATTATAATTCTTTTTCATTCTTTTTACTTATCATTTATACCGCCATTTTTGACTCAAAAATTCTTATTAGCTAAACAAATATCCTTGTTAAATATGTTATAAAAAATACACCTTTTATTTTTATTTCAAGTATGACATCCTATTTATTTTTCTTTGAATTATTTTTACTCTAATTTTTCACGTAGGAACTGTTCAACTGAAAATTAATTGCCGAGGAAAAATAATTATTTCAATATTTCATTTTCTTGGCAACAAGAAAAAAAAAATGGTTATTTTTTATCGGAAAAATGTTAATTGATTCTGTATGAAAAATAATGAAATTTTGAATTATTAAGGAAAATATTTGAATAAATCAATTAAAAATTAGCCTATGTTCATTTCCGAGCTTTAACTTATCTATATGCAAAGATTCAAAGACAATAATCCATCCGTTTAGAAGCCAAGTTCATTCCAATTTTTCGGACACACTTTCACATTTATAATATATATAAGGATTGATATATATAAAATCAAGTTTTGTTCCTACATCTGAACTGAAAGTTTCATCGTTTACATCTATAAATTATGTGTGGATTTTAGAAAGTAACAGATTTAAAGGTGTCTACTGTATATATATATATATATATATATATATATTAATTTTAGTTCCTAAAATGTTATTAACGTTATTAAGGTGTTTAAAAACAAGCATTCTGAAGATAAATACGTTGTTTATTTATTTATTAGTTAATGTATAATATTTTTCTTGCTCTTTAAATGTGTAATTCATTAATAATAACATACCTTTTCTGATTAGTAATCTATAATAGTGCTTAAAAAATTAAAATCTGCATCTGAACAATAATGTCATCTAACACTATTAAAAGTTGTGTTTACATATTTGTACAATGTTGCATTATTAATTAACTATTAAGACTTTATGGTTTTGACTGTTTTTTAAAACTTCTGTTTCATTTTTTTGGAAAAGAAAATTAATAAAAAATTGATGTGATAAATAATTGCTATTGATTAATTCTCAAAATATAATAATAAATTAATATAAAAATTAAGAAATCATTAAATTATTTTATAAAATATTTATGTAATTTAGCGTATTCTTAATTTATTAAATTAATAACATTATTAATATAAACTACAAATTTTTACTTTAAAATAATCTTAATGCATAAGATATTTTACATCCAGCATATGATTATATTTAATAGTAGCTGTAGACTGAAATTTATACCTGATCTATTTTATATTTAAAATTGCCGAAATTTAAAGTATTAAAAATAATAATAAAACTAATATTAACATTTAGTAAATTTATTTTTCGGGAAAGTGAAACAAAGAGTAAAAAAAAAAAATTAATCATCGATAGAAAAAGCTCAGTTTTGTCTGTTCAAAAATGAAAATAAAATTAATTAGAATAACAGTTACATTATTATGAAAAATTAAAAATACATTGAAAAATGGAATAAATTACTCTGTTTTAATTAATTTACCGATTTAATAATCGTGTTTAAAAATTAATCTAATGTAATTTCGTATGCAGTGATTTTCTGCAGTTTCATATACTGACCTTCGAATTATTCTGTTGTGCTGATCCAGAGTATCAGACCAGATAAAGTAATCGTTGAGGTTAACTGGGTGAAATAGTCCTCCAGTGTTCGTGCCTAGGATAGCTCAGTTGGTAGAGCATTGGCGGCTTCAGCCAAAACATCCCTGGTTCAAATCCTGGCCCGGGCTTTTTTCACCCAATATTGAAAAATGGCATAAATTACTCTGTTATAATTAATTTACCGATTGATTAATCGTGTTTAAAAATTAAACCAAAAGTATAAATATTTTGATCGATAAAAACTATATACTATAAAAGCTTCATAACAAACATTCCAAATAATTAGTTGTGAATATTTTTAAGCTTTTATATAGAAAACTGCTATTACTGAGTGTTAGAATGTACAGTCAGCTCTCGTTGATTCGAACTCGTCGGGACCGCAAGAAATTTTCGAATTATGGAAAATATGAAATGAAAATAGGCTTAATGTGGCTTAAATATTACAATTGAATTAATGTTATAGTTTTTTTTATATTTATTTCGTCTGTTATCATTAGAATAAGACTTAATAATAAATTAGAATGTATAAATACATAGACTATTTAAAATATTCGAAACAAGCACAATGGAAGAAAAATTTAAAGCATCATTGATGGACAGACAGGGCACTTAGAAAGTGGATATCAAATGCATTGGACTATATATGTATACTCTTACGGAACGATTTTTACAAAAATCAAAGAAAGAAAGTAATTCAAATGATCTGAAATACGTGAGAAAGAAAAGAAAAAAGAAAAATTGGAATTAAATGAAGTCAAGAGAAAATGAGTTCGAATTAATGAAAAATTTTAACGTTATTCTGGCATTGAAAAATTTGGGACTTCATGTTTAGTTCGAATTAAGCGAAGATTCAAATTATCCGATTTCGAATTAACGAGAGTCGACTGTACCTTAAAAACTCCACACAGATTCTCCATTATTGTAGACACTTCTATTTAGCAAACACTTTTCAATAATTTGGCAAACCCGTTCAGCTGCTTTTGTTGTTTAGAGGATCTATATTTGAATATTAATGGGTTTATATTGGACGATTATTTTTCTATACAAAATATAAAATTGATATTAAAGACAGAAATCTCGACTTTCATATTTTATTTCCCATAAAATGTGGATTAACTTTCCCTCATTTCAGTTTCAAATCGACAAAACTTCTTTGATCAGATTTTTGCTTGACTTTATAAATTAAGCTGATTAGACAATTTTGTGAATTGCCGAGTTATGTGTTTTTTTCATTATCTCCCCCATCCCTCTTTCTACAGTAATAGTTGGTCCTATCAAAAACTTATTAATGTAAAATTTTTAAGTAATATTTTGATTTATAATAAATACTAGATTTAGATATCTATATAATTATAAAAAGAAAAATTTATAAAAATTAAATTATCACCTATCAATAAAACCTACTATTGTAAAATGAATAATTTAATAAGATGTAATACTCATTACCACAGTTACAGTAAAAATATATATAGATTATTATAAAAATTTTAGTTGTTGCTAAGGTTGGCAATTTTGTCAGCAAAATAATTTTTTTTGCCAGGACAATGGTAAAAAACGGCAAAAATCAAATTTTGCATAAGTAAAAAGCAGTGATGCAACATAAGAAAAGGGAAAATAACAACAAATTAAAACAAACAAATATTTTCTTGGTAAAGAAAACAAATATATCAATCAAACACATATACAGCACACTCCCTCAAATCTGCACAGCCCTGAACCAGAGGTTGTGCGGATTTTATAATTTTGCAGGTTTCTGATCATTGCTTTGTTTACATATTTTAAACTATGATTTGAATGTAATTAATAATGCAATTGAAACTATAGTGAATCCTTACAATATAATAAAAAATCAAAATAAGCAATAAACTAAAATAATAAAATTTTTAATAGTCAAATTAATAATCAAGAAAGTACCATTAAATATTCATTATAAACATGAAATGTATTTTTCCATGAAACTTGCCTCATAAAAGGTACATTACTAAAGATACATTCTAATCAAAATGATAAAACAAGGATGTTTTATTTCAGGTTAAGCCAGACTTAACCAAAACAGCTTTATTAATATATAATTAGGTACTTACGTATTAACGCCACCGCAGCAGAACTTGTACCAATAAAGAGCAATTTTTGTTGTTCGCACATGCATAAAAAAATCAGCAAAATATGCACTAAAAAACTAAAACATGGCACCAAAACTCAGCAAAAAACCAGGCAACAAGTAATCTAAAAGATAACTGCGATGGCGTTAATACGTAAGTACCCATAATTATATTTGGTAAGATTGTAATTACCAGTGATATCAACAATATCATGATTTTTTTCTGCAATAAATATATTCGTCCTTCACCAGGAGCATGAATTCAGTAATATTAACAAAACTTACAAATTAAGATATACATAGAATTAATAAAAAACTAAAAAAGTCAAATTTTGTCTCTATATCTGATCTAAATCTTCCACTGTTTACATCCGTAAATCATGTGCAGATTTGAGGGAGTCTACTGTATTACTTTGTTTTTCTTGAATTACATGTCTCCAGAGGTGCCAAGTTTCAATAAAAGTTATCAGTAACCAGAGTTCAGAGAAGGGTGGGTGGAGGGGGGCAAATTTTCAAAAGTTAATTATTCCTTTTTTCTGCGATCTCTTGGTGAAATTTTCACATTTTTCGCGATTTTTGGACGAAATGCGTGCGTTTTTCGCGATTTTTCGTCGAAATGTGCACTTTTTTTCGCGATCGTTTGACGAAATGTGTGCGTTTTTCGCGATTTTTGAACGAAATTTGTGCGTTTTTTCGCGATTTTTGAACGAAATTTGTGCGTTTCTTCGCGATTTTTGAACGAAATTTGTGCGTTTTTCGCGATTTTTGAACGAAATGTGCGTGTGTTTCACGATTTTTCGTCGAAATGTGCGCTTTTTCGCGATCTTTTGACGAAATGCGCTCGTTTTAAGAGAATTTTTGACAAAATCTGCGGGTTTTTCGCATTTTTTTGACGAAATGAGAGCGTTTTTCGCGATTTTTTGACAAAATGAGTGCATTTTTCGGAATCTTTTGATGAGGTGTGCGCGTTTTTCGTAATCTTTTGACGAAATGAGCGCATTTTAAGCGATTTTTTGACGAAATTTGCACGTTTTCCGCGACATTTTGACGAAATACGCGTAATTTTTCCACAATCTTTTCTGTTTTTCGCGAGATCCTACATCGAAATTTGCGTTTTTTCAAGTGGTCCTTTGATGAAATTCGCGATTTTTTTAAATCCGTAATTTGTATTTGATGCCCGTAACACCGTAACTTTTGTTGCAAATCCGTAATAATTACGGACAAATCGTAATACTTGGCACCTCTGTGTCTCCCTTCACCTCTTAAGAAAAACATGAAAGTTGTATAACGAATATGCAAAATTATAGAAGTATATTAAAAACATAATTTAAAAGATTGCACTAAGTATAGCTGTAATAAGACAAACAAAATTATATGTTGTACCAGTAAGAATCTTTGTAAATTGTGCAATTTTCAGAAACAATCTTTTTTCAAGATGCTTTTGTAGCTGTTTAAAATGTCTCTCTCTCTCTATATATATGTATATACATATATATATATATATATTAGGAAGAATATTTTTTTTTTTTTTTGAAAAAATTCAAGATATTTCTGATATTACTGGTAATCACAATCTTCTTACCAAATATATTTATGCATTAATCAAGATTTTTTGGTTATTAAGCCTGGCTAAACTTAAAAAAAAAAAAAAAAAAAAAAAAAAAAATCCTTATTTTATGATTTTGATGTGAATTAGTAATGTACTTTTATGAGGCAAGTTTTGTTGAACAATTTTGAAAAAATCATTTAATCTTTATTTTGTATATTTAAACATATACTATTGATTATTAACTTGACCTTTGCTATTAGTACTTTAATCATTTAAAAAATTATCTAAATTTTTATTATTTTAGTTTATTAATAATTTTAATATATTATTATATTGTAAGCATTCATTATAGTTCTGATTGCACTCAAATTACTGTTTAAAAAATGTAAACAAAGCAATGACCAGAAATCTGCAAAATTCTAAAATCCACACAACCTCTGGTCCCAAGCTGTGTGGATTTGAGGGAGTCTACTGTATATATATATTAAATTCCAGCAGAGATGAAGACATTTTTTTTAACCCTTTAACCGTCTGTCCCAGCTTTTTCTGTTTCTAGAAATCATGTTTAAAGTGCTGCAGACAAAAATATTTTAAACGGAATGTTATTTTGAATCATACATAGAAAGAAATGATATTAAAGATATTATAGCATCAAACTGTGATTAATTAATATAAATATCTTGCAATTTATAAGCATTCTTATAAAAATACATGAAAACCCTTGGTCGGTGAAAGGGTTAATTTTTTATATTAAACTAATATGCTCACGGACTGTCAATGTTTTTTAAATTTTTTGTTTAAGCATACTAACAAGGCTTGAAATTCAATTTTTCAAAGGAGGGGAGTCTCCCTACCAGCATTCATAAATGGAGGGGAGTTTAGCTGCTTGGGAGGGAGAAAACAAAATCTTTAAAGCATAAAGCCCGTTATTATTTTATGTGCTATTTATAGATTTATAAGAATACAGACATAGCAAAATTCCATTGAAGTAATTTTTATCAACAACTCAATTATGCAAAATGTGTTTAAAAAATTCCAACTTTTATACTGATTAGTCTTTACAAATGGTAAATTCCCTCCCTATGCCAACTATTTTTGTTACAGGTCTAGTAAACTCTGTTTTTGGTTTGGCTTGATTTTAGTTTGAGCGTAGATTCCTGAAAGTTGGGTTCGGGTTAAATGCAATTTTACATAAATTAGTTTAATATTATTTTCAATTAAAGCTATACATACAGTAATAAACACATATGTTTGAGTGCGTGTTGTTCTCTAAGAAGACGACTACATTTTCTGCGACCTTCGGACGAAATTCACGTTTTTTGCGGTTCTTTGGCAAAATTTGCATTTTTCTTAGTGGCTCTTTGAATAAATTCCATAACCTTTTGACGAAATTCACAAATTTTTTTGCAATACGCTGTCGAATTCCCCCCCCCCCCCCCCCCCCCCGCGATCCTTAGATGAAATTCATATTCATTAAGCGACCCAAGGATGATTCGGTTCTGAATTTTCACAAAATTTAAGCATTCGGTTCTGAAAATTAAAATCTGTCATTAATCTGAAATTTCGGGAGAAAAATATTGCGATTTTCTCAAAAATGGTCGCTGAAAAAAATCAATTCTGTAAATTGCTTGCAGAAAAATCGCGAAATTTGTCAGAGGATCACTAGAAAAATCGCAAATTTTGTCAGATCGTATAAAAATCGCAAATTTCGTCAGAAGATCGCGGGAAAAAACGCAAATTTTGTCAGAAGATCATGGAAAAAACAAAATTCGTCAAAGAATAGCGATAAAAACCACAAATTTCACCAAAGGATTGAGAAAAAATGCAAAATCTTTAAAGAAACGTAGAAAAACGCAAAAAAAAAAAAAAAAAAACGCTAATTTCGCATAAGTTTACAAATAACTGCAAATTTCGTCAAAATAATCACGACACAATTACAAATTTAGTTAAATGATAGCAAAAAAATCTGTAAATTTTGTCAAAGAATAGAGAAAAATCCAAAAATTTTGTCAAAGGTCCGCAGAAAAAACACATAGTATCTAAACTGGATTTCCCACCACACACATGCACTATGTTAACCTTTCAGAAAATTACTATGAATTTTATATTTTTTTCACTCAGACTCATCCCTGAAGCGACCCTTTAACAAATTTGGTGTTTTTCTTGCGATCCTTTAATGAAATTTGCGGTTTTTTTTAAACTTTCGACTAAATTTGCGTATTTTCGTGCTCTTTCGACAAAGTTGACTTTTTTTCTCTCTCTCCTTACGCGATCCTTTGACGACATTGGTCATTTCCTGCGAACAATTGATGAAATTGATTTTTTCAGCAACCATTTTTCGAAATTCATGATATCTGTATGTCCGAATTTCCGGTCTGATGACTGATTTTTCATGATTTTTGCAATTGAATGTTTTTTTTTGTGTGTGTGTGTGGGGGGGGGGGGGGGGATTTGGAACAGAATCACCCTTTTTTGCCGACCAAACTTGTAAATCGATAACTGGAAAAAAATTGCGAAATTTGTCAATCGGTCGCAGAAAAAATCATGAATTTCAGTAATCTTTCACGGTAAAAAAACTAACAAAATGTGTCAGTTAGTCGAACAAAATTATTGCAAAATTCACAAAGTGGTTGTGGCGTGGGAGTTGATAGTAGTTTCAGAATGCAAAATTTTTCGGAAAATGGCAGAAATTTTTTGGGCGGGATTTCAAAATTCAGTTCAATTTAAAATTTAGTCAGAATTCGAATCCCGACTTGAAATTCAAGCCCTGTACTACTATAACACAAGGTAGGTGACATTAATTACCGTGGAAACACATACATCAGGAACAGGGTTGAGTTTTTGACATGAATGTGGTAAAAGCCATATTTTTACCCCCCCCTTTTTTTGTCAAAAACCTATCACTTTGTTTTCCTCCAATTTATAGTGTAAGAGCAGCGTGCAATACATTTTTACGTTGATTTTTCTTTCTTTTTCTTACTGTTCTTCACAATTACACTTGTTAAATTTTTTTTAAAAAGAGCATTTCCTAAATGGGAAATTTTTTTAAATACAAGTGTAAAAGGAAAGAACAATATTTGTAATAATCTCCATTAATATATAGATTCTACTAACTGCAATGAATATTTATACAGCCAAGGATTTGTAATTCGCGCACCCATAATATGCAATTTTCTATAATTCGCGTTACTTTACGAATATAAACAATGAAATAAATAGTTAAGAAAATTTACAAATTTGTGATCCAAAAACGATTTTTTAAAACAAATAATAAAAAAAATTAAAAACTATTTTTTAAACATAAATCTTATTTTATTAACAGTAAAAAACAATTTGCATTACGGGACATATGTAATATGTATACAGTTGAACCTCGAAAATCCAGACCTCCAAATTCCAGAAATCTCTAAAATCCAGACATTTTTCTGATTTCAGTTTTATTAATTTTTAAAATAAGACATATTTGTAATTTTCATCAATTGCAGTTAAATTCTGATAACTACCGTAAAATCCCGTTAATCCGCCCTTCCCGATCAAACGCCCTCCCTCTCAAAAAATCGCTGAAATCGGTTGAATCATGATGAAATGAATGAATCATGAATCTTTGATGAAATGAGCATTTTATCGAGAATTTTCAAGTGATTTCATGCTTTTTTTTTTTTTTTTTTTTACAAATTTCTCCTTTTTTATGCTTTTTTGACAGAATTTACCCTTTTTTTTTTAAAAAAAAATGCAATTTTTTTCAAATATTGCTTCAAGTATCAAAATTCATGATTCATTCATTTTATCATGATTCATCCTTTCAAATTTTGGGAAACGGTCGCGGAAAAATCTCGTTTAAGCGCCCCCCTCTAATTATTTTACGATTTTTTGTCACGTTTGGTGGGGGCAGATTAACTGTATTTTACGGTAGCCATAAAAAAAGATTTTTTAATAAATCTCCAAAATCCGGAAAATTCGAAAATCCAGAATCGCCGCAGTCCCGACGGTTCCAGATTTTCGAGGTTCAACTGTATGTTATTATTTTTATTTATATGTACATACATATCAACTTTTTAATAAAATAAAGTCAAAATAAAGGCATTTTTTTAAGATAGCATATTAATTATTAGTTTTCATATTTATCTTTTCTTATTGTACTGATTATAGAATTAAAATGGTAATAATAAAAAAGAGGTATAAAATGAGGTATAATCCATAATACTCTATAACCCCCAATATTCCATAATCCGCACAACCTTTAGACCCAACTTATGTGATTTTTAGAACTTTGACTGTATTGAATGATAATAAAAGGTTATTATAATTATTAAATAACAATCAATTTGCATTGTTAATAAAATGCATAAAAATCATTTTAGAGATGAAAAAATGCTGTTATATGGTATAAAAATACATGTCAAATTTGAACTGGTCATTGATTAAATTTGAATATTCTTTGATATAATATTTTGAAATACATATCTTATGAATTTCATAAATGCACTTAAATGGTGATTTTCATTTTCACTTCAATAGATAGAATCTTCAAATTTTTAAATTAGTAAAACATTCATACTAACCTGTAAGATATGTATCAATTGAAAGCTCTTAGATTTAAAATTTAACACATAACAAATTATTAAAGAAAATATCAGAAAATAATAATATGTTATATACCATACTTTTTATTTGTTAACTTTAGTGCAAATATACATTAATCTTATAGACCACTCGAGCACATATATTTTTAGATATCAATTTTTACTTGAATAGTCGTGATTTTTTTTTTTTTTTTTTTTTTTAAGCAAAATTCATTAAAGCTACCATAAAATCAAATTATTCATGTCCTGTTTACATTTTATTTAAAACTATCTAGATATTATTTAAAAAGGTGAATTGAAAGAAATAACACATTGCATATTTGTATTATACATATAACTTTGAGTACAAATCTTTTACCATCAAAATTATTCTTAAATTAAGAGGTATTCTTGAATAGTTATTTATTTTTTAATGCAGTTAACTTCTTAATGGTTCTTTAGGGATCTACATTTCAGCTTAAAAATAATGGTATTACTTGATTATCCCACTGACTAAAAAACTATTGCCAAACTATAAGATTAAATGCCAATAATGGCTGGTCGTAAAGTCACATTCACTAGATATAAATACATTACATGTGTTTCTTACATCATCAAGTGACTTTTATTTCGATGTTTTATTCGTATCTTTATTAATGTTATATTAATTGGTTCTTTCGTTATTTTAAATAAAAATTATGTCAATTTTTATAGTTTGGTGATTCATACAATTTGGGGAAATCAGTCGATGGAAGAATCAATAGTACTAAAATAATATTTAATTATTTTTTGCTTATTTAATTTTTTTAAGGAAATAATATTAAGATTAAGAAATAACAATACTAAAATAGATTAGTTAAGAAAAATATAGCAAAAAATGGAGTCTTTCCATAGTTTAAAGTTTAATATTGATTTGAAAAATTTAATCTTTAAAAAATTTTAATTTAAAGAACAAGTCTTATTTCTTTCTGCCAAAAGATGCATTACAGTTCTCAACTATCAAAATATATTTTATTTCATTATATATCTGTAATATATTTACGGAAATCAAGTTTTGCTGAATAAAAATATGAATAGCCAATGAATAAATTGGATTAAACTTGTCAAGAAAATTTACTTCTGACTAAGGAAATTCCGGTACTTACATATTAACGCCACCGCAGCAGAAGTTGCTCTAATGTGCCAAAAAGGAGCAATCTTGTTGTTTGCACGCATGCAAAAAATGGTGCCAAAAATGAGCAAAAAGGCACTAAAAATGTGTTAAAAAATGGTTTCAAAAACGAGCAAAAATAGAAAGCACTAAAAAAGCATGAAACAACAAGATTGTTGTTTATTGGCACATTATTGGCACTAATACATAAGTACTAAAATTCCTAAGAAAGCCATTTATTTTGAAGAGTGTAATAAATTCAGCCGAAAATATCCACAGTTTTTAAACTATAAAATTTCTTCAAAAAACTCATTTTTTTTACATTAATTTTTAAATTATTGTGGAAATCTTTTAGCACAGATCAGGGTCGGGAAAAAACCAGGTTTTTTCGAAAAAACCCAAAAAAAACCGGTTTTTTTGGTTTAAACCGGGTTTTTTTAAAACATCCTATCTTATTACATATACATGCATATTTACTGATAAAAACAGACATTATTGGTTTATAAGCAGTGTAAATTCATTTAAAATAATTTAAATTTAGTAATTGTAGTGAATTTATGCTGAAAATTGAAAAAAATTCATTTGTCAGTTTAAACAGTTTTAGCAAACAGTCTTATGTTGAAAGTTTTAACTGTTCTACACAGTGAACCATTGATGCCCTGTAAATCTTTATAAATAATTTGATTACTAATAATAAACATTTGGATGTAGTTTAATAAATATTCTTTTCCTCAAATAGTCAAATAATAAATTACAAATGCTTCTTAGGATTTTTTTTTTCTGAGTGACAATTTGAAGTTAACATTTTTAGTCGTTAGATTCAGCAGATAGCAGAGGGAAAAAAAATATATATATATATATTAAAATGCTATAACTAGCAACCAGTCTTTGCTTTTAATTCTTCGAGATAATCTCCCAAAAGAAAAATTTCTTTTACAGCTTGTGCAAAATCTTAAAAGATCATTGTGTTACATTATTAATTCCATTAGATAATCTGCATTATTAAAAAAATTAAAATATTTTATACTAAATATTGAATTTGTTTTATCTTTGATCAATTCACATGTTTGAAGTTTTTTCTTTAGAGCAATAGATATGTTCACCAATGAGTACTGATTTTAATCCTATGCATAAAAAAAATGACGTAAACCCAATATATCTAATGCTTATTGCTGAAATAAAGTGTTAAAAGTAGAAATTATTTATATCCAATATGAAACTTGTAAATTATAAAGAAAGAAAGAAAATGTCATTTGATTTCTTCTAGAAAATGATAGAAATTATTTATATCTAATATCTGAAACTCGTAAATTATAAAGAAAAAATAAAATGCCATTAGATTTCTTCTAAAAAATGAATTGCTTTTTTTATAGAAAAACCAATTGGTTTAATCCTATGCATAAAAAAAGACCTAAACCCACTATATGTAATACTTATTACTGAAATAAAGTGTTAAATGTAGAAATTATTTATGTCCAATAATCTGAAACACATAAATTATAAAGAAAATGTCATTAGTTTTCTTCTAAAAAAACCAATTGGTTTTTTTGAGAAAAAAACCATTTGGTTTAAACCGTGGTTTAAACCATGGTTAAAACCAATTGGTTTAAACCGTGCCAACCCTGGCACAGATATAGATAAATAATATTCCAATGCAATTTGGTTTGGATAAAAATATTTCAGAGTCTTTTTGATATTGAATATTTCATGTAAAATGAAGATTAGTTAAAGATAGAATAGAAAAAAGTAAATAATTGTAAAGTCAGCAAGCTACTAAAAAATGGGTTTTTGACAGTTTTCGACAAAGATGTTTTTGATGTGGCAGTGAAAACCATCATGCGCGAAAACTTGCCAACACTGATCAGGAATTATCCTGTCCACTCTAACTTCTTAGGTTCTGCAACTACTGACCAAATGGAAAAAAAAAAAAAAAAAGTATGTCTTTACTATTAATTTTGAATATTATCTCTTCTTAGAGCCCATGGAGCAGCTTCATTAAAACTGGCTCCAAAATTAGGTTCATTAAAAAGATTTTTCAAAGATATAAAATCACTCAATCGTGAGTTTCCTTAATGGCTATCATAATGCACCCCTGGCAGCGCCAGGCAAGTGAGCTAGTGTAAAATAATATGTTTGTTCAAGAGAAAACGTCAAATATATATCTGTAGTTTCCAGTAATAACCAAGTAAGGCACATTTGTAATATTTTGAGTAATTAAAGTTTAAAGTTTTCAAATGTCTTTTTATTATTACAGTTATAAAATAGATTAGAACTTATTTTTTTTTTCACTACATTCAATTAAAATATTTGAACCTTTTTTTTTTTTTTTTTTTTTTTTTTTTGCCAAAATAGTTATATAAAAATGGTTTTTATTGAGAACAAATTAAAATTTTTTCAATTTTTAAATGAAAATTTATAGTCGCAGTATGACGGAAAGTATTAGATTTTCCTTTTTCAGTACTATGGCAGATGAAAATACTCCTTTTAAAGTTACATTTTCCCAAATTATCTCAATTTTTTCAAAAATGTGCCTCACCTGGTTATTACCGGAAGCCACAGACATATACATATCCTTTAGTGTTAGCATCAAGCAAAATGTAAACAAACTCAGTGCACCAGTTAGGGCCGAAATTCAGCCTGCTTCCATATCCATTATATCAAAAGATTAAAATATAAACATAACAATTAAGGAAAACAGTAGTATTGAGAGATCTGCCTCCCACGTTTTTCACTTAAGAGTAGAAAACAATGCAACCATTTCACTGTACTGTTGTGGAACATTGTTCAAGTTTTCTTTGGAACATTTTACAGTAAAAGTATACCATTTTCTTTAAAAAAAAACAAAATGACATTAATAGTTGTTGCAGTAACAAAAGTGACATGTAAAAAATCTTTGGCAATATTTTGTCTAAACATATTCAAAAATCTATCCATCCTTCGCAATGAAATTAAATTAAGATTCATCAAAAAAAAAATAAGATTACGGCACTTTATAAAAACTGATTGGTAGATTTTATACAGGGCAATTTGTGCTGATGAATCACAAGTCAGCTTTCCATAAATGAAGACATTGTTAAAATGTTATACAGTACAGAACCATTTATCCGGAATAGTTGGTGTCAGATGTATTCTGGATAACTTGTTTTTCAAGTTAACTGGTTGGCTAAAAGCAGCATTCATTTGATAAGTTTTATGTAATATATGTGGTTGTGGCATCATTTCTAATTTTAAATTAATTATTGGATTACTTGAACTAAGAATCAGATGCAAGTAAGATCAAATGTTAGAGTTTGAAACATGGTAACTTATGAGAATTTCTTGGGAACAGAAATTTTTCTGTTTTATCTGCATAGAAATAAATACATCTATAATATCAATATGTATGCTTCTATTTCAAGTACTAGATGCTGTTATCAAACTATACAACTGTTTCAAGCAATGTATATGTCAAATTGGCAGTGTATGTGTATGGAACTTTTTTTTAAAAGATTCTAACATCTGTCTATTTGAAATATCATTCCAGATAACTGGTTTCCAGATAAATGGTTCCACACTGTAGTAACATCCAGTCTATTAGAGTATTCATCGCACATAGAATAAGAAAGAAAAATTCACCTTTGATGAGATACTTGATGGTGGAAGCAAATACAAGCAAGCAACTACTTGGGTGTCTGCAAAAATAAAAGTGACATATATGAGAAAAGAGACCAAATAGTGAATTAAAATTTTTATGCAAAGACATGTTTATATTACAGCTAAAGATGCTGATTTGTGCAATTGTCTTTACACATCAAATTTTTACTTAAATGAAAAAGTATCCTTTTTGCTTCATCCCATCCACCACTTTCTATTCAAAAAACTATCACCAACACGCAATAAACAAACAGAATCTCAATTAGAAGAGGTTCGGAAAAACCTCACTCGCTAAATTTTGAACGATCAGTACTTTATATAGTAAAATTTACTATTTATTACAGTAAAAAGATAAAATTTCTTCGACATTAAGTTATTTTTCTAAATTATTCCTCTCGACTGGTGAATTTTTGTGACGTCAGTTGAAAATAATATGTTGTATATGAGAAAGTTGTGTTGCAATTTTTATTAATGATCTTACTTTTTACTATCAGGTTGTCGCCGTTAAAGCGAATAATTAGCATATTATATACAGAAATGTATGCTAAATTCGTAAAATGTAATATAAAAATATAAAAGAAAAAGTGTCTTGACGGCGTACCACATGTGACGCCAGGAACATAGAATATATATATATCTGGCATTAAATCATAGCTTCCTTTTTTTCTTGTGGAAAATGGTTGAGGAGATAAGGAAAGAGTTCAAAATAAATAAATCAATAATAATAATAAAATTAAAAGAGATGTTATATTAGACAGATCATGATCGTAATATTGAGTTATTAGGCCTAACCGTAACTTCACAGTGTTATAAAATATTAAAGTAAAAACTGAAATATTTATATACGGTACCTTTAATAACAAGAAAATTGAAGCTAATAATCCTGGATTCGGATAGAAAACCTCAAGGCGAAGGCTGAGGAGAACGGAGCAAAATACACAGCAGGAATTTGCAAAGGAAGATTTCCAGACAACGAAGCGAAAGATGCTAAACGAATGAATCCAATTTGAATGACTCTTTCGAAGAATTTCTTGCGCAATTTTTTTGCAAGTGATTAATTTTAAATTAAAATATTTATTAAAAAGATTCTTTCTGTGTATACAAATCAATCTAGCATTAGATTCTCGCAGCAATTTTATATAAAAATAAATTTTTGGCATCCAAGGTCGAACAAAGATCAATTTTGCAAAAGTGTTTTTAAGAATATAGAAAAACAAAATTTTCTCTATACTGTATTATCTTATGCAAGTATTACAAAAACTGGAACATATAATGATAAAAAAAATACCTTTCAAGAAATTTTTTTTATATGTAGACGATACGAAATACGAATGAATCAATTTGAATGACTCGTCAACAAAAGTCATTCTTAGTGATTTGGATACATGTTAAAATATTTTGAATTCCAAGAAGGAATAAAACAAATTTTAAGTAATTAACTGTATTTTTAAATATTTATTAAGATTTATGACGTGTATGCCGGTAAATCCGGCCTCAGATTCTTGCAGCATTAGCATTTTTGTATAAAAGAAATTTTCATCTAAGATCATAAAAAAAAAAAAAAAAAAAAAAAAAAATTGCATCCAAAAATTGGTTATTTTTTGCAGAAGTGTTTTTTGAAAAATATAATGTAGAGTTTAACGTATTTTGAAATTTTACTGAAAATCAAAGGTAATCATGTTGCTCTGTGTTCAGACCCGGATTTAGTCTATAAACCACACCATGCAAAGGTAAAAATATTGCATGGAGATAATACCTAATAAACATACATAGTTACACATAAAAAAGTGATATGGTCTTTTGTACACTCTTTAGCGAACATTCAAATGTAACTCATACTCGATAATTTACACAAATTCTTATTATGACTATTCATTTAAAATATTTTACTTTGTTTAAAATATATATATGTATTTAACGGGGGGAAGGGGGGTGAAATTCAGACGTATTTTTAAATTAACTTTTTGTTCAGAGAATTGTTTAATTCAGAAAAATCTAAACTTCTACTGAGTTTATACCCGATTTCTAAAATAGTAAGGTCTGATAATCATGTTTCTGATGATGGTGTATGCAACTAATTTTTGGTTAAAAATTCCTTTTTTTAACAATTTCAAAAATGGTAAAACTTTTCTCGATGGAGAGCACACCACTGATATTTCATCACAATGTTCCTGGCTATTTACATTCGATGGTTATCCACCTGTTATAATCAGTGTGAATTCTGACACTTTTCTCTGGGGAGGGGGGGGGGGTAGGCATGGGGAACCCAAGCTCTATCTTGCTATTGATTCAAAAATTTTTATCTGCATTTATTTCGGATGACATTTTGTCAGCATTGACAAGGACGAAATTACCCAATCTCAAACAAGAAAAGATTGGAAGTTTCCAAAGGTTTTGTTACAAATTCAATATGCTAATTTTTCCCCTGCTTGAGCTTACTTATGGTATTGACATGATTTAAAACCTTATACCATATTACGAGAAAATGAAAAAATTTTTAACTGTTTTATTTGCGTAAGTAGCCTATATGCTTCATCTCTCTTATAGTAAATTTTAATCAAAGCATCATATAATTTACTAATTTGAGTGAGAGTTTTAAGTTTAACTCTTTAAAAGTACTTTAAAAGAATGACCCCCTTTGTTAGGCGATGAAGGAAAAAATAAATGTAATTTTGGGGTATTTCCATGTGCACTGTCGGGTAAGTCACATAGTACAATTTTGGATACTAGTTGGAACAGGAAAATGTGACATATTTTATCCAGTGTTGAATTCAGACACTTTTTTCCGGGAGAGACTTCTGTGACTCCGGGGAGGAGGGGGGGGGGGGGAATGCAATGCAATTTTTATATCATTGAAAATGCAAAATCTCAAATTTTCCAGGGAGGACATTTCATTGTTCTGTGGGGGAGGGGAGGGGGATCCTGACCACTCCCCTGAATTCAACACTGATTTAATCAGAAATATCTCATTAATTGAATAAGGCCAAACAACTCATTCGTAAATAATGGAAGCCAACCAATTAGTGAAGTGATTTACATGACAAGTGCTCATGGAAATACTCTTTGGATAATGTTATAGAAGTTGTCTACTTTGAATGACGATCTTGTTATAACATTTAGCACCAGGTTAAAGAAGTGACAATCACACAGCATAAAAAAGCACAAGGGTTGATATTTGGAATCATTGCTTTCACTCCCTACATATTCATTTCATATTCATGCCAGTATCATAGCCTTGGCCTCTCATGTTTGCCAAACACAGTTCTAGATTTTCTAATTCTCAGAAATCAGAGATTTGTTGCTCTTTCTTTTAGAAGAATGTTCAAGTATCATGAACATGAAGTAGAAAACTAAGAATTTGACTACAGAATACACTCAGTGTAGAATCCAGGAAAGACATTCCCTCCCGAAGCAATAAAATGTCCCCCCACCCTTCCAGAAAATTTAAGATTTTCGGTTTTTAATAGTCAAAAAGGGCAATTCCCTTTTGGAGCCTGAGAAGTCTCTCTCTGAGAAAAGTGTCTGAATTCAACACCGCATACACTAACTGAAGTGCTGCGTTTTTTGTGTGAATTTTTCCTCCATTGAATGTGTTATAGAGATCTTTTGTAGAATTGTTTAAAGAACTCACTATAGCCACTGGCATTAGTAGAATGAAAATTTTGTATGCTGTTTTTTGAAAGAAGGTTGCTTGAAAATATTACTTTTTTTCTTTTCATAGTAAAAGGAATAAATGAATCTACAAGCCCATAGAATATTTCCAATCATTTGAGGTTGGAGAATTAGTGATACAAACAGAATGATACATATACAGTGATACAGAAACAACTGGTGGCAAAATGTCTGAGTCAGAACCCAATTTCGCATCTTTTACTGCATTTGACAGTCCAGCTGCAATCATGAATTACACAAACGTAAGCAGTGTTTGGACGTGGTTTCATTTTGTTCGGCTGCGTATTAATACAATAATGATCAATGAGTCGTATTTCTAAGTAACAATTCGGTACTTTGTATCTTAGAGAATGCCTGTTACTTAGTAATGAATATGCATAATTTGCTAATCAGGATGCTGTAATAACCATTTTATATTTTATTCTACTGGCATAAAAAAATCAGCAGCAATTAGGATATATAAATTTCACTTTATCCTCTTTGGTTTTCATTACAGACAATAATGCTCTCTTGTACATAAAATAAAAAATAAACATTTTCCAATGTAGAATCAAGAACTAAAAAAGAGTCAACTGGAGTAATAACGCCAGCAGATGTCTTTTTTTTACTCCAGTATACTTATTGCACAGTGTATTTTAAACTACAAACTACCTTGCAAACACATTCAAAATCTTGTACAACATTTTGAGAGTACATGAAATGTACTACAAATTTATGTAACAAAATATTTCCTAATAAATGTATAACTTTCAGATCACAGAACTTACCTTGCAAATTTTAGATTGGGCATAGAATATTTCATGTTTTTTCCTGCGATACAGTAGACTCCCTCATATCCGCATAGCTTGAACCAGAGGTTGTGCAGTTTTTGATTTTTGCAGATTTCTGATCGTTGCTTTGTTTATATTTTTTAAACAGTAATTTGAATGTAATTAATAATGCAATCAAAGCTATACTGAATGTTCACAATATATTAAATTATTAAAATAAATCAAACTAAAATAATTAAAATTTAGATAATTTTTTAAGTAATTTAAATATTAAAAGCAAAGGTTATTTTAACAATCAATAATGCATGATTAAATATTCATTATACTGATGAAATGTATTTTTCCTAAATTATTCAATGAAAGTTGTCTAATAAAGGTACATTACTAATTCACATCAAAACCATAAAATAAGGAACTTTTATTTAAGGTTTAGCCAGACTTAATATCCAAAAAAAGCAGGTACACGACATTTCAGTCCCTGGCCATTTTGTTCCCTAGACATTTCGGTCTCGATATAATTCGGTCCGTGGCCAGTGGCCATTTTGGTACCCAGCAATTTTGGCCCTTTGCCATTTCGGTCCCTTGTTATTTCTTTGCCTGCTACCTTATAAGTCGGATTCTAACTGTTATCAGCCTGCCATATGGTATAAGTTCAACATTATTCGGGCCTTTTAAAAAAAAATTAATTCTTCCCCTCCCTCCCCCCAAGTTTTATAAAAAGTTTAACATAAGAGCCCGATAAATTTAAACTTTTATAATTCGTGATAATGATATCACAGAGAGCTGAAAATTTTGTATGATTAAAAAATTTTATATAAGTTTAGGGGATATTGTCTTTTGCTTTTTGTAGTATTATTATTAATCAGAATAAATATTTTAAATTTTATTATTAATTATTAGTATCAGTATTTTATATAAACTTCTATAAACTACACTGTAACCTAAAAAGTATTTTATATAAACTGCCATAAATATTTTTTGTCTGTTTGCGTAAATTTTTTAGAACTTTTAAATTAGCATTAATTAAATAATTAAAAAATCTGTGCTTAATTTTTTTCTTCCAATTAGTTTAATAATAAATGTCTTTAATAATTCAATTAGACAGTTATAATATATACATATTTCCTAAAATCACCCATCTACGCCCTTTTCTTTGATAATTAAAAAATGAGATATATTTATTGAAGAATTTTTTTTCTTGTTATTTTTATAATACAAAGTTGCATCTTATAAATTTGTTTTCATAAGTTACTTTCCATTATTAACATTGCAAAAGCAATAGTGATTTTGTAATTGGGCATGCTATGATTTTTTTTTTTTTTTTTTTTGCCTCCGCCACTTTTTTTTTATAATAATAGTATTTATTATTTGCATTTTTTAACAGTCTTCTTATTCCATGAATACAATTTTTTGAGTTAATTTTATTGAAACTGGGCCTATTTCATTCTAATAATGTGATTATTTTTCATTTTTATTTACATAAAATTAATAATATTTAAAAATATAATAATATAAATATTGTATATAAAATATAATATATAATTTAATATGATACATTAAAATGTAATATAGTATATTTTAAATAATTTTATTTTCAATTTTTAAGTGTCAAAACTAAGTTTTTATATATTTATTTATTTGTATTACCTTTTCGCTTCTACTTTCCCAGAAAAAATATTTCTTATTTTAGTTTTATTTTTAACTATACTAATTGTTTTAGATTTCTGTAATTTTAAATATACAATAAATAAACAAGTAAAAGATAAATTTCAGTTTAGAATTACTAGGAAATATAATGATGTATTGAATGTAAAATGGATTATGTATTGAGTTTATTTTAAAGAAAAATTCATTATGTAAATTAATAATGTTATTATTAATTAATTAATATATAAATAAAATATTAATTTGTTTTTTATATTAAAATTACTGATTTGAGGATTAGGATTACAAATTATGATTAGGATTACCATATAAAATTTGTGTGAATTATAATATTTTGGATAAAAGTTATACGTGTGTGTGGATTTCGGGTACTTATAATCGCATTATATTAAAATTTTATGGCCTTCAGTTTAAAAACTCTGCAATGTTCCCTATAAAATTGTGTATTATTTCACAAAATTTCACTTTGCAGGAGAAGGGACCGAAATATCTGGGAACCGAAATGTCTTTGGACCGTAATGGCTGGACCGGAATGGCTGGACCGAAACGTCCTGCTTCCAGAAAAGCTGTTAATACAATAAGAAGAAAGGAAAGAAGATTGTGATTACCAGTAATATCAGCAATATCTTGAATTTTTTCAGAAATAAATTTATTCCTTCCTCCATAAAAAAAAATATGAATTTAATATTAACAAAAATTATAAGTAAAAAATATTTGGAATTGATATAAAACTAAAAAGTAAAATTTTGTTACTATATCTAAACTAAATGTTTCATTGTTTACATTTGTTAATCATCAGCAGATTTCAGAGAGTTGCGGATTTTAGGATGTCTACTGTAATATTTAAAATATATATAATAAATGGAAGAAATTAACCTTAGCAATTGTTATGATTCAGATGACTCAGAATCAATCTCTCAAAACCCGTTTGCCAACTCTCGAATTCCTTTATAATTTTGCATAATAATCCTTTATAATTATGCATAGTGCACTTGGCCCCAGGGTACCTTGCATGATAATATGTCCCAGATTTCAAAGTAGCATAATTACACTATGATAAAAAATAAAATGTGCGACTCTAAAAATGCTTTTTTTGCAAGCTACTCGTGTGCAAATGTTGAGTGCACACTTCATGAATGATTCATTGAATCAAATACTGCTTACAAGTAATTCAAATTAAAAAGTATGTTTGATGTATCTTGTTTTTTACTCTTGAAAATAGATTATTATAATTTGTGATTCTTTGATAGAAATAATTTTTAAACAGTAAATATTTTTAACATTAACTGCCTCAGATTTTGTAATGATTCATTAAAAAAAAGTGTTGCTTTATTTAGGTATCCAAATAATCTATTTAATCATTCCATCGCTGTAGTAAAATTAACACACTGATATATTTATATATTTTTTACCATCTCAAATTTGATTAAACATGGCATATACCGATAGCCAAAACAAATCATAAAGTTTTTATGAAGTTCAATCATGTGTTAAAAATATGCCCATATTAATTTTGCAAAGTTTGTCCTTAAAAATTTAGTTTTAAATTTCTATATAGAAACTTTTCTGAACTGAGTGAAATAGACGGACACATCAGCTTTCTCATAGGCGTAAACAGCCTTTTGAATGGGGGGGGGGGTGCCCAAATTTTTTAACCTGAACATGTTGGGTACTATTGAAAATATTAGTTTTAAATTCATTGTATGCCAAAAGATGGCGCCACCTGCTGTAACCACATATAGTGTATTATTCATCAGAATAAAGTTAGTCTTCCATGTTCCATCAACCAGGCATGTTGTGATATTTTGTTCTCATGCTTCTTTGTGTTTTATTTTCTGCATACTGAGTTTATCAGGTTATGGGCCCAGGTCCAGGAAATAAAAAATGAATTCTAAATTAGTTAAGATATATTGTTTAATTTAATTCTATTCAAAATTTTAGAATTAAAAAATATGTTCTGTTCCATATGGTTTGTTAGGCTTAACTAGTAAGTGACTCTAATGTGTCTTAAATTGAAATTATTTTAACTTTTAATCTTGTATATTTTATTTATGTAAATGATCATATAATTATTGAGGATAAATTAATTTTAATAGATAATTTATTAGAATTGTTCTCAAAATTATTTTTTGTTTAGTTTACTTGGTTAGGGTTAAAATAAGAATAAAACATGCCTGGAGGAGAAGGTTCATTTAATCATAAACAGTTAATTGGTAGGGCTAATTATATGGATTGGAAATTTGCCATGAAAATGCACCTTATTAAAAAGGATTTGTGGGAATTTGTTGATGGTAATAAGGAAGATACCAAAAGATACCAATGCCTTGTCATATATTGTTGAGGGGGTTAGTGAAACAATTTTTAATGACTTTACAAACAATATCTTATGTAGTAGAACCTAATAAAACGAAACCCCATAAAAGCTATCGAATTTCCGTTTTAGACAGGTTTTTATTTGCAGAAGATATAATTGTGTGGTACTTCTTTTAAAAAGGACCCAAACGCAATTTTTCATTTTTGAAGAAGGATGACAAGTTGCTCAAAAATAAAAATGATGGATAAGAAAAAGATATATAAACATAGATAAAACATGATAGATATAAAACAAAGATATCCGTAAACATACATTTGTAGTTATCACTAATTTTCCTTTCAAACAGCAATGAAATACTAAAATAAGTAAACACAACTTTAGTTCCCCCGTCATTTTGATCAAAGTAGCATTAAAATAACTTGTAGAAAGCAATTTAAAGTGGAAAAGAGTTCTTTCAATATTTTCTACACATGAATAAATAAAATTTTCCGGTTTAAAAAAAATGAGCCTGTACGAATGTCAAAAAAGTGGCCATAAGAAAGAAATTTAATGAACCAACCAACCAACCTTCATATTAACTTGAATTTTGGGTAGCATTATTTCTCATTTTCAAATCAGCAGATTTGTACAACCCCTCACTAGAGATGAGTTCGGGCTCGTTTTTCGAGACCCGGGCCCGCCCGAGCCCGAAAGATTTATTGTCACCAGAGCCCGAGTCCAAAAATATATGAAACAAAATTATATGCTATATAAAATTTGTTTAAAAAGTGATACCTCATTTTTAAAAATTTCTTACATGGATGTAATTTTTAAATGAAAATTTAAATCCAGTCTTATCAAAATCCATATAAAATAAAAATATATTTCATACTTAAAAGGATTCTTACATTTTTTCCTCCTTTAAAAAATAAATTTGATGGACACGTTTGTGTTTAATGAATAAATGCATGAAATTTGCAGAAATTACTATTTGTAAGCTGGCGAATCGAACAACATTCTTCAATTTTCAGTAAAAAGCCTTTCCTTATACTCGATTTCTTTCTCATAACAATTTTCTGTGATTGCAGGTACATGAAAATCAACTTAAATTAAAGAAATCGACATTGTTGTTTTAAAGGTCCGATGTTTGTATAGAAAAAGAGGAAACACTGATCAATTGCTTTCTATCGGAATAACATGGTAATCATATTTACTTACGGAGGAAAGTGACATCAAAAAGGAACAGCGTCCCCAGAATGCAGAGTTCATGTTGACAAATACATATAATAATCACTAAAGTTATTTTCTTATGAAAAACAAGTATAATTCGTTCACAATCGAAGATTAAATAACTGCAAATCTCCAGCTAATTCTTGTCTACTAAAAAGCAGAAAAAATATTACATTGGCGTCATATAACTAAATAATAAATAAATGAACGATCCCATTAAAAAATATCTTCTGCTAAAGAAAAGCCAACTAAAAGCAAGTTCATTGTTGTGTTTGTTTTGATTGGCGCCCTATAAATACATCGTCGCCGGAAATTTAGTAAACATAAATCTGTAATTATCACAAACTTTCATTTGAAACAGCAATGAAATTCTAAAATAAATAATCAAGCATTCAGTTCCCCCGTCATTTAGATAAAGAAGAATTAAAATGAGTTGAAAAGGAATAAGTAGGAAATTTTAAGTGAAAAAAGTTCCTGCAATCTTTTCTACACTGAATAAATAAAATTTTCCGGCTTCAGAAAATAATGAGCCCGGGCCCGAAGACTCGAATAAAAATCGAGCCCGAGCCCATATCAGGCTCGGGCTTTCAGGTTCAGGCTGAGCCTGTCTCATCTCTACCCCTCAAGGCTAATCACATGATGGAACTATCGTTTCACATCTGTATTTCGTTTTATTTATCTTTTTTTTCTTTTGCTCCTATCTAGACTTTAGATTACAAAAGCAATGATATAAATTGTTTACATCCTTGTCGAGAATTTATGCTAATTTTTCATGAAATTGCAAAAACATGCATGAAACAGAACGTCGTTAAAAAAATATATATAAACAAAAGACATCAAATTGGGATTATAAAACCAACTTTTTGACTTACTGTGATTAATACAGACTCTAGTAAATATTCTAGTTTTAAAAAAGATGAACAAAATAATTTTCTTAAAAATAATTTAAAAAAAAATCTGGGTCTCTTCTTTTATCTCATTTCAAAACACAGACTGTTAGTTTTGATTAACTAATTGAACTAACTTTGCTATCATTTTTCTTCTTTTTTCTTTTATAAATTTTGATTTTTTAAAATAATCAATCTTGGATCTCTGCAGAGCACCTCCCCCCTGGGCCCTGGCTATGCGCTTGTTTCTTGTGATATTTAATATCCCCCCAGTCAGTTGTAGCTTATGAGTTGATAGTACAGAAGTGTTGCATCTCAAATTTGTATTGCATATTATCAGAAACTTTCAATTGTCAGTAGGTATAAGTCTTTTCAGCTTTAATTTTTTTCTTTATACTTATATATTCAGTAGACACTCTCAAATCTGTATAGTTAGGGACCAAAGGTTGTGAAGATTTTAGAATTTTGCAGATTTCTTGTCATTGCTTTGTTTACATTTTTTAAACAGTGATTTTAATGTACAATTAGCAATGCAATCGAAACTATAATGATTACTTACAATATAATAAAATATTAAAATGAATAAAAAACTAAAATAACAAAAATTTTGACATTTTTAAAATGATTAAAATATTAAAAGCAAAATTGCTCTTTATTCATTATAAAGAGGAATTATATTTTTCTTAAATTATTCAACTTTCCTCTTAACGGTACATACCTATTTCACAACAAAATCACAAAATAAGGAAGTTTTATATCAGATTTAGCCAGATTAATAACCAGTAAAGCTTGATTAATACATAAATATATTTTTAAGAAAATTGTGGTTATCAATGATATCAGCACTATTATGATTTTTTTTAAAAATAAATTTATTCTTCCTTCATGAAAACACATATTAAGAAAAATTACAAATTAAAATATATATAGATTTGATATAAAACTAAAAAACAAAGTTATATTTTGTTCCTATATCTGAACTGAGTTTTTCACAGTTTACATCAGTAAACTATGTGTTGATTTTAGAGAGTTGTGGATTTTAGGGTTGTGGATTTGAGGGAATCTACTGTATTACATAATCTGATACTTATCTACTAAGCAAACACCACTTTACAAAAAAAACTTGAAAGATGCTATTTCCAGATTATTATTAAAAGTGTATACTGATGTTAACTTATTTATGCAATAGTGATATGCATATATTGTAGAGGAAATTCATAAATGAAACAAAAAATTAAATATTTTGTGAATCTCAGATTATTTTATGTTGTTATGTATACATGCATAAGTACATAGGCATGACTGAAAGAAAGCTTGCAATTAGAAAAGGTGAACATGAATTCAATATTAAATTTGTTCGTACTAACACTGCTTTATCTAAATTGGGAATGGATGAATGATGATTTAGATGGGGGGAAAAAATTCTGTTCAATGAAAGCAAATTTTGTTTCGTATCAAATTGTTGTTGTAAATCCATTGAAATTTATGCATATAAAATTTTTGATTGCAATGATACTGTTTCTTTTATTATTCCTAAGTTATGGTTAGAGTTAATGAATAAATTCCTCATGAAAGCTTAAATGGGATGAACCAAGTTGGACAATAATTTTAGATCATGGTTTTTTTTTTTTTATTATTTAATTTTTTACAGTCATTTGTATTGACTGTGAGACATTTTGTATTTTTATTGTGATTTTGGTTCTTATTAGATTGAAATCAAAACATTTTTTGCTTTTTGTAACACTTCTCTCAAAGTAATATAACTTGTTTAGTGAAATGTTTATGTAAAAGGTGAAATTCTTAAAATCTTGTGATTTAAAAATCTAATGGGTTTAATAAACTTTTTATCACAGTACATTCATTCTTCCTTTAGAGTAGATTGGTGAAAATTATATATACATATTTTTATAAAGCTATGCTTTAATACATTCTTCTTCTTTTGTTTTTGTAAAAATCCTTTTTATATTTACTGATAATACATTGAATAATTGCTTTTCAAACACAAACATGCATCAAATTTTATGTAAGAAATATTTCAATGTAATATTTTAATATTGCATTCATTGCTAATTTTTATAAATGGTTTCAAAACATTTGCATTTACCGTAATTTCCCACATATAATACACATGGATTATATGTAGGAAACTGCGGAAATAGGAATTAACATAAATTTATGTTGAGAAAATTTGGAGATTGCAAATACATAGTTTTTAATAATGGATTTTTTTATTTTCCATTATTTTAACAAAAAATAAGTGATCAAGAGCAGCTATTACTCACACTCAGAAGGTTCCGTACAATAAACATGTATTATTAACCAATAGTATGATGTTTATTGCTTTCTAGCTATCGCATTTTACAAATATATTGTTAAAAGCTGTTACCAAGGCTTATAAATGCGGTGGTATGCAGAGTACACTGCCCCATGATCATTTATGTCCCTGTCTTTAAGGATTAATATCTCGTCTTATTACTGACAATTTTTTAAATCATTATTAGCAATGCTTTTGTACTTCTGCTACAATAGGTACCACTAACAGTCATCAACAGTTTTGCTTAATGCCCACAAATTGAATTTTGTGTGTTACAGAAAAAAAGTGCTTTTCTTAAAAACTATGCGATCTAGAGTAATTGTTATTGTTTTCCTGCATAATTTAAAGTAATGTCTATCACCAAGTTTTTTAAAAATTTTGCTTTCAATAGATTCGGATTTAGATGGTAAGACACATTTTTTCGCAATATTTTCGACGATATTTCTGAAAATATAACGCCTAAAATTTAAAAAATATATTTTTTTGAGTTCAGCATAACGTTAGCTTTCACAAGATACCCCACACGATACACTCAGAAAAGACATTTTTTCTTCAAGAAACAGAATTATCTCCCTACCCGCTCCTATATATATTTGTAAATGTTTAAATAATCATTAAATATGTGGGTCAATAGTCTTCATTACTTCCCTCAATTCCAGGTTTTCACGTTTCATAGTTTATGAGTTAAATACCAGTGACAGACACGGGAGTGATCTTATAATGTTTCCGTTTTCACTTTATAAGTACAGAACCATAAATAATAATAATAAATCAATTTTCGCCTGTACTCTGTAACCCAGAAAGCCCGGGTTCGATCACCTTATATTATTAAAATCGAATTTTTAAACAAGACAAAAAAGGAGACCGTCAAATGATCGCTAATAGCGCCAAGAATGCAAACTTATTGGCTCCCTACCCACTTCTCCCAGTTGGTATCTTCTGAAAAAGCAACCCTTCTCATGGTATTCCCCAACAAAGAAGAAATTGATGGCCAGCAGGCAATGATGGAGAAGGGCTGGCTAATGGTCTATCGCCGCATGATACTGCTGGACAGCTGCAGTCAACATTGCTGTTGGAAATCAATACATAAAATTCTGACGAACCTCCGTTATTTCATGCGCTGGCCCATCACACGATGGAAGTGCACGAATTTTGCAATATTATTGCTGGGAACATTTACATTAGGTGGCGTTGTGAATATCGAAGACATTGAGTATTTCAGAATTCATTATTCTGGGCATTTGTAATTTCATTCTGGAATTTTTAATGTTTTATTAGCGACCTTTACGTATGTTGTGATTGTGATCAAGAGCAATAACAACTATTAATAATAAAATAAATCAGTAAAACAATATAAATGTATTTTTTATTTTAACGACATTTTTTTATTCTTCAATTTAATTTTCTAAGTTACAAATGACTTCGGTTTTCATAATTCACACATTTGAGAATCAGTATATAAAATGTATAGGATTTCTATATGGTTTTAAAGATTACAAAGGCAAATGGCAATAGAAACAAACTTAAAATATCTAATAAGAAAAGATGAGGTGTGAAAAGCCATAAATTACGCTGAAGGCATCAATGCTCGTCCTATCACAAATCCAAACAGCATCGAACGCGGTTAATACTTGGGAGGGTCCACTGCATGTTGATGAAATTTGAATGTATTCCAATGTTTCTGTATAGATATTTCTATGTACTGCTTTCGGTTAAACTAGCTTATAGAAAAACGGTATAGAATTCTGTAATACTTTTTTATAAGAAATTTTTGCAAGGATGTTAGATAGACGTCTGCTCATAGTAAAAAAAAAAAAAAAAAAAAAAAAAAAAAAAAAAAAAAAAAAACTTGCAGATGGTTTGCCACTGTTTAACACTGTAGGATAAGTGATGGTGCTGGTAAAAGTGCTGGCTCAGCAAAGGAATTGCTGTAGGATAGGTGCTAGAACTGCAGGAAAACTGATGGATTGAAGTAATGTGATGGCATACCAATGCTGGCCATCACTGACTGGCCATCAGCTGCATTTCGCACGGACACTTTTGAACAAATTTAAGTAATGACACCGTTGCACTTTACCGCTGATGGCACAGATTGCTGCCATCTTTTTTCCAGCTGATGGCCCATTGTTTCTTTCTTTGCTGGGTTTATATGAAGGTAGGTCAGCACATGTTAAATACAATACAGAATAAGTAAAAAGATAATATCTGATGATAGTTATACTGAATAGCTACCTGCCCATTAGCATCAGAAACCTGACACTATGCATAGCATATTCTACAATAAGCGCCTTGTGGTACACTTCTAAGATATATATCAACTGCAATACGTTTAAAATTATTTCCAATATCATTAACCCCTTGGGGAAGAGCGACACGTATGCGCGCCGCAAATAGACTTTAGAATCCTTGTTTATCCCCTCGAATAAAATTATACTATAAAATTTGCCTTATTAAGTCGGAGCATTTTCTCGATTTAATAAGGCACAAATATCTATTTTTAAAGACAGGTGACAAAACATAAGAAATTTCGTAAAAGGCTCCCGTCGCAAAAAGATTAAAAAGGTCGCAAACGATTTTTTTTCATTAGACCGTAATGTAACGGAATTGTTTTCAATGTCACTGTAAATAAACCGTAAATGCTATACTTCATTTTTAATACCGAGCATGCCATAGTACGCTGAATACTCTGTAAGGTATATACATAATATGATTCAATATTTCAAGGAAAGGTTATTAAAACCATTTCCCTGAATAGTTCACAGCACCGAAACATGTCCACCTTTAAAGTAGTCACTTTGGGCGATGATATATTTTTGCCAGTGTTCGTAAAACTTCTGGAAGCATCGTTGGAAGCCATTTTTTACAACCTCCCATAAGGCTTCATACAATGTTGTTTTCATTGCATCTGATGAATAAAAATGGATATGAATAAATGAATAAAAACGTCCCGGTAAATGTTCTTTAAGTGATGGGATCAGGAAAAGTTACATTGCGCTATGTTCAGTTGATAGGGGAAATGTAGGAGGGCATTAGTACGAGTTTTGACGAGGAATTGTTTTAACAGTTGGTATCGATGTGCTAGTGGTTTTTGAAGCAGAAAGCAACCTTAGCGAAGATTGTCCAACGCGTTTATCGTCTTCGATGGATTCTCAGTCCTCTTTGAAACGTCGATGCCAGTCATAAAACTTGGCCATCAACATAGTAGATTCATCATAAACCTTTCTTGGCATTTTCAAAGTCTCAATTATTATTTTATCTAATCGTTGGCAGAATTTATAACTGCAATGTTGTTCAAGAAAAGCCATCTTTTTTACGTCGCTGAGCAAGGATAACTATCTTAGGAAGATAACAGCTGCGCGTGTGGTTCGGTTACATGATATGGACTAAACCAACACGTGCAAGTACAGAAGAGTTGGGAGAATACATTTTAAACGGCTGTCGTTGTCAAGAATGGCCACATTCCCGGAATTTTTTAATCGCACTACGTAAGATATGAGCAATCTCGTACGCAATCTGAGTACATTCTGGCGAGTTAGAAATTGAACAGGCGGCAGATAGACAGACTGAATTCATAAACACTTTTGAACTTTGTTGGAAAGTATTAAAAAATTGTAATGTGACAATGAATGTATTTTCTTAACAATATTTTGCATTTTCAATTTCACTTTAATAATGGTAAAACCAAAGGCAGGACGATTACTTAACAATGCATGCGCGTTAGTGCCTAACTAAAAGCATAATTACATTTTTAATGAAAAAAATTAAAAATATATTAATTTGTTTACTGAGAACATATATACTATCCAACAATGGACAGCTAAGAAAATTTCAAGATAATAAATAGAAAAACATTACATTATTGTAAAAGTAATTGTTTAAGGCAGTATATTTTTAAATGGATAAATACAACAAATGTGCAAGAATGAAAATCGTTTTAGTATTAACAATACATACTCTTTAATGAAAGTTAAATGCAAATAAGAGAAACAACCAAAATAAAATAGCGCATTACCACCCAACATAATGGCGATGTTTGAAGATTTCCGAGGCTTCGAGTACTTGTACGATGCTTGCATAAGAACAGAAGACGGCAGTGAGTTTCCAGTTCATCGCGTGCTTTTAGCAATGAGAAGTGAGTATTTCCACAATTTATTCTGCAACTCGTCTGTGGGGCAAACTGACGTGCTCGTTCCAGAGATTCAAGGCTCAACTTTAGAAACCATCTTGAATTACATCTATGCAGGACAGCTGAATTTTACCAAAAATAACATCAGAGACATTCTTGTAGCAGCTAATTTCTTGGGCATGGAAAAACTTCAAAACACCTGTAAATTTTTAGCCATCAAGAATCTGACAACATCGAATAGCGTTCCTTTGTTTCTTGAAGGAACGAAAGATAGAGATGGTGGCATTTTCAAGGCATCTTCTCGTTTCATTCAGGTGAATTTTCAACAAATCTTAAGAGACCGAAATTCAAGATTCGAGGATTTGACGGTGGAATCTTTAATTTGGCTGCTGTCTTCCGATTCCTTGAATGTTTCGAATGAACGGCAATTATGGAAGGCTGTAGAGCGCTGGGTTTGTGGATTTCAAGACGAAAGAAAGAAATGGCTCAAAAATTTAATTTTATGCATTCGTTTTAATGATGCCGACAATGATTTGCATTCAGAAATTCTTGACCATCCACTTGTTAAGGAAAATCCTTCCTGCATCATGTTAATAAATACTGTAACTGAACAATCAGCAGTTCCAAAACATCGCATCCCCAAAAAGTTACATTTCTTTACCAAGTCTTTCGTTAACAGATCAGATTATACCGAGGGAATTAAAATTTTTATTACGTACGATGAAGACATTGATTTCTGGCGATATATCAGCTCGAAAATGGTTGGTCCTGATGTTGTTTTGCATGGATCAGGACCGCTTGTCATAATGTTTGATATGGCAGAGAATGTGATATATACTTTTAATATTTTGTCGAAGACATGGTCAACTTTAAATCCGCCAAATATACCTCGTCGGAATTACGATGTAATAAAATCCGGAAATCATATTTATGTTATGGGAGGAACTTCACCAGAAATAGAAATGGATGAGATTGTAACAACGTTAGAACGGTACAATTTCGATTCCGAAACATGGGAAATCGCCGCAACTCATCAGGCTTTTGTTGAAAGTGCAGCTGCTACAGTCAACAATAAGATTTACATGGTCGGAATCCGAGACCTTTTCACTGAACATCTATCTGCACAAGTTTATGACCCGATCACTGATATCTGGCGTACAATAAGTGCTCCTAAGACTTACCGTCGCCTTTTTGCGTTGGCAGTCTATCAAGAGCAGCTGTTCATTATGGGTGGACAGAACCATGACGTATACCTGAAATCTGTGGAAGTATATGATGCTGACAGGGATACTTGGAAGGACTTTGAAAATTTGCCGTTTGCTTACTTTTTGCCGAAAGCTGTCACAATTAAAGATATATTTTACGTGTTTGATAATAATTCGATTTATTTATATGATACCCGCTGTCCTCCTGTTCTTTGGGATGAAAAAAATCTTAAGTGGCAAGTTGTTAAAGCCTCCTCGCCTTTCTGTGATTTAAGCATTTGCCAGTTTTGCACCATCGAAGACTCAAGAATTATAATGGAGATGAGAAAAGAAAACAGAGATCCGTGTACTACGTGGGTAGAAAGTCCCTTTTTTACTCATATAAATTCTTAGAAGACGATCAACTGTGTCATCAAAATTATGCATTTTCCAATAGTTTATATCGAAAACTGATTAGAATTTATGTTCAATAAATCACTATGAATATAGATTTCTGTAGGTTTTTTATACATGAAGTAGTATTTGAAATTTGTTTATATAACCTTAGTATTAAACAAACATTGATTCTATTGAGCTTATGATTGCGCCAATATTGTAAAGATTCCAATGAGATATCCTTATTGTCTAAATCTCTAAATAATGTTTTGCATTTCAAATATGTAAATTAATACCCCAAGCAGAGACTTGGTTTTATATAAAGTACTTACAATGCAAAATCAATATTGCAAATAAATTACTTAACAGTGAAAATTTCGACTGAGAAATGACAAATTATATTTTGCCATTTTCCATGGTAACATATTAGACACTTAAAATCATGCATTTAATTGTTTGTTCTCGATTTTGTTAAGACTGGAACAGCATCGGATGCAATTTTAATTTTATGCATGTGTATATAAATTTTAAAAATTTTTAAATTAAATAATTTTAACTGAAAATATAATTAATTTTTTTAAAATTTAGAATATTAAAAAAATGGAAATTAAGCATTTGATCAAATTGGGGCAAAAAATTTAAGGTCTGTTTCTTCTTCTATTTATTTATATTTTTGTATGATTGTATAGAGCAGGCAACAGAAAAAAGAAAATAAACCAAAAATCCTCTAGAAACTCAACGGTAAATAATTCAATAGAAGTGGTCAACTACCAATCAATTAGTAATAAAATTACTAATCTATTTTATACTTAATTTTTTTTTTTTACAATACTCATCTACCATGGTTGGGAAAAGGGATTTTTTGCAAGATCGACCTGTACGCTGGCCGTTTTTTACTTTTTTGATTTTGTTTACAAATATTTTTTTATGAGGACGCTTTCATTTTCGGAACCGGTTTGGAAAACCAGAGCACCTTCATAAAAAAATATCTGCAATCAAAATAGGAAAAGTAAAAAACGGCCTGCATACTGGTCGATCTTAGCTATCCAATGCAAAAAAAAAGCATTTAAAAATATTGAAATGCAACTGAGATATCGTTATAAATTTCTTCCATAGGATTAACATTGGCGAGCAGTCTTTTCAATTGACTGAAGTAGTCCTTTAACTCAAGTATGTAGTAGATTTAATCTTTTTTCTCTCTTGACCCAAAGTTGCACTGATAGGTTAAAATTATCCTGATTGACAGTTCCTTGTTATAATAAACCACAAATGACATTCTCCTACAGAACAGTGGTAACCTGTGGCGTCCGTCCTACTGGGGGGGGGGGGTGCAATTTGACTTCCTAAGGAGCAATTCCAAATTTGTTGCTCATCTACTCCCGATTAGTTTTTTTTATTAGCACTTTCCAACAAAGTTGAAAAGTGCTTATGCATTCGGTTTGTCTGTCCGCGCTCTAACTCTCGTAAATATACCCGGATTGTCATGAAGTTTTTGGACGTTAATGACGTTTATCCGAGCACAAACCCTATTGAAAATGAAGCGTCTGCAATGATTAGTTTATTTACAGTGACAGTCAAAATTTTCCATTACATTATCCATTGCCTATAGGGAAAAATCGTTTCAACTGATATTTAAAGATGTTACATCCTGTCAAACATCTTCAAATTTATATGCATCTACAAAGTGCATTAAAATATGCATTTTGTAAAGTATGCAGGGAAAAGAATAGTTATTATTCCTTTACAAGGCCGTACAAAAGAATCCCAATGCATAATAATAAAAGGGGGAAACAGTTTGCGACATATTTTAAGTGTGGTAAACGATTTCATACTAGCTGACCCACCTGGCATTGCACGGTTCCGTGGTAATAGTATTAAAAGAACATGAAAATTGTGATTTCATCTCTAACTTGAAATACGTGAAATTACTTTGTATGAAGTACACGGCCACTGACTGTAAGAAAAATTGGTTTAAAAAAATGAACAAATAATATTTAGCGGTAAAAAAGTTTAAATAAAGTTCCAATGGGAAACGAGACAGGAACTTACATACAATTCAAGAATAGATAAGAGTATGATGTACACAAAAATCTATAATTTTGACAAAAATGACAAAAAGTCGATGCTAAATGCACAAAATCAAAAAATAGCTAAAAATTGCATCGAAAATAGCATTGAAAATCGCCTTAAAAACAACTGAAATTGAAAAAACATCGCAGACAAAATTTAATTCATTAAGCTGAAAGCTTGGATCAATTTTCTTTTTATCATTGTCAAAAAATAGCCGCAAAATGTGAAAAAAAACACTAAAAATCGCATAAAAAATATTCGCTAAAAATCAAAAATTGCTGCACGAATTCCGAATAAACTTTATATGAAATGAAAAAAGAAATTACTATATTGAGTGAAAAGAATGAAACCGTATTCCTTTCACTAATATGGAAAAATCGCCTCAAAACATAAAAAGAGCGGTAAAAACCACCTAAAAAATTAAATTGAAGAATTCTAATAAAAAAAAAAAAAAATCAAAAATCGGGCTTCAAGGTGCAAAACTACATGTATAGAGGTAACTTCCCTCCAAATTTTATAACTCTACATGCAGCGGTCTCTTCCAAACAGCGCTGACACACACACATACTTGTCTTTTTATTAATTATTATAGAAGATGAGGAGCCCAGAAGCCAAGGGGTCTAAGTGACAAAATTGATAAAAATGAGTTAAATGCACAGACCAAGGGCGGATCCAGCCCAACCTACAGGGGGGGGGGGGTCACAACTTATGTCAAATGATTTAATGAAAAAATTTTTAAATACAGTAAATCTTGTGAAAACGGAATTACGATAAAAAGTAGCAAATTTCGCCGATCGGGCATGGAAAAAATTGTGAATTTTGTCGATTAGGCACAGAAAAATCACGAACTTTGTCGATCGGACGCGAAAAATCTCAGATTTCGTTTACCGGGCAAGGAGAAAAAAATCTAATTTTTTTATAATACTTGAAAAAATTGCAAATTTTGTTCATAGGTTGCGAAAAGTCGCCTGTTTTGTCTGTTTACCGCGCGAAAACAAAGCGAATTTCGTTGATCGGGCCCTGAAAAATCGAAAATATCGTCAACTGGACATTGGAAAATCGCCAGTTTTGTCTATCGGCCTTCGAAAATCTCGAGTTTTGTCTGTATGTCTCTGAAAAATCGCAAATTTTGTCGATCGAGCACAAAAAATCGCGAATTTTGTACATCTAGTACAAAAAAATCGAAATTTCGTTAATAGGGCACGGAAAATCCCCAATTTTCTCGATCACTTCGTAAAAAGCGCGAATTTATTCGATCGGGAAGGAGAAAATCGCGAATTTTATTGATTGGGAATAAAAAAATTATTAATTTCGAGTTAATATGGAACGCAAAAATTGCCAATTTCGTGAATCGGGAAAGAAATTATTGCGAATGTAAGTCGATTCTCTTCGTAAAAAGAGCGATTCGGGAGATTGGGCACGAAAAACTCGCGAATTTTGTCGATTCGGAATTTCGTTGATAGGGCATGGAAAAATCGAAGTCTTTGTCGATGATGCGCGGAAAAATCAAAAATTTTTTTGAGCGGCTGCAGAACAATTGCGAGTTTCATCAGTTTATCGCGAGAAAAAAAATCAGATTTCATCAATTTACGGCAGGGAAAAAAATGCAGATTTCATCAGTCAGTTAAGAATCGAGAGTTTTATTGTTCGGTGCGGAAAAATGCGTATTTCATGGACAAGAACGGAAAAAGGCGCGAATCTCGTCAATTGGGTACTGAAAAATCCCAATATGGTCGATCGCTTTCGTAAAAAGCGCGAATTTAGTCGATCGGGAACGAAAAAAATCTCTTTTGGTAGGGCACGGAAAAATTGCGAATTTTGTCGATCGGGAGCGAAAAAGTCCCAAAAATGGTCGATCAGTTTCATAAAAAGCGCAAATATAGTCGATCGGGAATGAAAAAAAATCGCGAATTACGTTGATACGGCGAACAAAAATTGACAATTCCATCGATAGGGAAAGAAATTATCGCGAATACGGTCGATCGCCTTCGTAAAAAACACGAATTCGAGCGATCGAGTACAAAAAACTCGCGAATTTTGTTGATGGGGTGCGGAAAAACAGCTAATTTTGTCGATGATGCGCGGAAAAATTAAAAAAATCTGAGTGGCTGCGGAACAATCGTGAGTTTCGTCAGTTTATCTCGAGAAAAAAATCACGGATTTCATCAATTTACGGCGGGAAAAAAAGCAGATTTCGTCAGTCAATTAAGAAAAGCGTATTTGACTGACGAAGTTCGTGTGCGGAAAAGTTCGCATTTCATCGAACAAGAACGGAAAAATGTGCTAATTTTGTGGATTAGGCCGGGAAAATCGTGAATTTTTTCAACCAAGTTAAGAAAAATCGCAAATTTCGCAGACCATTCGTGGAAAAAATCTCAAATTTCGTCGATCACACCCAAAAAAATCGTGAATTTCGTCGATTAGGCATCGAAAAATTGTGAATTTCGTGGATCGGCTTCGCAAAAATTGCGAATTTCACCGATCGGGTGCGGAAAAATTGTGAATTATGTCGATCAGGCGCAGAAAATTCCCGAATTTTCTTGATTAGTTTCGAAAAAAGCGCAAATATTTTCGATTAGACGTTATTTTGCGTTCTTGTTTTAGCACTTTTTACTTACACTGTGCATCACTCTTTGGAGAGCTCCAGCGGGGGGGGTCATGACCCCCCCCTTGGATCCGCCACTGGCACAGACTATCTAGAAATAAGTTTATTTATTTGTAGGTAAGAAGTTATGAGTGATTTTTTAATTATTTATTGCGTTTTAGGGGTCAGTTACTTAACCTCTTTCCCAAAACTGTGAAACGCGTGGAGGCCAAAGGGCATAAATACAGCTGTATCCGTTGACGTCGACAGCAGAAGCGCGACCAACGACATACAAGACTATTTGCTTTTTATACATTAAATAATCGCATTTTAACCGTTAATATGTAAGAAAATCATGCGTTAAGCGTAGATTATGAAATACTTTCCAGTGCTCTCTGAAATCTTTAAAAATCTTTGCTATTTAGAGTAATAGAGTGTTACTGTCCATAGCCAAATATGTATTCTAATAATTTTCAACATCCCTATGTTTTATATGTCAGTTGATATATACTGCATAATGGGGAACTGTAGTTTAGCAAGAAAACGCATAACAGTTTGAAATTTCTCTTTCAGCAGTTTATACTAATAGATGGCAACACACTTGTATATTTTTGTTTATCGTGTTGTTTCCCTTAAACCTTTATTATATGCCAGTATTTAGCTAAAATTTAGTTCAAATTAAAGCACTCTAAAGACTATAGAAATCACATTTCCAGAAAAATCATCCATAGATGACCATGTATAAAATTTTGTGCGTGACCCTGTATATCATTTTATCAATATTTTAGAGGCATTTCTTAAGAACTGAATGCAGTTCAGCATAGAAATATATGACTTATTTAAAAGTAATCTTTAAGTAAATTACGCTCATATTCAGTAACCTTTAAGAAATTTTTGTATAGCCCTGTATATGAACTATAGCATTTATATGGACTATAGCATATATATTAATATGTATAAACTTAATGAAACTTAAAAGCGCAAATCATCATTAAAAAGGCATTTCGTACCTCCACCAACCATCATCGATATTATACAGTACTTCGGATAGACTATACTATTTGAAATCTTTTTTGTGTCCCTGTAAATACTGTGTACTTCGTATTATGTGCGAAATAACTTATGTTAAGCCTCAACGATGTATATCAATTTTATTATACATGAAAGTTGTAATATAATTAAAATATGTTGCAAACAATTCCTTCTTTATCATTAGGTATTGTAAATCCTTTGTGTAGCCCTGTAAATAAAAAATAATTGTTCTTTTCACCTCATATTTTACAGAATGTTTATTTTAATGCAATTTGTAAATACATGTATACTTAAATTTGTGACAAGGTGTAACATCTTTAAAATTCATTTGAAACGATATTTCCCGAAACCCGTAATGTAACCGAAAACTTTTGATTGTCCCTGTAAATAAACTAATCGTGTTAGAAACTTCATTTGCAATAGGTTCATGTTGAGGTAAACGTGAATAATTCCCAAAAATTTCAGGGCAATCCGAATACATTTATGACAGTTAGGGCGCGGACAGACGGTTAGACAAACTAAAATCATATTCATTTTTCAACTTTGTTGGAAAATTGTAAAAAATATAAAATTTCAATGTTTCATAATTTATAATAAAATTTTAAAACTTATATCAGAACAAAAATTTTTACTTTCATTCATTTATAACAACATCGTTCATTTTTTATCGTAAATTAATTTTTTATTTCTTAACTTTTCCTTTTTTAGAATTTATAATATTTTTTTCCTTTCATTTATTTGTATCAACATTAATCTTAATTTTTTCGTAAATGCAATTTTTTATTTCATAATTTTTCATTTCTTGTGCTCATTCGGCACTTATACCCTTTAGCTTCCAAGATTTTTTCATTACTGCTTGGAAGCCAAGAGGTACAAGTGTCGAATGATGATAAACATTGCTTAGCTATAAATAAAAAAAAAAATTGTATTCCACTTTTTTTAAAGCAGTTATTGAAATAAGAGTTCAAAGATCACTAATGAAATAAGCAAAAGTTTCATATCTCAATTCATTCAATTACGATTGATGTTTGACTTTGAACTCAATTTACTCGAAATCTAAATTTTGTCACTTGTACCCCTTGGCTTCTGGGGTCCTCATATCTGAAGTTAGAATTTTTTTTATTATTTTCCCTGCATTTGTGACTTCCTAAAGTATTCAAGATAATTTTTTCATGCAGAAAAGAAAAATCGTGCAGTGAAGGGTTAAATAACACTTTAAAATTTTTTATTATTTTTTTCTTAAATCTTCATTTTTAGTGGTTGGCTTGCTACACCTTTAACAATCAATTATGATCAATTTAATTCCTTATAAACTTATTTTTTTAATTTTTTTAAGAGTAGGAACTCTGTTCTATCATATACTTAATGGGGTTGCAATTAGTTTGATTTACTGTTTCAAGAAAAGTATCTACTACTTTTAAAATTACAATTAAAAGATATTCATGTCAGTGGTTTTATTATTGTTCTGTATTTTAATAATACAGACTTTTCACTGCAGTAAGTAATTTTCTGCCTAGTTCTTTCTAACAGTTTCTTCTTAATTTGCTTAAAGCTAAACTGTATATAATATATAAATTTTAATAGCAATTATAATATTTTTTCCGCTTGAAATTCATAAGTATTATTGCTCTAATGTTGCTCACGCAGTTTTCAGATTTTTTACTTTTTTTGTCAATCTTATCCTTGTGATTTAGAGTTAATTTTGGTTAGAATAAAATAATGATTAAAAAAAACTTAGTCTTTAGTGCATTAGGAACATCCTTTGAATACCCTCATCAAAAATTTTAGGCATGTACCTGCGGTAGATCTTACTAACCATTTCGGACACACAAGAGGAAAAAACCTACACACGCTGAGAGAGGAAATGAATGTTTCTCTTATTAGTAAAGATAAATTGATTCCAATACTTTTCTTATTTGTTGATTGACTGCTAGGTTAAATCGAGCAATTTATAACAATGCACCACAGATTTGAAATTTACATCAATTTATGGGGGATGAGGGGAGAGGTTATTGTACACTTAAGCTTACTCAGACTACTAAAAAATATTTCTATAAGCTACTTTTTCAGCCCAAGGATGAAAGTTTTCAGCGGTAATTTGAGCCACGATTGTGCCACAAGGATGCCATGTTTAAACATGGAGGTATTTTTAACTATACCAATCTGTCTTAATGCATTATACAGTAGACTCGTTCAAATTCCCATAACATCACAGATGGAAACAATCCTACTTTCCGTTGAACTGTAAAGGCAAAGTTACAGAAACTTTTTTTATTTTATAATTTTTTATATGTATTTTAATATGTACTAGATGGAACCCGTCAGAATTTGACGGCAAAAAAAACAAGTCGGAAATTGCACGTCAAGTGTAGCAAATGAGGTGCGTTCGTAGTATATCTAAGTTAAAAAAATTTCAGATCTTGGCGGCCTAAGTCTTTTGTGTCTCCCTTTAAAGCTATCGTTCAGTTAAAAATAAAAATGCTTATTCTCAATAGATGGCACGGACTTTCACACTTCTCGACGGGGGGTGGAGCAATAACTTTCATGTTTTGGTAATCCTACTTTTTTGTTAACTAGCGATTTTTCATATATGACCCCTCTTTCCCTTGCAGTGTAGGAGAAAAGCGGTGGGTCCGGCTGATCTTTATCTGGTGCGAAGAAACGAAGAAAGGGATCTTCATGTTCCACACCGACTATAGTCAGTTTATTTTTTCTTATGATCTGCATGGCAGATTCGAATGCAATAGTGATATTGTCACTGTATAGTTCCGAAAGCAGTCTTTTAAGATTTACCTTTGTTTAGTAAACTACAAAGACATAATTTTAAAACACATTATTTAATCGTTATATTTCCTAATTATGATATTTTTAATAGTTACTTTGCATTTATTTTCTAAACTATATTAGTTTCTTTAATGTATTGGATTGCTTGAGGACAACTAGGTTTAAATATGATGTAAAATTACTGTATATGATGATGTAAAATTACTGTATATGATACAGCAATCGAAAAAAATTGTATATACCATTCAATTGTAATCTCTGTTATTTATGTAAGCAGGGCCGGTGCTAGACATTTTGCCGCCTGAGGGGAACTTTATTTTGCCGCCCCTATGATACTATTTTTTTCTTTTTACCACTACTCAAACTTTTTTAAAAATAAGTATAAAAGTAAAGTAAAAGTAAATAAGTATATTAGTATAATAACTATAATTTATTTACATACATATAAAATGCATTATAAAATATATTTATATTTAACGAATTTAAAATAATTAAACTGTTTTATTTATTTTATTTTTGCATCTTTTTAAAAATAACAACAGTTACTTGAAATTAAATTAATAAATAATATTATATTAGTATATAAAAAAAGGCCAGAAAGTCTCATATAAAGCATAACAGTAATACTTCAAAATCTCTTTTACCTTCTTTTTCATTTCGAAAAATCAAGCACGTTATGGATATTAGAAAAAAAAATTGTTACAATAGGTAAAGAGTGTTTTAAAAATAAATATTACTGAGACAAAATATGTTAAACATTTAAAATAAATCACTTTGCGTATAATATTTGTGTATGAATTTCAAACAGAAAAATAAAAATAAAAATTTAGTATAACAAGTTATTTATCTTTTGAAAATTGCATATACAACACAAAATCGCTTATTAATAATATTAATAAGAAAACAGCTACTAAAAATAAGACAAAAGTTTAGAGAAGAGAGTAATTTCTCTTTATTTAGCTTCGACGAAATCACACATTATCATGTCAAAATCAATATTATAAAATGAAAAAATATAAATAAATAAATAAATTTAGCGCAAACTTCGCAATATATTATTGGCATTAAATAGAAAAATGATGATAGACAGAGAAAATTACCTAATCATTTCAAATGAAACACTAACAATTAAAACATTAAAAATATTTTCAAACGCACAACTATCGACAATAAAATATTTAATTCAATAATAAATTCACCTTGATTCTTTTTTTTCTTTGTGAAAATCGTTTGCTATATCACGCTAATCAATATAGAAAACAATTAGATTTTCATTTACTAAAATAATTTAATCACAGCCAACTTGATGGGCGCCGAGTTTCCGGGCACCTAAAAAAATTGCACAAAACGCAAAATCACAAGAGAAATAACAAAAACAAAAACAAAAAAATAATAATAATAATAATAATAAAAATCGATCCACAAATTCCTATTAAACGTTATAGAAAAGATAACAAAATGTACTATATTGGATTGGAAGATTGAAACTGAATTTCTTTTACTAATGCAAAAAAATCACAGCGAATCGCGAAAGAAAATAAAAGGGGAGGGGCACTAAAAATAGTATATAAAGAATTGTTAAAATTTCAAAAATTGCAGACAGTAAAATTTATTTAAGATTAAAAAAGAATTTCTTTTTTAAAGTCAAAAAACCGCCACAGAACCCCCCCCCCCCCACCTACAAAAAAAAAAAAAAAAAAAAAAAAAAAAAAAACATAAAAATTTTACAAAAATTCGAAGTTTGCTCAGCGAATTTCGATTAAATTTAGCTGAAATGAGGACAAATTTTAGTACATTAGATTAAAAGATTATAACCGGATTCTTTTTTAATAACGTTAAAAAATTGCTTCAAAACTAAAACTAAAACTAAAAAAAAAAAAAAAAAAAAAAAAAAAAAACAGTGAAGTTTGCTAAAGATTAAAAAATTGCAGAAAAACAAAATTTATTAAAGTGCTTTAACCTATTCTAAAAGGAATTTTTTCACAAATAAATTCACAGTTGAAGTTAATAACAAAATTCTGTTACGAATGTCAAAAACTCATGTTGAAAATTGCATTAAAAGTCGCGAAAAATAAAAAATTGAGGATAAATAAATTTAATGTATTACGTTGAAAATCGATACAAAGTTTTATAAAATTTACAACAAAATTTCATATAATTAGGCTAAAAAAAAAAAAAAGCGAATGTCAAAAACTTGCAGCAAAACGCAAAAGAAAAAAATAAATAACAATCACTAACAATCGTATTGAAAATGTCATTTAAAATAACTAAATATTCAAAAATCGCGGAGGATAAATTTTAATACATTTAGCTAAATTTTTTAACGTAGAATTCCTTTCAAGAAAGTCAAACAAGTAGGTAAATGTGATATCAGATCGCACTGGGGGTTTCGTCTAATATCTCTTTCAAAAAACTTTATCCTTATTCTTACTATGTGTTATAAAGTTTAAAGCGATTGATTCTTTAGGTTTCCCAAACTTAATAAAATTTAGAAAATAACCCGTAGTCGGACGACCCTCTCCTTTCCCTGAATTTTTCCAGCGAATAAAATAACATCCGCATGCGAAAGTATCACAGTATTGTAAAATCAATAATTCAAAAAAATTGTACTGCGATTATCAAATCCTAATAATAATAATAATAATAAAAATACATATATCTCTTTTTATTTCCGCCTCACATGGTTTGCCGTTCCAAAAAAATACGATTCTGGATTTGGTTTGAAGGAGGATTTCTTTTGAGACTTATAGCTACTGAGCTGTTGTCTCGAATGATCCAAAACTTGAGAAAAGACAAATATGATTGAGAATGAAGATAAGACAATTCTGGAATTAATTATCAAAATAAAAACAAATACACATTTATTACGTGATTTATTTAATCCATTAATTTATGCTAGATACATAATAATTTAATTACAAAATAAACTACATAATAATGCTAGATACATAATAATAATAAATTATGCTAGATACATAATAAAAAGATACATAATAATAAATTTAATTACATAATAATTTTGCTAGATACATAATAATTTACATAATTAAAAAATTATGTATGCTAGATACATAATAATATAGTAATAAATCTATTTAAACTTTGGCAACAATTAGAAGACAAATAAATAAATAAATAAAAATAAAACTTACAGATCATATTAGTATACATGGCGCTACGCGCCATATATATGGTAAAGCTGCTCACCGGGCCAACATTTTGGTCAATACAACAACAACAACAACAACAACGCGCCATATACACTACAAAAATATCTCATGGAAAATGAGATAAGAGAGAGAGAGAGAGAAAATAAAACAGATGATATTAAAATAAATATTTTAATTAAAATAATAGTCTTTTTCAAACTTTTATGATTTGTTGTGTTACAAGAGGTATTCAGCGGTAAGTATACAAAATTTGAATGCTCTGCTCTGTGACAAACAGACAGAGGACAAGGACGAATAGGGTTTAGTCAGGTGAACGAAACCCTAAAAATCGCCGCAAAACTCGGAAAAACGATAAAGATAATTTAAAAATAGTTTTAAAAAAATACAGAACAAAATTGAATATAATTTCCTAGAAAACAGTAACCGGAAAAAAAACCGCGAAAAAAATGTTTAAATAAAAAATTAATTTTTTAAATAGCAGCTGATAAAATTCACTATATTAGGGTAAAAGTTTGAAACCGAACTAATCTTACAAACGAAAGAAAAAAAAAAAGGCGAAATGACAGAAAAATTCCAAAAATTGATCTATGTAATTAAATTTTATTTAATTTTTTTTATATTAATCTTACACATTAGAATACATTTCCTTTTACTAATGTCGAAAAATCGAGAAAGGAAATAAAAAAAACCTTTCAAAAATCCCAGTGGATAAAATTTATTACAATGAGACGTATAGCATTCTAACAAAAATTCACTGCCGAATGTGTATACATATATACATGTATGTAAAATCGGCACAAAAAGCGAAATTATGCAAAATTTTGCTTTGAAAACCGCGGAGACAAAATTTAATATGTTAGTCTGAAACAGAATCCCTTTATGAATGTCCAAATATCACCACAAAAAACTGCAAAAATTTCTAAAATCGTGACGTACAAAATGTACTATATTCGACTAAAAGTTTAAAACGTTTCTTTCCAATATTAAAAACTGCAGCAGAATGGAAAAAATCCATTAAAAATGGTATCAAAAATCTCCCTAAAAATCGTTAAAAATTAAAAAATTAAAAAGGCTAGTTTTGTCCCTGAAATACATAATTTTCTGCTACCAATATATAGAAGGCGGCAAATAGAATTAAATCCGTGGGAAACATTTAAATAATCGGGACAAATCTACGGTTTTAAAGAAAATTGAAGAAATTGTCCTATTTTTCAAATGGGATATGCTGCGTTTTCTATTGAGTGTACAAAAAAATTGTAAATATGAAAGTTCTAAACAAATAATATGCCACGACAACGAGTCTAGAAATATTAAAAAAAATAATAAAATAAAATAAAATAAAATTTTTGTTGTTTATTCAAAATTTAGCTTTGAGAAATTTTGTTGCCAAATAATATGCCACGACAATGGGTATTAAAAAAAAAAAATAAATAAATAAATAAATAAAAACCTTTTGTTGTTTACACAAAATTTAGCTTTGAGAAATTTTGTTGGAAAACTTGGTTTTTCCAGCTTGGCATTGTTATAAACAATTGAAAAAGAAATCTTCTACCCGATTTTTGGAGATGTAAAATGTTTATTTTCCCTGGACTGCATACAACAACTGTAAAATCTTTGAAAATGAAATCTCTATATACGGATTCAGGGATGATGCCAAAATGCTTGGTTTTGGTCCTGAAACACATAATTTACTACTACCAATATATAAAGTATTCTTTTAAACAAGGCTGTGGCACCAAGTTTCGAGATATTAAGAAAAAAAAAAGAAAGAAAAGAAAAAGAAAGAAAAAAAGGTATTTTTTTTTGGAGGGGGGGGGGGAGGTTAGCCATCAAAAATTTTCCTCAAGAATTTATTGGAAAACTTTTTTCCCATGTTAGTATCAATATAAATAAATAAAAAAGTAAACTCTTCTGCCCGTTTTTTTTTTTTTTTTTTTTTTTTTTTTTTTTTTTTAAGATAGCCGCTTTTTCATGGTATACGTTTCCCTTTGACAGAAAAGTCTGCCAAAGTTAGTGTTTTGAGCTGAATTTCAAGACGCAACAGCGCCGGAGAGGAATAAACTGCCGCCCTGAGACAAAAATTTAGTGTAACTCAAGATATAATTTATATATTGGAAAATGATGAAAAAAAAAATCCGATTACACAGCAGTTTAATAATCATCCCTGCAAGTATCATGCTTTTAAGTTTAAAAATGAGTAAGGAATTTTCACGTTAGATTTTTTTTCTTTTGAGAATTAGTTTAAATTTAAAAAAATCTAATTAAAAAAAATGTCTTATGTACACGTTTTCTCGTAACTTGCTTGTAAAATATATTTTGCCTATGCAGTTTTTGTAAGAAGGATGAGCAACTTCAAAATAATAACAGTAAATTATAGTTCCATGCTTAAGCGGTAAGTATTTAAAAAGATCTTTTTAAATAAATATTTCAATTTTAATTTCAGTTTTTTTTAACAGAAATGGAACCATAAAATTCTTATTTTAAATTTCTGATGTAATCACTAGGCTGAAAATTATTCGGAAATTTTACGCAATTTGTTGCTATCTATTCATTTGCAGACATCGAACCATTTTGTTATATTATTATAAAACATTTCTGTCATTTATTCGAATAATGAATACATAGTAGATGCCTGTAGGCTTGGGGGACAAAATGAAGGTGAACATTCAAACGTGCCAGGTCGGCAGAATTTGGACAATTTTTTCAAAGGCCGGAAAAAAATAAATAAATGGGCCAGTCGAGCCGGGCTAGTTAAAGCTTGTTTTCCGATATAAATATTTTGTTGAATTTGATAATATATAAATGCATCGATTCGCATTTAATTAGAATAACTCGGAGTGCATTTGATCTGTCTGAGCTCATTGAAGATGAAGAATCTTTCGATGAGCCCGAAGAAATTTCAAAATACTTTGAGGATACATTGGTGTTTAATAACGAAATACAGTCGAATCTCTATATAACGAAATCCATCTTTCCAGTAAAAAATTCGTTATATAGAGAAATTAGATGTATAGAGAATGATGTTAAAAATCGTATTTAGTGTGTGAAATTTGAACAAATATTATTTTTGATTTTTTGAATTAAAAATGTGAAATGTTTAAAAGTAAATATTAATCTAACATTTTATTTTTTATTTAAGCTGTTTCAAAAACGAGAGCAGATATTTGTATGAAAGCTCAGTGAAAATCAAATAAGGAAGATTTGCATCAATTTCAGACTAAGAAATCTGTAATTTTTTGTTGTTTTGATTTTAAAGTTGTTACGTTCTCAAAGAAAAAAAAAGCTCAAATTTTAGCAAGGAATGAAAAATTGTAGTTAACATTTCTCTCCATTAGAAGGCCTCTCTTATGTGCCTCTCATTGATACTTCTCTTACATGTGTAGCAATCCAATTGACACTGTTTTGAGAAGGATGTTGGAAAGGTGTGTGGGAGGTGGGATGAATTCGTTGGATTTAAAAAACAAGGAGAGATGTAATAAAAAAAAAAAAACTCAGCACTGACGATAAATCAAAAATAAGTGATGGAAAATTGATTCCATATCATTTCGAAGCTTTTTAAAACTCAAAAAATTAAGATCAATTTATGAAAAAATTCGTTATATGGAGATAGATATTTCGCTATATAGACTGTTTTTAATGCAATCATGCGGAAAGGGGACCGTTCCTACTAAAAATTCATTATATAGAGAAATTCGATGTATGGAGTTGCATTATAGAGAGACTCGACTGTACGTGCCGATCTATCAGAGTGTGAACAAAAAGGGCTTGCTAGAGGTTTTATAACATGTCGAGAGCGTGTTTTTACAGAAAACTTACCCGATGCCTCTCCGTGTGCTAAATGAAAAATAAAACTATCAGCCCTTGGGCAAACAATTCCTTCCCAAATTTTTCTTGGATAAAAATCGTAAGAAAAATGGACTTTATTTAAATTTTATATTTGTTTACACGGAAATAAGAAAAATTGTTTTCAAAATCCGAAAATTAATAATAGTAATAATAATAATACACAATATTTTATTTTTGCTTATTTAATATAACTTTATATTATGAAATTATCTTATAGCTCTAATCCACTCATTGAATTTAAATTTAGTATAAAAGCATTTACAAATTCAAAAGTTAAAATTTATCATTTTTTATTGTAGATGTGTCACAATTGTCTTACGATTTAATATCTATTATTATAATTATCATTCCTTATTTTTTAAAGAATAAATTTTACGATATAAATGTCAACGTGCATTGGTCGTTTTGCTAAAACGTACAACAACGAATTTTATATTTGTCTACAGAATTAAACAAGTTGGAAATTGCACGTGAACGTAGCAAATAAGGTGCGTTCGTGCGATAACGAAGTTTTAAAAATATTCAGATCTTGCTGATACAGTAGAGCGTACTTCGGATACAGTATAGTAGTCGAAATCTTTGTGTTTCTGTAAATATGGAGAAAGTAATTTTTATTACTCCACAGCAACGTATATCTTATTCATAAAATGTGAAATAGTTGAATATAATTAAAACACGCCCAAACAATGTTTCCCCCTGTAGCATTATGTAGTGGAATACTTTTGTGTGACCCTGTAATTTAATAATAAAAATTCTTTGCATCACAGATTGTACAGAATGCATATTTTAGTATATATTTCGTAGATTCATGCCGATTCTATTATGTTCGAATGAGTGTAATGTCATAAAAATGCATTTGAAACTTTTTTCGCATTGACCGTAACATAATGGAACACCCTTGATTGTCTCTGTAAATGATCTATGCATCCGACTTTCATAACATTTGAAATGACTCGACAAAATTACGCAATAATTATATGTTTTAAATTTCAAACGATTAAAATGCATTTGGATTTTTTTCCCCCATTGACCGTAATGTAACGGAATCCTTTTGATTGTCCCTGTAATTGATCTATGCATCCGATTTTCATAACATTTAAAATGACTCGACAAAATTACGCAATAATTATATGTTTTAAATTTCAAACTATTAAAATGCATTTGAAACTTTTTTCCCCATTGATCGCAATGTAACGGAATCCTTTTGATTGTCCCTGTAATTGATCTATCCATTCGATTTTTATAAAATTTGAAATGACTCGACAAAATTATGGTATAATTATGTAAATAAAATTTCAAACGATTCGGTTGGGTAGTTTTTGCGTTGTTATATGCGGACAGACAGACGGACAGACAGACAGACGGATAGACGGACGGACTGAGCGACAACAATAGGTGCTACGTATTTACATAATTACGAACGCCCCTAAAAAGGTTATTTACAAAGCCTAAAAACTAACAATAATAATAATAGTAGGCAACAATATATTTTTGCTTATTTTATATACTTTGTGTTATGAAATTAACTTATAGCAAGTATAATTTTTCCTCATTGAATTTAAATTTAGTTTAAAAAAGCAATTTACAATTCAAAAGTAAAAATTTAGCATTTTATCATGCTAGAAGTTTTGCAATTATCTTATGATTTAGTATCTAATATTATTATTTTTTCATCTTTTTTTTTTCCCCAGGAGAAATTTTATGACACAAATGTCAACGTGCATAACCCTTTTGCTAAAATATAGAACACTGAATTTCACATTTGTCTACAGAATTAATAATGTTGTTTACAAAGCCTAAAAATTAACAACAACAATAATAATAATAACATAATCAAAATCAAGAAAATATATTTTTTCTTTAAAATTTGTACTTGCAAAGGCTTTAATTTTTTTAAAGTTCAATGTTTAGAAATAAATTATTATATTTCTATGTAGAGGGTAAAGTTTATATTAAAATAACCTGTATTTTACTTTTAAATACTTAATTTTCATAGTAAAATGTATCTTGTCTTCTTTTTTCTTTTCTTCTTTTTATATTGGGTGCACACCAATTTTATTTTTAATCCGCTTGCATCCTAAATAAACATTAATGTTTAGTTGAATACCGCATTTTCAGCGCAAAATTAAACCAAAGTCAAAAATAACTTTCCATGCATATCCTTGCTGATTTCATAATGCAATTAATGCAATCAATTCAATTTTTGCAATGCAATCCATTGATTCAAAATACGAAAAGAATCATTCAAAGTTTAATTAACTTATTAATCTTTTTGAAAAATTTAACTTTTCGTACAAAATTTGATCCATTGAACTGAAAAACGACTAAATAAATATACTAAAAACCTCGACTTTTTTTATCTCTCCCAAGTTCCTGGAATTACGCTAGGAAAACCATTCTACGCTTATCAGCTAGAGGGAGGGGCTAGAAGGGTGGGAGTAGTCTCCCCCTCGATGGGAAGAGTAATAAGGGGCCATCTCAACCCTTCTCTTGCAATAAGTCAGTCATAGGGTTGCTAGAATAAGCAGCATTTTCCAACATTTGTTTCACGGCCTGTCTAAATAAAAAAGCTTTTTTTCGAAAAACAAAAGGACTTTTTGAACAAAATTTTATGTAATAAGGTATAAAATATATCCCTTATTGAATTTATTAGAAAAGAAATGATAATATATTAAAAATAAATACATAAAAACGATAAAACAATCCATTTTTAATCCACACGGAAAACCTAATAGAACCCGTATCTCCACCTGTTGGTGTCTATAGGAAACATGGAAAAAATTTTAAATTAAAATTTAAAAAAAAAACGGTGATATATTTCATCCAAAAAATTATACCACTTTTAAGACACGAGTCTTATCTTTCACCAAAAAAAAAAAATTAAATCAATCACTGCAATAGCAAATGCGTTATACTGATTTTTTAGAATGTATCATAAGCAGTATATGAGAAGATAATACTGACGGTTACCCTTAAGGCCCCACACTAGGCACAGGAAAAGACCCGGATTATAATGTAAAGTCATTGGGAGCGTTCTTTTCAAATATCTCGCTCAAATTGTAATAGTTTTACATGATTTTTTTTTCCACAAGATAGCTGAGGACGATCCAGAACCGGCCTAGTTTTTACTTTTTCGATTTTGCTTATATATATTTTTATATTACGATAGTTTCTATTTCAGAACCGGTTTAAACCGGTTTCGAAAGTTAAAGTAATTTTTTTTTCAAATCTGAAACCAAAATTGAAAAAGTAAAATTAAGGCCTATTGTTCAGCTATCTTGTGGAAAAAAAATCATGTAAAAATATTAAAAATTGGGTGAAATATTTTAAAAGAACGCCGCCATAGACTTTTTACATTATCATCCGGGTCTTTTTCTATACCTAGTGTTGCACCTTAAAGACAATTCTGTGTTGGTAAATGAACTCCTCATCAAAGCTGTCAAAATTATTTTTCTAAAAGTAAATCTTAAATTGTATAATAAGCTTGTTCCACGAAACAACACTTTTTGAAAATTGCCAATATGTTTGTTGAGGCTTTACTCTGAATTACTCTGGCTTTACTCACAGGAATTTGTCATCAGCGCTCAATGTGTGAGATAATCTTAGCGCTGCCATACAATTTACACGGCTGCCATATGCGACTACTTTTATATCTTATTTGCACTACTATTTCTAAAATAAAAAAAATTGGTATATTTCTCTTGCCCATGATGACGAAGCGTATGTGAAAGATTTTTGTTTCGAAAAAGCGGTACGAGATAGAATTGAAAAATAGTCCTCTGTGGCAGTCCTGAATTTAGTGTCAAAGGGACTTTAGTACTTCTTTAGTACTTATTTCGAAGTTTTACAATAACAGCCTCAAAAGGTATTAGTAAGGCTATTAGTAAAAAAATTGTATATCAATATTTAAGTAGAAAATGGAGCATAGTTTTACAATTTTGACATTAGCTCAAACATACATATTTCGATAAATCACCTAGACTTAAAATTATTATAGCTAATTTTTCAGGATAATACTGAAAAAATAATTTATTTAGCTTGAAATTTGTTGAATATACACATTATTTGTATAATATTTTACTGATTTTTTTTTTTATTTACTGCAAAAATGTGCAACATTTATGTTCTCATTAATATGCTTTTGAATTTTGTTTTTATTTTTCATTTAGCAATTGTCAGGCCATAACATTAACATAACATATGTTAAATATTTATTAAAAAAATTATTAAACACCTACAAACTTTTCTGCAATTTGACACTTAAAATGAAGCAAATTGAATATGAATTATAGTAACAAAATAAATCTGTTTACTTTGACACTTAAATAGTATGTGTGTAAAATTTTTCTATTATCAATACTCAAATAATTGATAAAATGAATGCAGTATCATAGCAATAGAAAATAATAATTAGAAAAATAAACTGCACATTATTTAAATAAATAATTTCTGGCACGAACAGTCTACTATTTATAATGGGAAAATGTATCGTTTTTGTTTTTTATAATAGAAACAAGGGCTTATCAAAGTGGCGGCTCAGTCCCCCCCCCCTCTTAAAACATTTTGAGCCTCACCTTAAATAGATTCCAAGGTCATTTAATAAATTTATGTACCGAAAAACCAAATGATATTCTGTTCAAAAATATAATTCTGTTTTGAGGCCCTTTCACAGATTTGCAGAAATACTAAATTGTATCTAAAGTAAATTTTTCAAGATTTTCTCATCATATTTGCACGTATGAAGCTAGCATGAAGTTTAATATTGCTCATTTATACACTCAATTTTTTCATTCTGTATAGTATTCTTTCCTTAACTTAAAATGAAGTTATTACAAAAATTTAATAAGAAACACAGTACCTACAGTGTGAATATGCTCTAATTTATCTTTCTGCAAGAAAGAGAGAAAATATATGTAACCCCCCTCTTATTATTCACATTTAACTACGGCCCTGGACAGAAATTACAAGAATCAATTTGAAATTTAAACTCGCAATACATAACTATAGCATAGTTTCAGAGGTTTTTGCTGGGTAATGAAAATCAAGACATTATGACACAAACTAAAATGACCAGTTATTTGTTTTTTTTTTCTTCTGTAAAAAAAAATTAGGATCTATTTAGGTTATAACTTTTTTACTGTATTATATGTTGATCACAAAAGCTGTTTTTAAAACAAAAATTTTAAAAAACTTTTAATTTTTAAACCAATATTTTTTCAAATGAAAACCAGATGTAAGATTTGTGAGAAATATTTTACTATATTTTCATTTACGATAGGGATCTTTGTTACATTATATTTTATTCAATTTCCGAAATAGCTGCAGATGTATTGTGTTTAATACACAAATGTAATAAGAGAAAATTAAAATTTTATGTCCAAAGTGGCACCTATGATAATAAATTGCGTAAAGTGCAACCGTAAATGTGTTGAACATTTTTAAAACACTAGAAATATTAAAAAACGAATGTGACAACAAAAGTTCGAAATTTCATAGGCCACCTGAGAAAGAGTATAATTTTATAAAGAACGTGAGAAATGTTGTTTAGTGAGGCAATCTTTAAAAAGTTTAATTTTTATTCTTATCTATATTTTTAATCTGACTGAAAACCTTATACGCTTATACGTCATGAAAATAGAAAAATAAATTATATTACACATGAATGTAAGATAATATAAATTGTGATTGAAACAAAATGCAATTTTGAATACTTGTTGTTAAGACCTCCAATTTGCAGTTTTACTAGTTTTAATTAAGAATAAATACTATTTTAGCATATCTTGTAATTTTTTAATTCATTAAAGAACAATTTTGTTATTGTGGTTGCCTTAGATTTAAAATTTGAATATGTATATTCAAATTTTAAATCTAAGGCACAAATGTTTCATGCACAAATGTTATAAGGGTAGATTAAAATTGTATGTTCAAAGTGGTACCTATGATAATAAATTGAGTCAAATGCAACCGTAAATGTGTTGAAAATTTTTAAAACATTAGAAATATTAGAAAGCGAATGTGACAACAAAGTTTCAAAATTTCAGAGCCCACCTGAAAAAGACTATAATTTTTAAAAGAAACCATCGTGTGAAATGAGGCAATCTTTAAAAAGTTTAATTTTTATTCTTATCTATATTTTTAATCTGATCAAAACCTTATACGCTTGTATGCCATGAAAATAGAAAAAGAAATTAAATTACACATGGCTGTTAGATATTATGTAAAATGTGATTGAAACAAAATTGCTATTTTGAACATTTGACATTAAAACCTGCAGTAAGCAATTTTACTAGTTTTAATTAAGAATAACAAATAGTTTAGCATTTCTCCTTATTTTGTATTTCATTAAAGAACAGTTTTTTAGTTGTGGCTGCCTTAAATGTAAAATTTGAATATGTATATTGACTTTAACCTGACTGTCATATGGCCATGGCTGAGTGCAGTACAGGGGGCATACTTCCCCTTAAAAAAATTATTTCATGTAGGGTCATTCCATGTCAATTCAACCAATTTTTCCCCCATTTGTAACCCGACCCACAGGGATTTGGATGAAACTTTGTGTGCACATTAATTCTATCATGAAATGATTCCATCAGAAATTTTTCCTTCCCAGACCTCATAGTTAGTGAGATATGGGGGATCCAATTCTTGGGGTTTTCTCAAATCGCACATTTCTGAGTCTGTATTCTGAGATTGCAGTTCCATCTTCAAAAAATTGTTTCTCTCGATCTAAAACATGAATCATCCTAAAAATATCACTGTAAGAAGATAAAAAGATGCAGATTTTAATAAAAAATATTTAAAAAATTTACTTGTAATATTTAGGATAAAAAAAGTCAGCCAAAGTTGAAAGTTATGGTTATTTTTCCAAATTTTTGTGACTTCACGAAAAAGGCTGTACACAAAAAGGCAAATTAAATTTCCAATTTCTTTTTGTTTTAAATAAAAGTTTACACTTTGGGCTTTCTATCTATGAAATAAAAATGATGTGTTTCGCATGGCTTATGCAAAAATTTTGGGTACTTTCCAATTAGCCGGATGAGTGCTTTATTTTTATATATTACATATGCACACAAAAAAGCAAATGAAATTTCCCATTTCTTTTTGTTTTAAATAAAAGTTTACACTTTGGGCTTTCTATCTATGAAATAAAAATGATGTTTTTCTCATGGCTTATGCAAAAATTTTGGGTACTTTCCAATTAGACGGATAAGTGCTTTATTTTTACATATTACATATGCACACAAAAAAGCAAATGAAATTTCCAATTCCTTTTTGTTTTAAATAAAAGTTTACACTTTGGGCTTTCTATCTATGAAATAAAAATGATGTCTTTCGCATGGCTTATGCAAAAATTTTGGGTACTTTCCAATTAGCCGGATGCGTGTTTTATTTTTACATATATACATATGTATAGATCTATATAAATGCAGATGTATTATACATGTACATATGTATGTATATATACAGTATATTGATATATATATATATATGTATAACACTGGTGCCCGTCTAACCGAAAAGTACCAAATTTTGCCTTGTTTTGAGAATTTGCACCAATTAAGAGGAAAAAAATCTGACTAAGTTTAGCTATGGTACTTAAATAATTACTGGAATTTCTATGAGTTATTGAATTTAATGTTATTTGATGCATGTTTTTTTTTTTTTTTTTTTTTTTTTTTTTAATTCTCAAAGTAAAGTTTAGGCTTTGTTTTTTCTGATTAAAAGAAAATCTGACTGTAATAATTTCTCCCATTAAATTTAGTGAATGGTCCATATATTTCATTTCGGTAATTAGTAATGGTCATTTTTTGATAATCTAAAGAATCTCTTACTTTTATTTTCAATAATTAAACTCAAAACAGATTTTTTTTGTACAGTATAAAATAGAAAAATTTTTCTCCTCACATTTCCATTCTTTCTTTCGAATGCTTATATATTAATTATTTGTGTTTAAAAAATGTTCAAAACCTTGTATTTCTTTTCCTTGGTTAATTTTAATCAGTTTAAATATTTATATTGGCAAGTTTAAATACACAAATATTTAACAGAACTTAAATTTGTTTCTATAGTCTGAAAGATTTAATTGCACCTGCCTTGTATAAACACCTTCTGATAAAGGCAGGATAATGTTCGTTAGTATGAAAGCAGATGTTTTGAAATCAAGTTAATCAAATTATTGTCATTCTGTTGTTTCTTATCGTAGAAGAATGATTTAACTTTTACTGTGCTACTTAAAATATATTCTGATTGTTACATATTTTATAGTTTGTGATATGTATAAATATTTTTTTGCTTTATTGTTTTAATATGGAGCCTGATATTAAACCTTCTACTAGTCTTCAGGCTTGCAGTACTGTAATATTAAATGGTTTAGAATGTCACAAAACTAGCTATACAAATAACAGAGAAATAGACTACATTGATAATCTCTGTGATTCAGAAAAAGAACTTTTATTAGTTAAGACTATTGCATTTATAAAACAAAAATTAAGTGAAAACCGTTTGATTAATATATGTGAGCATTACAGAATTTCGCTCTTAATGAAATATGAATTATATAAATGTGGAGATCCATTTAAGCGGCATAAAAAGCAAGTGAAAAAAGCAATTAGGGCAATTAATAGAGATTTATATACGGCCGAAAAAGTAAACCAAAGTTGAAAGTTACGATTATTTTTCCGAAATTTTGTGAGTTTATGAAAAAGTCTCTACACAAAAAGGCAAATGAAATTTCCAGTTTGTTTTTGTATCCAATAACATTAAATTCAGTAACTCATAGAAACTCCAGTAATTATTTAAGTACCACAGCTAAACTTATCAGATTTTTTCCCCCTTAATTGGTGCAGATTTTCAAAATGAGGCAAAATTTGGTACTTTTCGGTTAGACGGGCACCAGTGTTATACATATATATATCAATATACTGTATATATACATACATATGTACATGTATAATACATCTGTATTTATATAGATCTATACATATGTACATATGTAAAAATAAAACACGCATCCGGCTAATTGGAAAGTACCCAAAATTTTTGTATAAGCCATGTGAAAGACATAATATTTAGTTCACAGATAGAAAGCCCAAAGTGTAAACTTTTATTTAAAACAAAAAGAAATTGGAAATTTCATTTGCTTTTTTGTGTGCATATGTAATATGTAAAAATAAAGCATTTATCCGGCTAATTGGAAAGTACCCAAAATTTTTGCATAAGCCATGCGAAACACATCATTTTTATTTCATAGATAGAAAGCCCAAAGTGTAAACTTTTATTTAAAACAAAAAGAAATGGGAAATTTCATTTGCTTTTTTGTGTGCATATGTAATATATAAAAATAAAGCAATCATCCGGCTAATTGGAAAGTACCCAAAATTTTTGCATAAGCCATGCGAAACACATCATTTTTATTTCATAGATAGAAAGCCCAAAGTGTAAACTTTTATTTAAAACAAAAAGAAATTGGAAATTTAATTTGCCTTTTTGTGTACAGCCTTTTTCGTGAAGTCACAAAAATTTAGAAAAATAACCATAACTCTCAACTTTGGCTAATTTTTTTTAACCTAAATGTTACAAGTAACTTTTTTAAATATTTTTTTATTAAAATCTGCATCTATTTATATTTTTACAGTGAAATTTTTAAGATGATTCATGTTTTAGATCCAGAGAGACAATTTTTTGAAGATGGAACTGCAATCTCAAAATACAGACTCAGAAATGTGCGATTTGAGAAAACCCCAATAATTGGACCACCCATATCTCACAAACTATGAGGTCTAGGAAGGAAATATTTCTGCTGGAATCATTTCATGATAGAATTAATGTGCACACAAAGTTTCATCCAAATCCCTGTGGGTCGGGTTACAAGGTCTGGTTGAATTGACATGGAATGACCCTGTAGGAAGTTCATGCAAGTATGTTTGTGAAACTCGCAGGTCAGTTTTCCAACATTTTGCTTATTGTAAACTGCATACTGGCGTAAGTATAAACTGCCAAAAAAGGAAAACCTGAGCTCATTTAAATCGCTAAAATATTAATCAGATTAAATAAAAAATAATTAAATTAAAAGAAATTTTATTCAGTGTATACTTTTTATATTTTTATAAATCATTGCTCTTATATTTATCTGTTATTCAGCAATTTAGATTTATAATGCATCAGGGATGATTGTGTTCCGATTATATTCCTGAATTAAGGTATTTTTTAAATTTACAGTACCAAAATTCCAGTTTTTCTAATAGTTAAATTCGTAAAATAAGATTAAAATATTAATTTCATATGATTGCTAAACATAATTAAAATTTACATATTATATAATTTGAACATCCCATAATAAATTATGTTCTCCCCCCCCCCCCCCTCCTCCTGTGCAGAAACATTTTCTCGTTAAAATTTCATGAACCCACAATCATCCCTGATGCATATTTCAACTAGACTGGGAAGTGGCAGTACAGACAATTACGTCATCGAGTTGAAAGCTGTAATTTTAAAACTAGTTAAAATTCTATTCCATATTAAAACGCAATCATTCTGCCAAGTCACATCTTGGTATAAAACCCGTAAAAACATGATCTTTGCAGTTGACTCAGTTGCCGTGAAATTGATATATGTCATTCGGGTTTAGTATGGCATGTTCAGTATTTAAAAGGAAATATATAGAATTTACAAGCACACTCAAAAGAGCTCCGTTACATGGCAGCCTATGGGGAAAAATCGATTTCTCCATAGGCCTTCAAATTTGTTCTATATTTTAATGATATTACACTATTTAGGGACATATCGAAATATATATACACTGTTAAAAAGAATTCTGTAAAATCACGGAAAAACTACTGGCAACAAAGTTGCCGGGCATTTTCCATTTCGTTAATAATTTTTCTGCTTTTTCACAGAAAGCTCATTTTTTTTTTCAATTTTCAATTTTTCCATTTTCGAGGTTTCCGTGCATTCACAGAAATTCCATTTTTGATTTTCCCGTTTTGAGTTTTTCAATTTTCAATTTTTCCGTGCATTCACAGAAATTCCATTTTTGATTTTCCCGTTTTCAGTTTTTCGATTTTAGATTTTTCCGTGCATTCACAGAAATTCCATTTTTGATTTTCCCGTTTTCAGTTTTTCCATTTTAGATTTTTCCGTGCATTCACAGAAATTTCATTTTTGGTATTTCCATTTTCAGTTTTTCCATTTTCTATTTTTCTGTGCCTTTACAGAAGTTCTGTATCTGATTTTTCCGTGCATTTACAGAAATTTCATTTTCGATTTTTCTGTTTTTAGTTTTCCCATTTTCGATTATTCTGGATTTTCACAGTAGTTCAGTTTCTAATTTTGAATATCTCATATTTACATATAGGAATTTGCTAGAGATGCTCATTTTGGAATACCACGATTTCAGAAAAGTAATATTTGTGCTTAATTGGATATTACTATTAGAAAATAGTAATATCTAAAAATAAGCACCTCTAATCACACTGTTTATCTTTTTTACTCAAAATGCAGGTTCTTACAATTAATCATTGATAAATAAATAAAAATAAAGGTAATATTATTGTAACTGTTAATTGATATTTTCTTAACTAAACATCATTCTTACAATTCTTTACTTTCTAAATGAGAATTTATTATAATAGAGCTTTTACTTCTTAAAAATTGTTGAAAAAAAAATTCACGTTTTTTAAAAATCAAAATAAAATTTATATAATGTATATATGGGCAGTAAAATTTGTCTGAATTACAGTAATAAGCTTAAGATGTTTCTAATCATCATTGTAACATAATAATTTTCTTATTAGCACATCCAAAATAATAAAATTCTTTTAACTATTATTGCAGTTGTATTTTTCTTACTCTTCATTTTACAAATATTGAAATAATTCTATAATATTCAACATATTAACACCCTCCCCCCCTACAAAATTACCTTAAAATAGCTATTTAGAACTATTCCTTTTCCATATTTGAGGCAAAATCAGTTAATTTGGAAAACTCATTTTTGTTCTTTAGTTAAAAAACTTAACAAGAAGCAAACTTACTGTTAAATTACAAAATTATCGATTCAATTTTTATTTGCAATAATCAAAAATACTAAAAATCTTGAATTAACACAGAAATGTGAAATAAAAAATAAATTTGCTAAAGGAGAGAAGAAGCAGAACTTCCTTTTTTTTTTTTTTTTTTTTTTTTTTTTTTTTTTTTAAATATCGGAAACAATTACAATTGCTATTATGAACGCTTGCTTATTGAATTCTATTTAAGCAAAATACCATCTAATGCATTTTTAATGGAGGATATCACACTGTCTCCAAGAATAATTAATTAAAAATAAGCATTATTATTATCCATTTATAAGTACTTTGTAGTCAAAAAATTACCTTAAAAATATATATTTCACAGTATTCCTTTAATAATAATTATATTATTAAAAATTAATATTCATCTTGTATTTGCATGGCAAACAACACATTTTACAAACCAAAAAATAAAATTGTGCCATATAAAAATATGAAATATTGTCTGCATAATTTTTTAAAGCCTATTTTCCCCCCCTTTCACTAAACGTTCATGGAAAACTGCTACCAAAGAGTCTTATTTTCTCTATCAAGCAGCACTCTCTATATTTCATATATTTAATCTTTTCATGCTTACTTTTAAGTTTTTTCATGTATTAAGAAAATTTTTCATAAAAGAAAAGAAACTGAAATATACTTGTATAAAAAAGCTTTATTATAAGATCAATATACAAATTTACATATTTATTTTAAATATTTTTTCAAAATCACTTATTTCAGTTGCAAGTTTTATAACTTTCTTTGTAATAGATGAGTGTTTTACTCGTTCCTTTTTTTAAACGTTTGTCCCTCTATTTGGGTTTATGTCCATTATGCACCTATAAAAGATAAAACATACCAAATTATACCATAAATAAGCTAAGGAATTTGAACGGAGAAATCACAAAGCAGTCATATGTTAAAGAATACAAATTATGTATTGAATATGCAGTTGTATAATATATTAAAATAGTTGTCATCCCCCACTTTTTTTTAAAGTGGGGTTATAGGGCGCATCTCTTTAAAAGCAATTTTTATATCTTATATGTATCACCAACCTAAAATTGGCTCTTTTGACACATTCATAAGATCACTTCTTTTTTTCTTCTGTAAATGCACAAAATTTACAGATATATGCATAAAATATTAAAATCAGCAAGTTCTATTCAGGTACAAAAAAAATTAAGTTTCCTTTATCTTATGAAGACAAAAAAACTTTTACAAGCTGTTTTTTTAAACATCAATTTCGAAAGTTAAAAAAATTTAAGAAAAAGAAAAAAGTTTGACATTTAACGAGCAATGTCAGTAAATTTCATGTTTTTTTTTTTTTTTTTTTTTTCTTAAGTATCAAAATATCTGTGTATTTAAATAAAAAATGTACTGTGTTACAGGAACTTTTTGTTCAGAAGTCAAAAGAATGAAAAGATGTCTGCATATGCCATTGGAAAATAACTGTCAGAAAACTTTTTTCTTGTTGCAGTTAATTACAATTAGTTTAACTAAAATATACTTAACTACAAGAACTTGTTTTAAAAATAACTACAAACTACAGTTGAACCCAGCAGATCCTGATTACCGAAAAGGCAAAAGAAGCAAGTGCTTCTCTTAGAAAATATTGAAAAGGCCCCAAATTTTATATTAAATTACATTCCAAGAGTCTAATTTATTTTCAAATTAACTTATATATGGGTGATTCTCAAAATAAGGGACAATTTCAAAAGTGAAATCTTAAAAAAATTACTGTTAGCAAAATTTCTGAAAAAAATTGGTGTTGTTAATATAGTATTAGGTATACTTTACATGTAGTCAGCACAGCTAAATATTTAAAAATTAACTTAAAAAAAATAATTAGTACTTTTTGAGCCATGCTAATGACAAAACAAATTGCATGGAATAAATATATTAAGAAATTTTTATTTTCTTCTTGTTTAAATATTTTTTTCTATATTTATTAGCCTTCCTTTTCAGCAAATGGTTTCTATTTTTAGATATATACATATAAGGAGAATAAAAACATTACCAAAGAGCAAACTTTGTTTACATGAGCAACATTCTGACACTAACAATGTAAGAAGTTGTCTTAGTGATTTTCTGACAGATTTAATGCATATTTTAGGGATAATAAATGTAATACCTAAATTTATATGTAAAATTAAACTTTATAAAAGATACAATATAAGCAATGGTTACATTTATGCACATAGGAGTCTTTAGCATGGACAGAAAAACCATGTTAATGACACTGATATTTGTCCATGTTAATGACAAATTTTAATTTAAATAAGATTATGAGCCATAATATAATCACAATGCAATAGTCCTTTCTGGGTCTTTTTAAAACACAAAAGTCCTATGCAAATAAGTAAAATAAAAATTTTAATTATAAATTAAACATGAAAATTATTATCCATTCTAATGACATACAATTGATACCACTAATATTCAACTTCTATTCTTAAAATACAATACATGCTTCTATTTTCAGGCTGGGATAAAATGGCTAATTGTTGCCATGGAGAAACTTTATATTTTCAAACTATTGCCACATGTGAAAATGAAATTTTTATTAATAACCAGCTATTATAGTATGACCTTGTTTTGAAAATAGAATATGGAGGACAAACTTTAATTATTTTTTTATATACTACAATTTTATTTTTAAAAAGAAATTTATTGGATAAATCCTCTCCTTGATTAATTTAAAGAAAGAATAACATTTGTTTTATTTTATAAACATGATATTAACTCTTGAAAAAGCTAGTATATACAAGGCACAGCTGCTGTGGACATCCATGCTAATGACATTTTGAACATTTATTCTGTTATTTTAAGGTGTTTTTAACTAAAAAGTGAGTAATTCTTGAGTGCAAATAATGAATAATATTAAGACAAACATATGTAAATATAAAAACATGAAAGAAAACCTCTCAATTTTTTGTATGCCGAAAGACATAAATTGTCCCCTATTTTGAGAATCACACATATACATACTCAAATGTTTAATAAAAATAACTTCCATAAGAAATTAATTTTACATTTTCTATTTCAAACACATGATCACAATCCCTCATTTTGTCCATCATTTTAGATGTATGTTTATTTTACATGTGCTTATTAAGTAGGAATGTTCAAAAGTTAAACATTTAAATAAGTGTCATTGTTTTAAATAAAAATCTTGTAAAACTTTTCAAAATTTGATTCTTATATACAGTACATTAAAATTTCTGCTAACTTGTTAACAAAATTTAAACTGTAAGCTGGACAGAACAGAAAACAATGTTGATAATAAAAATCAATTTAAAAAACAAAAATTAATAAATAGAATGTCTATTATTACATAAAAAATACTTTTTTGGCAAAGTAGCCATCATTTTTTTTTTCAGTGTGACATATGGCTGTGCTATACGTTGTGTATTTTCAGCCCCATTCAAGTGATGTTAAAGCTCTCTTTTCAAGGGACATTCATTCGGTTCCTTTTTCAAGACATCATACTATTTTATAATGAGGAATTTGCTCACATCGGGAAATCAATTAACTACATGTTTTTCTGATATAGACTCATACTTTCCAAAAATGTCATCAAAAATGTAAAAAAATCAGTCAATAATTTTTAAATTAAGCTTAAAGTTAACAGAAAAGCATGCGACTTGAAAACACCGCATGATTGGCTGTGACGTCATAGTTCACGATGTGCCAATGTTTACATTTGGTTAGCAGGCGTTTTCTAAGCAAGCAAGCGGTTTTATATTCTGTTTAGGAAGCATTTAAAATTTTTCTTACAAACAAATTTATTTATTCTTTTTGATCTTTATTAGAATTAATCAATCTACTGTATTAATGGAAATAAAATGAAATTATTTCCAGTATTAAAGAAAAATTTCTATAAAATCAGCTACATTATTTGTTTTTTTTTTTTTTAAATAAATTAAAAACAAATTCTCTTTGTCAAATATAAGTTAAAGCTTTTTTAATGTTGCATTCAGAGAAAATTACATATATATACATAACAATAATAAGCAAAACAGTTGTCTTAAATCTGCATCAACGCAATGTGCATATTTAAGAAGGACTATAATATTTTTTAAAATATAAAAGTTTTTTTTTAACCGAGCATAAATAATTTTCAAACATTCAATCCTCATGATTGCCACAAATGACATTTTTTGTTTCTTTTGGTTACATTTCCTACCTGTTTAAAAAGAACCTTTGTGGTAAATTCCTACTAGAAAGGTTATTGTTTGAAAATTGTAGTTGTCAATAAACATTTAATTTCTAGCAACTGTGATGTCCTCACCCCACCTCTATGTATGGCTTTGTAATTCATTCCCCCCCCCTTTTTAACTGTATATTTACTATACACTGAATATTAATTATCAAGAATATGCATTCATTTTTTTTTTCCTGGTCTAATTTCCATATTAACTAGCGAGTGAAAGTTTAACATAAATTCAATTTTAAACGCAGATTTATATATAAAATAACCTGGCTTCAGGGTCAGATAAGCTTGAATATAAAGTCAAAGAATATTAGAAAATTGTCAGAAGTAAATAAAATCAGAGCACAGACACTGGGTACAACATTGTGCATCTATTATGGTTTGGAATCTATTGTACACAGACCAAAACAGGTTTGTGCAGGTTTCTCCCTGCCCTCTTTCCGATAAAATCTTTTTATGCAATCAAGAGCAAAAGTAGTCGTAAAATTTTCTCGCATTCCATTGTGTTATTCTTTTTTTTCTGGTTGCAATACGTTTATATTAAGCATATTTATTTGAGTTATTCAACTTTAGATTATTACTAATAGAAATTTGAGAGAAGTTTATTGTTTAGTATTTTTAAAAAGAAAAATGCCTGATAGTTTAAAGAACGTGTAAAATTGTAAAATTGGTATTACTGACAACTGGCCAGTAATGAATTTTTCAAGTTTTGCCCCTTATTAACGTTGTTTTCAACTGCTCTGCTCAACAAGCGCAAAATGTTTTGACACATGTATGAATTTATTTTTTAACGGAAAGTTATTAAATGTGTAAGCCTGACTGTGGAAGCGATTCGGAATCGAAATATATTTTTCACATTGTGATTAAGGAAAAAATGCCTATTGAATTTATTATAAGTGATTTTGATCACGTGATAAACACATTTTTCATCCCTGTTAAAGTGGTTATGATTCTTTCTAGCAGAAATTCGGTTCAAAACGCTTACTTCGACTATATTATCTGAAAAGTTTACTGTGTTTGACAAAAAAAAAAAAAAAAAAAGAGAGAGAGAGAGAGAGAGAGAAAATGAGTGCCATTATAGTAGTATAAAAGCTGTGTGTGCAGTTTTTTTTAATCAAGCGCAGTATTTAACGCACACTCCCTCAGAATACGTATCAACAGATGGGTTTTGTCAAGAACGATGACATCACAACTGACGATGGCATCGGAAAAGTATCATTTTCATAACATGGTAAATAGTGCTATGTAAAATCCGTTATAAATCAATAATTACAGCTCAAAATTAAAAAAAAAATTCACTGCCCATCATATCTGTTAGTTTTCTATTGTTTTTAGATAAAATTAGAAAACATGAAAATTCGTCATTTGTAACTTCTCAGAGGAAGAGAGAACTTTTCTTTTAATATGTTTTACTCCTTTTACCATGATATAAACTAGATTATCACTTTAAATGTACACATGGATATTGTAGACCAGATCCTACCGGGAGTGACAAGCGACCCTCTTCCTTCATTAGATATCACACTATTGACAGGCAACTAATCAGAGATGTAGTGAAGGATATATGGAGGTATACTTTGTTCACCTTCTGGAATTTTTAAAGGAGCCCCATATACCCTCTGTCTTAAGCGTGTACCTTATGTCATTTTCACGACTACGCTTCTGCAACTAATGATAATGAGAAGGCTCATGCATTTAATCTGCAATTGTGCAATAATCTGTCACTGAGTCTGTACCATGTCAAACAAACCAATGTGAAAATAGCCACTTTTCAGGAGAACAAAAAAACTGTTTTAATTATGGATTTAAAATCAGCACCTGGCAGAAATAGACAACTCTAATATTTTCCTTGGATAGTTTTATATCCTATTTAAGGGTGTATTTCGATTCAAACTGCTTATTTTCCGATTTATTTTTAAATTCAGTTTTGCTCTCAAATGCATCAAACTGGCGAATTGTCTTAACAAGAAAGTACACAAAATGCCGTGATAGTCAATTCTTTGATAAATGCAGAAAATATGCAAAAAAGGCATTTTGAACAGATTTTTCCGAAGCAGGAGATTAGTGAACAAAAAAACCCCATCATACTAAGAAGGTAATTGTTTATAAATCAAATTCTAATGAATTGAGCATAAAAAGACATCTTACGGCACCTTCTAGGTCTCTTCAAAAATCCCCTCAGCAAGTTTCATGTATCTACTTCTAAAAATGTGTCTGAAATTGTATCGGAAAAATTCAAGCTGTTGAAGATGGAAAAGTGTTTTTTCGAATACACCCTTAAATATACTATCAAGATAAAACATTTGAATAATACTATTTGCCAAAAAATTACATTAGAAACTTTGAAATGCTATTTATATATATATATAAATATATATATATATAAATATATATATATGTTGCAGCCAATACCCGAAATTGGCCAATTCTAGAACTGGCCGGCCAATTCCCGAATTGTCCAACAACTTTAAAAAATGACTGGCCAATTCTAGAACTGGCCAGATGCAATTGGCCAATTCGCGAAATAGATATAAGCACTCGGCTTAATCCTTTCTAACATACTTGAAAGTGTCTATGAATTCAAATAATCTAGACGTCAGCCGGTCCGTGATCGAACTCGAGTAAAGTTTCCGGTTAACTTGTAATTGTCATCGTATTTGGTTTATCAATTAATTTCGATATTGAAAGGGAGTTGTGTACTATTTTTGGGTAATTTAGTTGGGTACACAAAAATATTTCGTTTCAATATAATCAATGGGAATTTTTTTACTGTACATTTTAATGTTAGATTATCTTAATTACAAAAAAATTGGCACCTATGCATTATAGTTCGGATGTTGGCTAAGGCTTCCCGGCCAGTTCGCGAATTGGCCGGCCAAAAGCCGAAATACGCTATTCATTTCATGTATTTGGGGTTTTAGCCAGGAAGCTTGGCCAGTTCGGGTATTGGCCGGCCAGTTCTAGAATTGACCAAGCTCCGGGTATTGGCCGCAACATATATATAAATATATATATATATAAATATATATATATTAGGATTTATCTTTTCAAAGTAGTGAATGCTGAGAAATGCACAAAAAATACAGCATTTCAAAGTAGCAAATGTGCAATATTGGATAGTTTGGAATTAAATATGCAAGAATAAGCATGCCACAAACTAGAAACAATTTTTGTAAAATGAAAGCATTTATACCTTTGAATAAACTCCAAATTTAATGCTGTAGATACATTGTACTCAATATTTAGCATGAAATATGATGAAAATAGAACAGCTAATGCTGTTGAAAAATCCTTCACATATGTCGTTATTTCTCCATCAATCACTAAAGCATATTCCTTTGCACTAAAAAAGTTGGATCCTGAAGAAGAGAAAAAATTAATCAATAACTTGAAACAATTTACCTTAATTTAATAAACATAAGTTTTACTTTTTCAACATTTAACTCTATTCCCTGATAATGGTACATTTTTTAACTTCTAATATTTCCTTAAATGCAAGGCTCGACTTAGACAATCTAGAGGTCAGAAGCAAGCCTCATTATGGGGGGGGGCCCCCTTCAATCTCTTTAAATAAATTGATTTGAAAAATGCTGAAGTGACTAATACTAAACTTCCCACATACTGCACATATACATATGCATAAAATTTGTACCAGGTGCTATTCGCATCATAATGCAGGGTATCACAAGAAAAGCAGTAATAGTTTTAAGAAAAAATAGCAGTTAAAAAAAAGTGTCATATGCCTAAAAAAATGTCCCCAATTGGTCATTATTAATGGTTTGAGCTCATTTTGTTGAGAAAAATATCAATAATAAATCTATTTTGAAAATAATAGAATACAGTAAACTCCCTAAAATCAGCACATACTCACAGATGTAAACAATGAAACCTTCAGACAAGATGCAAGGACAAAATTACAAAATTATTTTAATTTTATAGTTTTTATATATTTTGATATTCAATTCTTGAAACACATGACTAAACTGGTGGCTTTTAATGAAGTATAAATTTATTCCAGAGGAAAAAAAAAAAAAAAAATCAAGACATTGTTGATAATCACCAATTTTTCCACCAAATTATATTTATGTATTAAGCTGTTTTGCTTATTAATTGGCTAAGCCTGAAATAAAACTTCTTTAATTTATGATTTTGATGTGAATTAATATGTTATTTTTATGAGGAAAGGTTCATTCAATAATTCAAAATACATGTATCTCATCTTTATTATGCATTATTAATTATTTACTTGACCTTTACTTTTAATAATTAAATAATTTTAAAAATTACCTATTTTTTTAATTATTACTTTACTTAGTAAAATACTAAAATAATTAACTGAAACAAAATTAACTATGTTGTAAATGTGCATTATAATCTCAATTGCATTATGTTCCAATTACTATTTAAAAAATGTAAATAAAGCAATGACCAGAAATTTGCAAAAATCTACAATCTGAACAACCTCTGCTCCCAAGTTGTGCAGATTTAAGGGAGTAGACTGAACTAAGTTGTCACAATAAAATTTTAATCATTAAATTTCTAATAATACACTGCATTCTTTTTTTTTTTTTTTTTTTTTTTTTTTTTTGCCAGTGGTGATGGTTTGAGCAAAGGAAAGAAGCACAAATCGTTTCAAAATACTTGAAAATATAAGAATTTTGTTCTGCGAATTTAAAGCAATTGATATGTTTTTAATGAAAACCCAATTACTGTCATGCCCGGTAGCAGACAGTTTATTACTTACTACAAAAAGTTAAGATTGTTATTAATTTCTTGAATTAAAAGTGAATTTTTAGATTAATACCTAAAAACACAACATGTAAGGGATTGTTTGAATATTGATGTTTAAATATTAAAACTATTTTAATGAGAGATTATTTTTTGTCACTGAGATATCTGTTGCAGGCACTCGGTATATTAGAATCAAGATGATTAAACTATATTTTCACAACAAAGTGCAAGTACAAATGGATGAGAAATGCAAGTAAAAATGACAAAAGCAGAAAAGAGGAAAAATTTAAAGAAACAAAGAAAAATAATAATACAGTGATATCTTGGTTTTCGTCGATAATCTATTCAAAAACAATCAGCGAAATCTGAAACTGATGAAAAGCGAAGCAATCGTATTTCGATATAAATATTTGTAAATCCAATTTATTCATTCTGAACACCCTAAAGTAGCACCAGAAACACATTTTATAGACAATAAGTAAGACCATAGGTACATGCATGTGTCCAATAATGATCTTCGCAGGTCACTAATGGCCCGCATATGGTGTCAAAGCACTATACCTGGAGTCACTCCCTTTTTTTTAAATTTGACTAGCTTGGGATTTAGATTACATTTCTTGCTTAAAAAAGTGATATGTTTCTCTTGCATTTTTCAGTATTTCATAAAATGGGGGAAGACATTATCACCAAACAAATAACAGACACGACATGGTTTGCAATAGCCTTGTCCAAGTCATTTTTTACCACAAAGCCCTCTATACCTTACTCTCTTTAAAGATGTCCTTAATCTGTAAAGAAGGTATTATCTTCTCTGTCTCTTCCTCTTCATCTGTTATTCTTCTAGCTGATGTTCTTGCAGCTTTTCAGTGGCGATTTCAACAACGTTCATCGACCAAATTTTCCACATCCTCAACAGTAAACTTTCTTTAGTTACATGAAATGATAGACTAACCACAATTAATAAAAAATACCTGAAAATACCATGGAAATGAAATCATGCATCGAATTGTTGGTCTACACACAAGGAGTGATGCAGATATGACGAGAAATAATGCCACACTGATCAGGAGAAAGCATATGTCGCTCTCTTTGTTTACAGAAAATGCAGCAAAATCACTAAAGTACACCGATTAAATCCAAGGCAACCAAACAAATTTGAGGCAAATTTTTTGTGTAAAAAATTGGAGAAAACTTAAACCGATGATAACCGAAGTCAACAAATACCAAGGTATTATTGTAAATAGAAAAACAGAAATATTGGAGACAAAAAAAGTTCATAGGAAAGGAGAAAGTAAGTTTATGAGGTGATGATTATTTATAACCAGTAACAAATTATAAATAAGCCAGTAACAAATTATAAATAAGCCAGTAACAAATTATAAATAAGCCAGTAACAAATTATAAATAAGCCAGTAACAAATTATAAATAGAACATAAAAATTAGGAATTAAACAGTTTAAGAATTTATTTTGTATGCCAAGAAAAAGACATTAGCTTTCTATACAAAAATAAGAAAATTATTTACCAAATGTTACCAAGTAAGGTGTTAACAATGTTTCGGCCTTAATATCATCTGGACCCTATAAAGAAAAAAAATTAAAATTGTTAGAAAAAAAAATCACATAATAAACCAAATTAACTTAGAGTATGCACTCTCATACATGTTGTAAATTTGTTAGAAAATAAATGTAAAATTGAAAAGTGTTGTGATAGAATTTATGCAAATTAAAAAAATATATATATATATCAATTACTATTACTACAGTACATTTTTATATTTATTTTTAAATATAAAATTAAGAAATATATACAACAGAAGAAAGTTTAACATAGAACATAACACCACACAATAATGGGTATTGAAATTGAACATAATAAGATAGGAAATTATTCAGTGAACTCGTGCTTTGCAGATCTCATAAGGTGCCACCATTAAATCAATATAAAAATTCAATCATTAAAATATAATGGTTGCTTGGTTGGCGTTGAGACAAAATCAGCAATTTAAATTTAGGACCTTTTTTGGAAGAAAAGGCTATCTGGATCTCACAACATATTTTTTCTTAAACAAAGATAAAATAGGTTCTGATAAATTTATGGGTACTACTTGGTTATCCCGTCGACCAATTTTGCCAAATTATGCAAGTTGGCATGATTTTTATTTTAAATAACGAATAAAAAAATACTTAGTAGAATATTAATAAAAATACAAAGACGTAATAAAAATCACTTAATGACATTTAAACAAGCGTATAGTATTTCACAATCATCCATTATTGGCATTTAATCTTATAGTTTGGCGATGGTTTTTTGGTCGACGGGATAACCAAGTACTAGCTGGGGTGCAGAAAATGTTTTTCCTTCCAACATTTCTCCCAATCCATATAAAATTTTCCCCAAACTTTAAGGATATGTTATACAGTAAAATATATAACTTAGATAAATTCTATATTAACTATAGGTATAGAATTTTTTTCCTTCAGATTTTCAATAGATGCATGAATGTATAATATTCTGAGATCAATTTTTTAAAGGTCCCATACAGATCTTTTTAACTGTAGTGGCAATTTTTTTGTCTTGAGTAATTGTGTAATTCATTGGTAAAATCAAAATCAATTGTATATTTTTGTGCAAAATTTCCCTAGATAACCAAAATTTCCCCCGATCCTAGATCGCCGGATCGGACATATTCTGCACCCCTGAGTACTAGTACCAATTTATGACATATTTCTAAATGTAAAAACATTACTCTTGATGGTATGACTATTGAAATAATTTTAATACTTTTATGTTAGCTGGAGACAGATTGATAAAAGGCCAAATATTGTTCGCATACTACATTCATTTCATTAAATACATGCCTTTCGCTCATTTCATTTAAAATACACATTTTTTGCTAATTAAAATACTTAATCTCAATTCAGAAAGTAGTATTTTTGGATAATTAGAGCATAATAACCTCAGAATGTAACATTTACATTATAATTTAAAAATATTTTACTAAATTATGCATAAGGAAAAATATATACTCACTATTTTTTTTTTAAACAGAAGAGATTCCTCTTCATTGAAATAAGCCATGAGTAAGGGAAATGCTCTGACAAACTTAGGTGTCAGATTCCTGCATTCATTTTTTGCATTTTCTATAATTTTTATAGTTTTGGCAACTTTTGGCATACTGATTTTTGATTTCATGAAATCATAGATCTTCTTTCCTTTTACTGGCATATCTTGGTCTTTATCGAAGAGAATAGCAGTGTGCATTAGTAAACAGTTCTCCTCTAGAAGAAACGGCCATTCTCTTTTTATTGCTGAGGCAGAACTGCCAATATTATTAATGAAGTACCGCTGGATACTGTAAGTTGATAACATATACTCTTGTGCTTTTACAAAAATTTTTCCTTCTTTACGAATTCTTCTTTCAACCAATTTTGATATTCCAGAAGCTGTTCTTTAGTTACTTCTTCTGGAATATCCAAAGGTTGCCACTAGATGCAACCATAATTTTTTCATAACAACTTTCTTTTTTTTCAGTGTTTTCGAAGCAATCTTCAATTGCTGTTCTAGTGCGCTTTTTATTGTCCAAGCAAGCTTCAAATTTATTAACTAAAATCGATGTTCCATCACCTATGATGGAATCGTCCCATCTATCTTCAAATATGCCAGGATATTCAAGCAAAATTTTTTTAGCAATTATCTGAAAATTTTTGCGCCCTGGGTTTTCTGTCATATTTTTCACTTTTGTTACAATGGTTCTAACCATTTCATTGACGTGTGCTTTCAAAGGTTTAGTATTATTATCTGAAGCTTCTTTGATTTCTTTGGGGAAAGCTTCAAATGGTACTACGAAGCTTTCCGCCCAGGATAGGATAACTGCTAGCAGATGGTTTACTCGAATCATTTTGTTGCGTAGTGACAGTTACTACTTCTTCTTGCATCAATGAGGGGGTTCCAACCGCTTCAGGGATAATTTCCACATTTTTGCAATGATGCAAAAATTTTTTTACTTGTATCGGCTTTAGAATAATCCTTAATGTATTCTTCTTCTGCAAATTGTAAATCTTCTATACTTAAAATGCCGATATCAAGTAATTTTTCATTCAACTTCTGACAACTGCTTTCATCAACGCCAGGTAAAGTAGCAAGAATAAAATTTTCCATTTCCTTTGGGGGAAAAAAATCATTAAAACATTACTGCTAAGTAAATGTATAAAAAACCAAAAATCATACAATAAATATATACACATATTTGATATAATCAGGCATGTATAAAACCAAAACTTTCTGCACATATATAAACTTGATCAAAAACTTTATTAAACATTAAATCAATTTACAGAAAGTAATGTGTTATATATAAGGAATTTTAAATTTAAAAAAAATTGAAATTAACAGCAAATTTTCTGAAAAATTACAGCAGAGAAGGGAAGTCCTCTCCAGCACTATTTGTGATTTTTTTCTGTGGTCCTTTGACAAAAATAGCGAAATTTTTCTTGATGCTTTGGAAAAATTCACATTGAATATCCCCCTTCCCCGCCATTCGACAAAATTAGTGTAATTAAGTTATGCATCTTCAAGTTGATTTTCAAGCTCAACTAGATTTAGCATAATATACTAAGATAAATTTGCTGCATATAAAAAAAATAATAATTAAAAAAAAATCATTCACAGGATTATCCAACGAACTGGATAGATCATCGCTTATGAATATCAATTCATGGAAGTGTCATTTCAGTACCTTAAGCATTACTTAAATTAAATTTCAGCATATGTGGCATGTACTAAAATCAGTATGGCATATACAAAGCTGTAAAAAAGAATTTAAGAATGTTTCCCCTTATCGGAAGAAACTGCTAAAGGGGGATTTTCTTACTGTATTATGCATTTTTTTCCTATGCATAATTTTAGAATACTTTGTAGAATGTATAGATTATACTTTGTAAATGTATAGATTATGTACAGAGCTGTCCATGAGAACTGGATTACTTTTACAGTTAAGGACAATAATTATTGAAATCTGGTTTCTAAATGTGGTATATGTTCTCTAAAATGTTTACTTGGATATCTTGTGTTGGAAAGTGTTTCTTAATCTATGCTTAACAACGCATGATTTTTCTCTCATTTAATTTTTAAGGAAAGACCATGATATTTTACTTATTTGGACTCCCCCGCCCCACACACACACAGAACGACACAAAATCGATTTGTCAATCAACCACAGAAAAAATTTTGAAATTGGACTTTGAAAAAGTATATAAATTGGCTATTTAGAAAATTTTTTGATAATTACTAGTTTATATGGCTTAAGTGTTTACTTATTACACATGTTTTTCTTGTAATAAAATTTGACGAGTTACTTTAGATTTTGAGTAATTATTATTATTTTTTTTAACTCTGACCTGCGATGACAGATAAAGTTTCTGAAATATGAATGAGGAAGGGGGGGGGGTATGAAATCCTTCTCAAATGGCACCTCCGATTACAGGATGAATGTCGGAAAAAATGTTTAAAAGTTAGAATTAAGCGAAAAATAGCAGCAAAGCATGTTTTTTATTCTTTAAACAGCTTGAGTGTAGTATAAAAAATTAATCAATGATGTAAAGTACAACATATGAGAACATGAATTTCAAAACTCTCCTTATCCAGAAAATCGGCAAAAGTCTCAGAATCCATTGGTTTTCATAGTAAGCCAAAATTTTACAAGAGCAGAAATAGGGAATAAAACTACTTTTTTGTAGACTGTTGTGATTTTTGGAACACATTTACTAACAGAATAATTGATAGGGAAAACGTAATTTTTAAATTTTGGATAAGGCGAGATTGAAACTTGCATCATCATATGAACATGACTATGAAATAAAAAGCATTTAATTATGCTAGAAATTTATTTTTTCTTTCAACACTTTCATTTCGTAAATTATCCATTGAAATGTTTTTTCTTCCCCCCCCCCCCGCCCCCTTTATCGACAGTGACTGAACTATTAATAGATTTGGGAATTGCAACCGTTTATAATCAGTTGTTATATAAATTTTCATTCTTAAATTTCATCAGATTATTATAGATATCAGGAGAGATTAAACAAGTATTTTTTTTCCCCTAAGGGCCATGCCAGACGCTGGGATGACAGATTGAGGAAGTTTACTGCAATTCAATATAAAGCTACTTATCAAATGTTAATAAATTTTAATTAATGTTATAAAAATTATAATTTAAAATTATAAAATGTATAATCTACAATAGTTTGATAACATTTACTTTACATTTTAAAATCTTTTTCTGCAATCTGTAGTTTTTGATCTGCCGAACAAAACTCAATGTCTGCCACTGTTAATGTCCCGTTGGTGCAAACTGCTTCTGCAAATCAATGTTTGTGTTCAAAGATGTTGGAGTTTTCAAGCAGAAAAGACAAGTTAACTCTTTTTTTTCACTTGAGGGTTGATAATTTCTTCTTTGGAGTAAATAGTCGATTTTTTTAAACTCTGTGAGATTAGAAAATTAAGTTTTCCTTATGAACAAGCTCTTCAAAATGAATCTCGCATTCAGCATTGCAGAATGTTTTCATACTTTGATTATAACTAATAAAATAGGAATTATAAAAGCATATAAATAATAAATACAATTGTATTTTGAAAAACATTATGAAAATTTTGTTTGCATAAATTTCATTTCATTAAAAGTATATAGAGATTTGTTTTAAATATGCATATAGACAGATATGGCTGCCACAAAGCTATGTAATTTTTTTATTTTTTAAATTCATTAGTGATGTCACTTAATTTTAATACAATTGTGATTTGAAAAATAAAATGAAAATTTGTTGAATAAATTTCATTTGATTAAAAGACAATGGTATTACATCATTAGTGATGACACTTAATTTTAATACAATTGTAATTTGGAAAACATAATGAAATTTTTTGTTTGCATAAATTTCATTTCATTAAAAGTACACAGAGATTTGTTTTAAATATGCATAGATAGATATGGTTGCCACAAAGCTATGTAATTTTTTTATTTTTTAAATTCATTAGTGATGTCACTTAATTTTAATACAATTGCGATTTGAAAAACATAACAAAAATTTGCTGCATAAATTTCATTTCATTAAAAGACAGTGGTATTACATTATGAGTGATGACACTTAATTTTAATACAATTGTAATTTGAAAAACATAATAAAAATTTTTTTGCATAAATTTCAATTCATGAAAAATGTACAGAGATTTGTTTTAATATGCATAGATAGATATGGCTGCCACAAAGCTGGGTAAAATTTTTAATTTTTAAAAATCATGTTAAAACTGTTATATATATATATATATATATGTATACAGGGTTGCTTTTTTTTATTATTTACCAAAAGCAAATTTCTAAACCGTTATGTTAGAAGTTTAGTTTCAATTGCAAAAATGTTACAATTTTTTTTTTTCTTTTCTGCATTACATAAAAATTGATTTACGTTTAAACTAGCTTCTTTTCCAACAGTTGAGAAATTATACCTGGTTATAATTTGTTGAAATTACTATTTGGTAATGCTACCACATTTTTTTCATAAATTAAGGGTGCAATAGATTCTGTATAAACATCTGACATTGGCACCCTCCCGTTGCCTATAGCACCATATAGAAGGAACAGGCATGCAATAAATTAAAAATATTATTCTTTATTTAAAAAACAGGAATGAAAAAAGTCTTTAAAAATAAATGAAAACACTTCTCAAGTTAATTGCATAAAAAATTATGATTAAAATTCAATTTAAAATGTCGCTACTCATTACAGCAAAAGAAATATGTTGCCAATTTCTAATGGTATAAGAGCTGTAGTGTTCTATTATTTGACATTTACAAATGACATATTTTTTGCTATCTAAATAGATCACTGATTTTTATTTAGCAAATATTTTGCTCAAGCAATCAAAGTAGGTACAAATCAGAAAAATCAATGGGCAAACAAAATACCCCCAAAGTTACCAAGATTGCCATAATATGATATCTGTTGTAATTAACTTATTCTTTTAAATTTTCAAGAGTAATAAGTGTGTTTAAAGCATGTGTGAAACTTCTATATTAACTTGAAAAAACAGTCACACTCAAATGACATTGCTACTCTGCTTTTTGTAATTATTTCAAAGAATTATGTAAAGAAGTTTTACACAACAAATTAGCAAAAAATAACAAGTAAAAAAAGCATAATTGAATGAGCAAAGCTTTATACAATGAACCAAAAAAAGAAAGCAAAAAGGAAAATTTTATTTTTGGAAAATACAAAAATCTCGTATGATTCTTTAGAATTAGAATAATGGTACATTAGTAAAATGAAAATTGAAAGGTTTATTCGAAAAAACGCTTTTCCACCTTCAACAGCTCAAAAGCTCTTTTCTGATACAATTTCAGACACATTTTTAAAAGTAGAAACATGAAACTTGCAGAGGAGATTCTTGAAGGGACGTACAAGGTGCCGTGTGATGTATTTTTATGCTCAATTCATTAGAATTTGATTTATAAACAATTATCTTCTCAGTATGACCCTTTTTTTCGTTCACAGATCTCCCGCTAGGGGAAAATCTGTTCAAAATGCCGTTTTTGATTGCTTTTTTTTGCAATATTTTCTGCATTTATCAAAGAATCGACAATTACGGCACCTTGTGTATTTTCCAAATAAGAGATATTGAAAGTTTCGTGTATTTGAGAGCAATAATGAAGTCAAAAATAAATCGGAAACTAAGCAGTTTGAATCGAAATACACCCTTAAATGACTTCATGAATGTGATAGTAAATAGCTAGTTTAAACAGGAAGAAAAAAATTTATAATTAATACCTGAATTTATTTAGGAAAATATCTTGCAGTATTTGGTCAAAGCATTTGCCAAATTATTTTTCAAGGGACACAGTTTTTAATCACATTCCTAAAATAAACACAGACACAACACTGACAAACATTAATACTGCTCTTAGATTAATATTCAATAAATGCAAATTAAAATATTTCATTCTTATTAAAGTAAATGCTATTGAACTGCTGATTAGCACCTAGATAAATACCAAATATTGATGCTACATTAATACGAAAGAAAAATAATAATGAGCTATTATGAACCCGCCCCCCCCCCCCCCCCAAAAAAAAACAAAACATGAAAAATGAATTGTATTACATAATATTATCATAACATTATATTTCTTATTAGCTATGCTATGTTATATAATTTTCATAAATTAAGGGTTAATATAATTAGCATATTTGGGGTCATACTTAGCAAAATTCCACTTGACCTGGCTTGGATTAAGAACTCAGTTATACATGGCAAGTTAAAACTATTTAGTCTAAGATTATTATTATTATTTTAGTGTTTTTTGATAAAAATACAGTAAATGGCTCTAAAATTTTCGTTCAAATCTAATTCTTTTATTTTTTTCTTTGATTTAAAAATATTTGTTTTAGAATATAAGTAAAATATGTTCACACACAAGAATTAAGATTAAAAATTATTAATTAAAATAATTTCTTAAATAAAAGCATAATTTTTATAGAGTATTTTACTTATACTGTATGTTAGTTAGTTACTTGATAGTTGCTATTCGACTAGCCAAATATTTCGTTTACATATGTGCCGAATATTTTAAATGACTATAAATGCTAACAAAAAAGAAAGTTGGGTCATATATAAATGAGTCATCACACTATCAAATCACAAGTTGTAAAATTTTGAATTAAAAGAAAAAAAAAAAACATATTTTTCATCATTTTATTGTAGTTAAGAAGATGGATTCAGTAAAGTGATTTTAAACATCAGCGATTGTTTCAGAGTATATTCATTATAAAAGAACAGACGCCAGCACAAAGAATTCATTCTTGATTCATTCTTGAGATTCATTCTTGATTAATGAATCAAACCATAAATAATTTCAATTAAGAAACTAAAACATTTATTTATAAAAAAGAAACAGAAATTATTAATGAAAATTCGCGAATCTAATAATTACATATTTTCTAGGGTATAAAATTTAACACTATTTGATTTTGAATTACTCACGAAAATTAGTCTTAGATTCTTTGGTAAAGCTTGTTTCGTTTAGCAATTGCCTGGTAATCAGTATTACAACAAGGAATTAAAAAAAGCATTAGTTATATTGCCATTGCAGCTGTTTTATTTATAAATAATATAAATAATTTGTCAACTACACAGGGTGGAATCATTATCAATACAAGTCCTTTTAGAATTAATGATTGATTCATTTTCCAGGAGATTTGTTTTAAAATCACCGAATCGTTCATGTGGCGTCTTGTGTATAGCCCTGTATGTAATATCAGGTAACCTTAAAGCATCAGTTTATTAATCTCACTCTCTTTACTGAAATAAGTTAATGCTAACATAGTTTCTTTGATTAATCTTCAACTAAAATTATACAATTTACGGTTTGATAACGTGACTACACGAAATTCCATCTGTCGCAACATTTATTCTGCCGATAATCATTCAAAGCATTAAAATGTTTTACTTAGAGCTGATAATTTTATTTATTTGTAATTAGTTCGGCGAATGATATTAAAATTTAAATTTCAAAACATCAAATTGTTTTGTTTTGTATTTTTACTTCTAAATTTAAAACATTTTATTGCTCGTAGACTGAATTTCGTTGTATTGTGTTTTGTTCAATGTAAATACTTTTTATATAATTGATAGCATACGAAAGTTCTTATATGAATTTTTTCAAAATTTACATAAAATATTTAAACGATAAAGGGTGTATTTCGATTCACACTGCTTATTTTCCGATTTATTTTTCAATTCATTTTTGCTCTCAAATGCACCAAACTTTCAAAATCTCTTATTTGGAAAGTACACAAGGTGTCGTGATTGTCGATTCTTTGATAAATGCAGAAAATATTGTGAAAAAAGCAATCAAAAACGGCATTTCGAACCGATTTTTCTGAAGCGAGAGATCTGTGAACGAAAAAAAGGGTCATACTGATAAGGTTTTATTGTTTATAAGGTTTTATGTTTTGATTGTTTATAGATCAAATTCTAATAAGTTTAGCGTAAAAAGACATCACACGGCACATCATACATCAATTCAAGAATCCCCTCAGCAAGTTTCGTGTGTCTACTTTTAAAAATGTGTCTGAAATTGTATCGGAAAATTTCGAGTTGTTGAAGGTGGAAAAGAGTTTTTTCGAATACACCCTTAAGAAACCAGGCAGTGTCAAATTTTGCTTCTTTTGCAGCAAGGCAAACATGCATTTTGGCACCCATTCCCCTCATTTTTAATGCAAATTAAATTTACAAAGATAATTTTACTTAGAGGCAATCCATAACTGATGTCACACTTGGAGGGGGAAGAGAGCTTTGTGAAACTGTGACAAAGGAGGCAGAGGATAAGAACAAATCTAACATCACACATTTTGTTTAAAATAAAAGCATTAAAAATCAGCAGATTAAATTTTGAAGTTATTTTGAAATTAACATATATTTTGTTCATAAAATAATGATAAGATTTAAAGCCAAATAATATTTAATTACATTTCAAAATCCAAAATACTACTGTTTTCAAGTGCTCTTTTATATTAATATTTTATTACTAATAATGTATTAATTATGTATTTTGTTGTAAATCTTAATCTTATTTCACACAAAATAAGTGTATCTGAATAATTTTAGATTTTTGCTCTCAAATGTAATTAAAAAAAATCATAGTTAAATGTCAAAAGATGAATTCTGAAATATGATCTATATCATAGTGCTTTGTTTCTGAACTGCAAGTTATGTGTTGCGTGCATGTAATATTGCATGACAAAGTTGGCAGGTGGCAGAGGTGGAATTATGAAGTGGGGCACTTTGTGACAAACGATTGAAGGGGGTAAAAAATATTGAAAAACGTGTGACATCATTTATTGACAGCTGTAAATTTCAAGTATCTGACTTATTAAAAATATATAATCATAAAATATGTTATTCTGAACTATGTAATCAGCTTTGTCAAGTATGGATTCAATAAAACCTCGAAAACAGAACCAAAAAGAAATGAAAAAATTCTGTTTTATACAGGATTCTTATATTATATCATCCTTATATTTTTTTATGCTATACCACAGAGGTTCTTGATCTATGGGTTATAGGACAATCAAAGTTTGTCCCAAAAATATTCCTTTTATTTCAGCTAATTAAAAAAAAAAAAAAAAAAAAAATCAGAAATTTTTAAAGCAAATAGTATTTTATGACAGAATCCTTAATTTCCTTCTGGATGAATATACAAACAGAATATCCCGAAATATCTAAATCAGCTTTAAATTCTTTGATGAATTTTAAACAACATACTTGTATGAATTTTTTTTTTTTTTTTTTTTTTTTTTTTTGTATATTTTAAAAACAAGTACAGAAACAAACTGCATGCAATCAGCAACTTAAGGTTTAAATTAAACATTTTTATCTCTGATATAGATCCCCTCATTTATCGGCAACACCAAAAATTTCACTGATTATAAAGTTATGTTTTGATAACAATTAAACATATCTTTTACTAATTTTGTAACTTTGTGTTTTGTTTTAATTATTATTTCACTTATACAGATTGGGATTACCAATTCTTCTTTCTGTCGATAGTGTATTCTATGTATCAATATTTGTCATTTTTTGTACGATAAGATAGTTGAAGGCTTTCATAGGGCATGCAACAATTTCCATGCTGACATACACTCTTATAATTGGTGGGTAGCAATTTTTTTTTTTACTTAAAGGTGAGTCATGTACCAATAAACGTTGGGAACCCTTCTTATAGAATAATCTTGACAAGATTACAATCAAAGTTTTATAATCCACACAAATTGGGGCCAAATATGGATTATAGGCTTATATTGTATGGATTATAGAATATTGTGGATTTTATGTCATTTTATTATTCCTAGACATCTTTTAATTCTATAATGAGTATAATATGGAAAGATAAATATATCTAAATAATTAATTTAACATGCTATCTGAAGAATTGTTTTTTTAAAGTTATTTTTGTAAAAAATTTATATATATGTGCATTTAAATAAAAATATTTACAAATTCATATTACATAAGTTGTGTAGTTTTTTTTTTTTTTTTTTTACTGGTAATAATATAAAAGGGTTATATTTTTTTAAAAAGTAGTATATTACATTTGTTTATAGTGATTTTTTTAAAATTTTTTTATTGTTTGTTTAAAAAAAAATATTTTTGGATCATGAATTTGTAAATTTTCTTAACTGTTTATTTCATTGTTTAAATTTACATTCATAAAGTAATGCAAATTATAGAAAATTGCAGATTACAGGTGTGCGGATTATCAATCCCTGACTATATTTTAATCAATTTACTTTCTCAGCCTAATATTTATTATTTTCAGAGATCATTTTTGAACGCTCCTTAAGATTAAAATTGATGATCTAAGGGCTTTTTGCAGCCAGCCATTTGTGGTTACAGTCACATATGTCATCGACCCGAGAATTGTGCGGGCTTTGTCCACATATCAATCAAAACCTAATGAACTAATTAAATTAAATGTTCCTCCCAAATCCACAATGGTGCCCTCTGCTGGAAAATATTACAATCTCCAACATATTAACCAGAACATGCGTGAAAAACAAGAGATTTTGCAGATTTGAGGTGCCTGCCTAACCTATGGCCATGTAAACTTTCGTTATCATCGTAAACGACTCGGGCGACCTCCGACCGGACTCGCGAATTCCTTCTGTATGATGAACGGTCAAATAAAAGGGGTTCAAACCAACAAGAGGCTCCCGAGTCAAACTTATTATGCCACAACTAACACCGATGAAGTCGTTACATACTTACATTACATTGTATTACTGTAACATACATTACAATAATGCATTACAGTAATACATTACGATATTTGGAGGACAGTTATGAATGTGTTCTTTTTTGAATTTGTAAATTTTGCAATGCATACACTGCTGAGTGGTTCTGTCAACTCGACCCCAACAGAAAGGCCATTTTCAAAGTTTAATGGTCTCCAGAATAAAACTATGGAATTCTCTTATTTCAATACAACACTGTTAGTCCCTTTGTTTTTAAAGTTATAAATAATTTTTTTTAAATTACTTGATTAAAAAGAAAATTATGTACACTGTGCTATGTACATTAAACACCGTTAAAAATCTTGTCATAATTTGAATGAAATTTAGGTGCCCAATAGCTGCCACTCTTAAGATGGTCAAATTTTGAACCAATATCTGGAATTCCTGTTGAAGCATGTGCTCCAGTTATTAGAACGAGGTTGAAATAGGAAGTGTTGGTGCTAAATTTCACCATCCAATGGCGGCAGCTACTGAGCACCAAAATTTGGTTCAAACTAGAGCAAAATTTTTACAGGGTAGCACTAAGTGCAATTCACAAACACTTTCAAATGTTTTATATTTTATTCGATATTGTTAAATATTATTGTGAAAAATCCTTTCAAATGTTTCGCTAAGTTTATCAGAACGTTAATGGTTAAAATCGGTTTCCCCCCTGTACCTGGTTTAACCCTTTATCGATCAATGGTTAAATACTTACCTCTCGATTTTTATGAAAAACAGATTGATATGCATCATAATTTTTAGTGAGATATTATGTATTTATATCAACCTGACGAAAATAGCCCTTTTTACTTTAAGATAAATTTGTTTATAGATTCTGGCGCTATTAAACCTTTTCAACATTTTAACCAAAAAATTTACTTGCCCCATAAAAGGTTAAAAGCAAGACAAACTTATTTTGGATTTGTAAAAAGGATTCCAAGATGTATAAAATTTAGAGTCAACTTTAAAAACTTGTAAAAAAAATGCATAACTTGAATGTTTGACAATATAAATGTGTAAAAGAAATGGAGGTGAAATTGAGTTGGGACTGAATGTATGGACATCAAAAAGGTAAAAATCTTGTTAGTATATCTTTCAAGAACATGACTAACAGGTAGGCGAAATTTTAAGAAGTGAAAAGGTAAAATTACAAGCAGTCAATGAATAAATTGGTGCTACTTGGTTATACCCTCGACCAAAAAATTTCGCCAAACTATAAGATTACATGCAAATAGTGGATAATTCTAAATGTTACATTCATTTGACATTAACTACGATAGATTTGTTTGTTATGTCATCTAGTGATTTTTAATGCAACTTTTTATTTGTAGATTTGATTATGTTTTACTAATTTATTCGTTTTTGCATTATTTAAAATGAAAATTATGCCAGCTTTCATAATTTGGCGAACAGTTTGATGATTTGTATAACTTGGGGAAATTGGTCGACGGGATAACCAAGTAGAACCAATAAATTTAATCAATCAGGATAAGGCAGGGTCTCGATATGAGCTGTGGCAGTGTCTACTGTATCGCATGCACACCTAAGCATATGGAGCGGTTTCTATGAAAAAATTCTCCAGTTAAATCCCACCAAAGAGTATATGTATTTTGATAATTTAATGCATTAATTTGTACTTTTAAGGAAATGAAAATTGGAACATCGGCTTCTTATTCAGAGTTAAAATTTAATGCAGTTTATTTTAAAATAAATTTATTATTTTTTCTTTTAGTTTTTAGATTCAGTGGTAGATAAAATTGTTTTTCCTGAAACTCGGGAAGTCATTTCCTTGAGTGAAATTGGCGACAATCTCTTCTTGCTGACGCCTTAAAGAAGTTCCTGTTATCGTCCGAAATCAAGCTTAGATTCATTTGAGAATATGTCATCAATTACAGGAGAAAATTTCTCCTCTAGTCAACAGCACTTTGTTCCTCGAAATGGGGATAAGGGAAAACATTTCTCCACTGATACAGGAGAAAAGGCTTATTTTTGTGGAGTATGTTCCAAAACATTTTCTAGGAACTTTAATCTAAGAAGGCATCTCTTGACTCATACAGTAGGAAAACCTTTTGTTTGTGAAATATGTTCCAAAGGATTTTCTGTTAATGGTAATCTAAGAAGGCATCGATTGACTCATTCAGAAGAAAAACCTTTTGCTTGTGAAATATGTTCCAAGGGATTTTCTGACAATAGTAGTCTAAGAAAGCATCGCTTGACTCATACAGGTGAAAAACCTTTCGTTTGTGAAGCATGTTGCAAAGGATTTTCTGATAATAATAATCTAAGAAAGCATCTCTTAACGCATACAGGAGAAAAACCTTTTGTTTGTGATATATGTTCCAAAGGATTTTCTCTGAAGGTTTCTCTAAGAAGGCATCTCTTGACACATACAGGTGAAAAACCTTTTGCTTGTGAAATATGTGTCAAGAGGTTTTCTGACAATAGTAGTATAAAAAAGCATCGCTTGACTCATACATGTGAAAAACCTTTTGTTTGTGAAATATGTTCCAAAGTATTTTCTGATAATTGTGATCTTAGAAGGCATCGTTTGACTCATACAGGGGAAAAACCTTTTGTTTGTGAAATATGTTCCAAAGGATTTTCTGTTAATGGTAATCTAAGAAGGCATCGATTGACTCATTCAGAAGAAAAACCTTTTGCTTGTGAAATATGTTCCAAGGGATTTTCTGGCAATAGTAGTCTAAGAAAGCATCGCTTGACTCATACAGGTGAAAAGCCTTTTGTCTGTGAAATATGTTCCAAGGGATTTTCTGACAATAGTAATCTAAGAAAGCATCGGTTGACTCATACAGGTGAAAAACCTTTTGTTTGTGAAATATGTTCCAAAGAATTTTCTGATAATGGTCATCTAAGAAGGCATCTCTTGACTCATGCAAAGTAAAATCCTTCTTGTTTCTGGTTCTGAGAGGATTTTATAGATATTGTCAACTAGAAAGACACCTCATGATTAATACAAGAGAAAATGTTATGTTTGTGCAATATGTTTTCCAAAGGATTATTTGATAACCATTACTAAAAACACATTTGTTTCATATTAAATAGATACCTCAAAAAATCTCTTGCATTTTTTGTTGTTGTTGTTAAAATTGATTTATGAACCCTGTATATGTCATTGCATTTACTGATATCACTTCTCTTCTGTTTTAGCATTTAGTAATAAAATAAAAAATTCCATATTTGTCACAGTTGTCATTTTGATAAGAAGCAAATAACTCCTGACCTGTTCATTAGTTTTCAGTAAAACTTTTTGATAGTTTTAATTCTTGTTATTTTACTGTAAAGTAACTTTCCCCTAAATTTAATACTTAATCTGACCTGGAAAGTATGTTATGCGACATGTTATGCGACGATATATTATGCGATAGGAAAAAATTTACTGAAGTAACACTTTTAAAAATCGAAGAAAGGTGTGTCAAAAATATTTTTTGTGCAAAAAAAAATTCATACTTTTTAAATTCTTTTCTTAAAAGACTTTTAAAGGATTCAGATGAAATATCTCATTATCATGTATTCTTTGCATCTAGCATGAACTGAATATTTTTCTAAAATTATATAAATAATTAATTGAATATTTATTTGGCATCTTTACCCGATTCATAAATAACAGTTTTATAAGCTAATCAGAATATGTACTTTATTTGATCACATGAAGTACATGATCTTGTGTGTTTCGCTTCTTCATTGGGTCCTACATCATCAAATAATAATCATAAAAAAATTCTCACATGGCAATACTGCCTCCTATCATCTGTATAATAATAGCCTAGTCATGTGACTGTCATCAATAGTTCCAGGCTGACCACTTTGTTTTTTATACATCAAGCAGCCATTTTGGTACTTTAGCCGAGTGGAGGGGAAGCATCACTAAATACTATTCTATCGTTATCATTTCATTTATATTATAATAGATAAAATCTTGTGACTGTCAGGTTTTTAATTTTCATATGCAAAACTTCCTTTTGATTAAAAAATTGAAATTAATTTTTTGAATAAATCTGCATAAATGTTCTCATAATCGTAAAGAATTCTTGGTATTTTTGTGTTAGCCAGACCAAAATCTCACCACTATAATTTTGTAACTCACCAGTTAGCATTTTTTATTTTCTATGTGGTAAATTTAAACAAACAATGTTTTTGTTTTGAAATTGAATACCGTGGTTTCGTGTATTATTATTACTGTATTTTCGCGTATATAGTCCGCGAATATAGTCCGGTGTATAGTCCGCGGCTAATACAAATATTTTTTTAAAAAAAATTGGAAATCGTGATATTTTTTCTACAATTTTTAAACCTCAAAAAATTTGAAAAAAAAATCGAAATTTGTAAATTTTTTTCGCTATGTCGCAAAATTTAGAGAGTTCTCCCATGTTTGTAAAGGCTTTTTTTACTGCTTAAATACAGTTATTTCTGGGTTTGGAAGAACTGTCGCAACTATCACCAAGTATTGCACTGATAGATCTGTAATAGCCATTGTGTTTGTAGAATCCAAAATTCGGAACACTTCCAACCTCGACAATTCTGAATTTAAGATCATTTTTAGTTTATTTTTCAAAAAAATAATCTACCCTACCCTGTTGAAAAGAACAAAAAAAAGTGCGTGATTTATGTCATTTCGGAACGATTCAGAGCAGTCGCTCTTTTTCGAAACGATTCCGAGGAATCGTTCCTTTACAGAGTCGTTTAATTTCGGAAGGAGTTTCAGGCCGTGTTCAAAAGCGGCTTTTTTTGTGCGCGCGCGCTCAGAAGATTCTGCTTGGAGTAGGTGCTATCGAAGAAGAGAATTTTAAACTTATTCAATTATTGTATTATTTTTATGGTTCAGAATTGGTAAATACAAATACCATATCTCTTTATCCTTTCAAAATATGATTTTCGTAACAGAAATACATACCTGTGACCACTCAAATAAAATTAAAAGTATTCCGGAAAAGTATCACGTGACCTATTTCATGTAATTAAGCCCGATTAGCATTTAAAAAATGACAATCAACCCTGCTCAAACCTTGACGCGCGCGACGCAAAAAAAAATGATGGGCGATTTGATCACGTGATTGTGCGTTTTGTGCTTATCTCTTATTGGTTGCACGTTGTTTGTTGTCAAAGTTGGTAGGTTGACTGATACAATTTAACAATTGGTGATTTAATTTTTTTAATAATTTTATTTTTATTTATTTCAAAATCATTTATCAGTTGCTTTATACTTTTCGTATTAAATAATAGAATACTGTTGATTCTATTGTTGTAATTAATAGAATGCTGTTGATAAACCAAGGTTGAGATATCCACACAGGGTACTAGCTAAGGGGGGGGGGGTACCCTCTCAAAACATTGACAAATATTGTTACACTTTGCAAATTTAAAACTTTTATGTCAAATTTAATTAAAATTTTAATAAAAACTGCAATACATTTTCTATTTTTGATAGAATTTGCAAAAGTTACAACTCTAATTGGGAATATTATTATTTTTTTTACAAATAAGAATTGTATTACATTTTCAAAGTGCGTTAACTTGGCAAAATTATAAAACGAGTTGGCGAATATAAAAATTTGACTTGACAATATTAAGGTTTTCTCCCCCACCTATAAAAAGTCTTAGCGATGGCCCTGTATCCACATATTACAAGATTGATTTGTAATCTACAATACTGGATTGATTTCAATGGAATTTGTATTGTTAGTTAGATAATTTTTCAGAAGAAGTTTTAGTATGTATATATTTCTTATTTAATGATTGTATGTTTTAATACCGTGTGGATAACAGGCCAAAATATGTCATAAAATATGAAAAACAAACGACATCCGAAATTAGGTTAGTATAAGCAAAACACTTATTTATACTTTTAATAGAAAAATTATAAACATTCCAATCATACTTTATTCATTATAAAACTAGAAGGCAAACTCCAAATATTTCACTTCTTTAAAATATATGTATGCAGATATTCTTAATTTAAAAAAATGTATATCTTTTACATTTTGCTTTTATAATATTTTCCATTTTGATTTTAACACCGTAAAATATCCACGCATGCATTATATTTGCATCCTGATCTCAATAAAAAATTACTTCTAAAATTTTCAAAAAAAAAAAGAAAAAAAAAAAAGAAGAAGAAGAAGAACATTAATAATTATTTTATGCGTATACGGATATTTTCGCAGAAAACTTTTTTTTTTTTTCATTTTCTTAATATATATATAAATCACTTTGGAACGATATTAATATCGTTCTAATTATCCTTTTAATATTCTAAATTTGGAATATTAAAACTTTCTCCGCAAAAATCTCATTTTCTCATATTTAAATAAGTATTTTATTATTATAATAGAAATACATCTGCTTCTGTATTATTAATATAAAATTTACCTTTAATAAAAATGTCTTATTTATTAATAAAAAGCAACCAAAAAAAAAAAAAAAAAAAACACAAACCACCTTTTGGCCCGCGCAGGTTTCGAACCCGTATCGTCTGGGTTCAAGCTCAGCACTCTGACCATTCGACCAGCCAGCTCACTTTCAGTTGTAACAGATTATCTTTATAATTGGCACTACAAGTAATTACATCCTTGATCTGTTCTCCATCTGTTACTGAGCGAACAGTTACAGTAACTGGTGGCACAGTAGCGAGGACTGAACGCACATCCCACCAAGTATAAGTATCCACTCCATGTCCGTGGCTCCTAGCGTGCGCGTGCAGCGCGCGTAATAGCTGAACACGGCCTAAGAAATCGAGCTTTTCGAGTCGTTTCATTTCGGATAGAGTCTGAGGAATCGTTCCTTTCCGGAGTTGGTGGATTTCGGACCGATTCCAAGGATTCGTTCCTTTTGGGAACCAATGACCTAAGATACGTATACATTTAATGTCCGAAATTTTCAATTTATCCCCGATTTATTATTATTATTTTTTTAATTTTCGGAAAAATTCAGAAAAAATATCACGCTTGTTTGAAAAAAATGCGCGTAAACGCCCCATCGCTTGAAATTTTATCTTAAAACACGTAAACGCCGCGGCGTTTCTCCCGAAAATTACGGTACTGATTATCTTAATTTTTTAGCCGAATTACAGTAGGTATTATGCATCACAAAAAAATTTGGTAAATTTGTGTTAAAAATTATGACTAATGGTTTCTAATTTCGAACCCTGATCGAAATATACGTTCGTAAATGGTGTATAGCCCGCGGACTATAATCACCGATGCATCTCCGCGGGTTATACACGAACTTTTTTTACTGCACTGTTCGATTTAGGGGTGCGGGCGATACACGCAAAAATACGGTATTTGCTTTTTTTTAAAGAAATGAGCAAAAGCCATGAATTAGAAATGTTTCAATTTTAAATATAAATGTTTTATTTTAAATAAAAAAATGAGTGAATCGATTACATTAAAAAAATAATGAAATAGGAGAAAAATATTCCTGGAATATTGTTTGCTGATTTATCTTTGTTCCCAACTAACAAACAAATCCCATCGACCAATTTCTTCAAATTATATAAATTGCCAGATTGCTCACCAGGTTACACAAATGAATATCATTTTTAACATCACATATTTTTTTATTAGCATGTATGAGATTGAAGAAAGCTTTGGGATTGCCACCTCTTACTAGTTTATTGAGGATTTATTTCTTCTTGGACAGCTACTAAAAGGAACTTATTCCATTATAAAAAGAAGTATCAAAATTGTAGAATTTGCTCCAAATGTTCTCATTGATTTCCATTAAATACTGACGTTTTCATAAACTCAGTGAATAAACTAGTCATTGGGGGCCACCGTAATACTTATCCATCATATATATGCATATATAATGTATGAAAATAAAACATTTGTAAGCTATTTATAAAATGCATTGCAATTCCAAAACAAAATTTAAACGTGTTTAAAAATATTTTTATTATGTATAGTAATGCTCTATTAATGAGTTGCTAATCAACCTATTTCGACAAATTATACAACACGTTAAACTACTCAAGTAGTACTAAATTGCGGAAAAGAAACATCCTTATAACTCAAAAAATAATAATCTTATTAACTAACAGTTTATTGCGTCGGATTAAGCGTCTCATTTCCAATTAAAATATATCTTTGAATTGAAATTTGAATGAAATACAGGGTCATGAAAAATCGAAGAATGTGGAAAACAGGATAACAAATATCTCGGCAACTAATAATTCGATCGACTTCGTTCTTTATGGAAAATTTGTGTTATTTTATTGCGTTTTACAATCACTCCTTTAAATAAAAAAATTTCAAAAATTTTTGTATACCTTTCATCAGAAAGAATTTTTCGAGAGTCCGAAAAAAATAGTTCAGGATAATCGAGGTTACTGATATTAAGTAGGCTTCGTCCCATTCTTACATACTAAGTATATATAAAATTTCCAGTCTTTATCTCAATTTATTCAGGAGATAGAGCGTTTACAAACATATAGACAGTCGGATGGCAATTTGTTTTTCGAAAAATATGTTTTTCGAAATCTCCAGTGTCTGAAACGTGTAAATTCACCAAAAAAAATTTTTTTTTCGATCTTAAAAACGATTGCAAGACTTACCCTTTACTACGTATTATGGGTAAGAAAAAATGAGTGAAAGGATTACATTAAAAAAAAATTAATTAAATACGACAGGAATAATGCCAGGTGATTTATTCCCTGCGCGTATGTAACATGAAAATATCGAGTCATCCCACCGACCAATTTCGCCAAATTATATAAATCACCAAACTTCTCACCAGATTACGCAAATTAACATATTTTTTACCAGAACAAGTGCAAAAAAATATATTAACAAAATACTTGTAAAAATACAAATAAAATGTTGACTTAAAACATCACTTGATGACGCAATGAGACACTTACGATCAACCATTATTGGCATATAAACCTATTGCTTGGTGATCATTTTTTAGAAAACTGGATAATCAAGTAGTACCAAATACCAAATTCTAGATTTCTCTGTCAGTAACTTCTTATTTGGCAAAGAATTGATCAAGTAAAATGTAAATTAATTTAAGAGCAAAAGTAGCATGTTGCAGTGCTTAGCATGCATTTAAAGAAAAACAAAATGGTCGCCAAGAGAGGATCGTCATAGATCATAATATGGCCACATAATATCTGAAAAGCGATCTCTGACTTAATTTTGGTTCTACCTTTTTAAGGTACGGGAAGATCACTGGCGAAGGTCACATAAGAAAATATGATAAGCGGGTTTCTTTTAATGGAAATGAAGATTGAAACAGTTATTAATTATTAAGTTGTAGAAAAGTTGGCAGCAATCAGAGATTTTTAAAAATGTTTTTACAAAATGTTTGTCTGTATGTGACATAAAATTTGCGGGCGCTCTATCTCCAGAAGTAATGCACGGAATTTAATAAAAAAAATATATTCAGGTACTCTCTGATAGAAATTGACGCTGATTATTTTTTGGTATAAATCGCTCAACAAGTGGTGTTGTTGTGCTACCTTTTACGATTTCCTCAACAGCTCTATCTCAAAAACTACTGCATGGATTTTCACATAATTTAAAATTCTGTTATTCCTTAACATGAATGAATGCCGTATAAATTTTGGTGTAAATCACACAGGAGGTGGCAGTGCTATGCTGTATTTTTCACAATTTCTGCTATAGCTTATCTCAAGATTTAATACATGGATTATCATCAAACTTCGGATTCCATTATTCCTGGATATGAAGTGAAATTATTTTCATTTTGGTATCAATCACTCAATAGGGGGCACTGTTATACTCAATTTTTCCCGATTTCTGTATAATAGCTCTATGTAAAGACCTGATGCTTGAATTTTAATCAAACTTCAGATTCAGGTTTATCAGTATTATTGCTTATTATATTTTAGTTTAAATTGCACAGCAGAGGGCTGGCTCTTTTATTCTGCATTTTCCCGTTATCCACAACGTTTTTAAATGATTTTTTTTTGTATTGGATAGCTGAAATTAAATGCAGGCCGTATTTTACTCTTTCGATTTTGGTTCCGAACCAAACCGGTTCAGAAAATGAAAGCGTTCTTGTAAAAAATATCTGTTAACAAAATCAAAAAATTAAAAAACGGACTGTTCAGCTGTCCATTGCAAAATATATGTAATAAAATAAAATAAAAAATTTTGCGCCATTTTTTTGTTCTCTCTTAGCTTCAATTCTAAATTTGTGGAACATATTTCAATCTTAGTTTCGTAACTTGTAACAGCTAAAATTCTTTTTCTTACTTTAGTTATTAATAAATTATTACTTTCTTCTCAAAAAGGCGGGAAGTATTTCGTAAGCTTTTTACTTTCTGGCATATTCCTGCGATTTTAATTTAATTTTTTATTTTTAATATCGCGTGACAGGTGTTACTACGCGTTGCTAAAGGGCTTTGTCTTCCGAGGAAAAAATATAGTTCTTGCCAATAGACCGCCTATTACGGCCAATTAGAATTGATCATTTTGTCCGTTAGAGGCTTGAGTCCATCCTGATTGGATTTTTAAAATGATTGACGCGAAGTAGGAGGGCGCTAGTTTTGTCGTGAAAATGATTTTTTCATTTGGCTTTTCAGGAGGACAGAATGCACCTTTTCTTTAAACTATCAAGACGCGCGTTTCATTGCTCCGCTGAATTAGAATGCATTTTTTCTTAAAAACTACTCGGAAGCCATGTCATGTTTCCCGAGAATGCGATTGACTTTCAAAAATTATTAGGATGCTGTTTCTTTTTTCTCCCCAAAATTCTAATATCGTGGAATGCAGCTTAATCACGAAGTTGGTGAAGTGGAAGTTATTCGATGAGAGTGCCAAGGTGATTGCGTGAAAGAACTTAACTTATTTATGAGTTCTAATAAAATTAATTTAAAGACTGCTTGATTGAACTTTCTTATGGGGAAATAGCCCAATAAACTCATCCACTGCTGGTCAAATTGCCGGAGCGACTGCTCAGCTCGTCCCACTGTTGATTCTTGGTAGTAGTAATCTGTTCTGCCTCATAGATGGTGTGCCACTGGAACTTGTACATTGTTATGGAACATCGCCTTCGTCGATTTATCATTACATTGAAAGCCGGCAGGATGAAAAATGAACCGGCGTAAAACTTTTGAGAATAAGCTGCATGCTCTTCATACACTTACAGTTGTTCCTACATTTTTCCTGGTATTGTTTTCATCTTAACATTTAATACAGAAAAAAATAACTATGATATCTTCCATCTAAATGGTATGTCCAAGACTGAAGATGGATGGGATCAGCTGCTGTATGTTAATACTAATATTGTAATTTTGTTTCCTGCAATAAGACTCAATGTGTGTTACTAACAGTCAGAGTTTTTGAGATGCTAGCTGCACGCATCTTTAACCTCATCCGCGTCTACTTCCACCCATGTTACGACGAGATGGCCTGCATGGAAAAACATCTTCATGTGCATAAATGATAAACCTTTCAGCTGAGAAAAGGATCGTCTTATGAAGTTTTGTTGTGATTCTGTCTAGCATCTGCAAATTTTTAAGTGTGAAATATGCCTCCAGTATTTTTTTTTATACTTGACATCTACGAAATCATCTACTGATTATTACTTAATCCAAAGAACGCCAAAATTCAACATCATTTTCTTTTATTTATTTATTTATGTATTTTCTAGATAACAGTACTGAAATATTTTGATAAACTTTCATTTCATAATAAATGAACACCTGCAGCATGATTGCGAAACTACTGTTGATACCATCGGTAATATAAGTCAATTGAAATTTGCACCTGTGAGTCGTATCTACGAAGTGCTTTATTTTTTTTTGTTTATTTTAATAGAAAATTAGGTATTTGAACAAGGCCACATCGAGCATGTCTGTAAGTTATTATTTGTTATTTTATTGTTTTATTGATTAAGAAATTTTAATAATAATTTCTTTGTTTAAATTCTTGATTTTTTTTCTCTTTTATTACAGATATTAAAAAATAAATTTGTTCTTAATTTATAATTAATTAAAATTTTCTGCTCATAGAAATTTTATTTAGTTTTAAAGGTGTTTTTTCTTTTTAATCGAAAGATGGATTAATTTGTTGTTAAAAAATACTCTGTTGCTAAATTTATTTTCCATACGTAAAGAAAAGTATTTTTGTTCTAAAAATTATTTGTTATTTCCCATGTATGGAAAACCTATATTTATTATTTGATTATTTTATTACTTATTTATTTATTATTTATTTATTTCACATGAAGTCAAACAGAATTGATTTATTTATTATTTATTATTTTTATTGTTATTTATTGAGGTATTTGAAGTATTTGAAGTATAGTAATTGAAGTTTAATAATTGAAGTATAGCATTTAAATTTTTTCCATATGAATTATCCTTCTTTCATGTATTAAGGTCAGGATTAGTAAAAGAAGAAAAAATGTCAGAAAATAAACTTGATATTGTCCCTTTTGAATTTGGGTCGGGCATGGATATTTTTAAATGGTTTAAACATTTTGATCGAGAATGTTCTGTAGAAAAAAAAGATAATGAGTGGAAACACCAAAATATTTCAAAATATTTAAAGGGGGAAGCGCTAAAAACTTATATAAATGATTGTTTGGATTGTGCTACTTATGAGGAAATTGTCGAGATTTTAAGTGAAAAATTCATTCAAGTTAGAGTTCCAAAATTTTCTGAATTTACTTCCTTAAAGTTAAATGATCTAAGTGATTTGGATTCTTATTTTAGAAAGAAAGTTGAGATTGGAAGGCAACTTCAGCTTTGGGAAAATTTAATTATACAGGGATTAACTGATGGACTTCAGCCGGAGTATCAAAATTGTTTGATGGTTAACCCTCCTTCCAATACTCGTGAATGGTTTCGCATTGCTAAACAATTAGCAGCGATTCCAAATCATACCTCTAATAACAGCAATAGAAATTTTCAACAAACTAGACCTATGCACAATCCCAATCCTCAGCCCAGACATTGGACTCGACCTACTCTAAACAATCCATTCCAAAATTTTAATCCTAGGTTTTTCACTCCTAGAATGCCTACGACTCATTATCAGAATAACTACCCAAGTCGTCCGTGCAGAATATGTTTAAACAGAGGCATAGAAAATGCATATCATTGGGAGAGGAGTTGTATATTTAACACAAATTCCTTTCAAACTCGAACTCCTGCTCATATTCAACCACCCCCTACTAATAATAACTACTAATAACTACTAATAATATTTTTTTAAAAAATGTCTTATTTATTAATAAAAAACAGCCTCCAATAATATAAAAAAAATCACCAACGGACTCTCGGCCCGCGATGGACTCGAACCCATATCCTCCGGTTTCAAGCTCGACGCTCTAACCATTCAGCCAGTCAGCTCACTTTCATCCGCAACAGATTATCGTTATAATTAGCACCGTCAATTGTCCACGAGTTCCTGTCAATCAAACTGTGTGGGCGTGTACTTGACCGTGATAATGACGCTCTCCTATTGGTTTAGAAACAGTAATCGTCCCAGCAATATACGCATCTGAAATATGCGTCCAGACCTGGCCCAAGGGCGCCCCTGTGAGTGTAGGGGTTTAGTAAATTCAAACGTTTTATGTATATAAATCAATTGTAAGGTTTGAAATTTTTAATTTGATCATGTAAAAAACAAAGCAGTCTCAGGCCCGGACTGGCCAGGTCGGCTGGTCGGCGATTGCCGAGGGTCCCCGGCCCAAAGGGGCCCCCGGAAGTGCAACTCAAAAAAGGAATATACGATTTTATAATTAATACTTACATGAGAAAAAAATTGAGTATTTTCCAATAATAATATGCGTTTACAATAAATTTTAAACAATTGATAGTTTTTTCATGGTAACTTATGTAGTTTCGTCGTCTCATGTCGTTGAACAGACAGATTAGAGCTGCTGACTGATGCATCGCCCTTTCTGCAGTACTCATAGAATCAGATTCAGAGAGCATCGCGACGCTCACTTTCCAATCTCGTATAGTAGTATGGTTGTAACCAGTGCAATTTCACAGTGTGGTCAAAATGAAGAAGTTGTGCGAAAGAGAGAGCACGAAAAGGAAAGAAAAAAATAAGCAAATTTTTAAACATTGAAAAATGTTTAAAACTTTTAATACTTGGTTAAGTATTAAAAACGACCCGATTCCACTCAATTTGCACAAAAAAATTAGATTTTCTTAACATACAATTAAGATCCTTTTAAAGAATACTACATACACATTTATGAAATATTTTATATTTTAAAACTATACTTTAAAATCACGATATTTTCTCAACATAGAAAATGCACGAATAACATTAATGATTACTTAGAAGCCTAGATTTTTGAACATTCAAAATAATATTCATTATAAAATTAATGTAGTTTAGATTTAAAGAAAAAAAAAAGACGGTAAAAAGCTTTTGAAGATGTATTATAAAAAATATATTTGGGAAAATGTTTCTGTCATTTATTAGAGTTTCTTTCAAATCCAAAGGAGTTATTTCCTGACACATTTCTAAATTCATTTTCTTCGGAAATGCATACGTTTTGCTGTTTTTTCTTATTCAGAACCCATGTAATCGAATGGTGTTCTCCATTTTTTGATAAAGACATTATATCTTTTAAAAATATTGTCAAAGTTAGCATTTTGAATTGAATTTTTGGAAGCGATATCATTGAAAAGGGGGAAAACCTGCAGTCACGTGACAAAAATCTCTTACCATTTGATAATTTATTTACCAAAAAATGGAAAAATTATTCAATTCCCAAATCCTTTAATAAACAAGCATGTCAATTTTATACATTTACAGTTAAAAATTAGTCGGAAAGTTTCGCATTATTGAGAAGTGGATTGAAAACCACCCTAAGTTATACTTCGAAAGATTCCATTAACTGAAGTTTATTATTGCTATTAATATTTTTAAAAAACATAGTAACTGCCCTACACATTCTGAGAACATTTAAGTCCAGTTCTGGCCCGATTCTACTACGTAAAAAAAAGTGCACACCTGATCACGGCCTTATGTATGAGTCTGCTGAAAAAATTAAACCCCGCCTCTCATACCACATAACTGTCCGATGCCCGCTTTTTTGTTTGAATGGTGTCAAACTAGCATCGGCTCGTGACGTACATTTATACTCATTCTCGCGAAAGTCATTCACTGAAAGCGGATCATATTTTATCGTCTTCGTATCGGATATCAAATAAAGTGGCTTCGTATCGGAAGTTTTTGTATCAGATTGGCAGGTTCCCTAATTTTTGTACCGGCCCAGCACTCCCGCTAAATTTCTTTGCCTGACTGGCCCGCAGACCGGGCTGGATACGGGTCTCGAGCCAAACCCCTGCCCATGCAAACCTCTACAACAAATAATAGATTTAATGTTCTGTAATATTATTTTAAAAGACACCTATGATAGCATAATATTCAGCATGATGGTAGGTAGTACTCAAGATATATCTGCTACGAGTTGGCAATTTGCGTTAGCTATGGCCTTACCAGTGGCCGAGAGGTTCTGACCTCCAAACTGGTAGACGGTAGGTGCTGGGTTCGAATCCAATCGCGACCTTCGGCCTATCCGTTCGGATTTTTCTGTGGTTTTCTTCGAACCTTGCATTTCCTTGCGTAAATACGGATTAGGTTCCCTTAGACAGACCCCCCACGGAGGGCACCCCTCTCCTTAGGGCCTATATCCCACATGTAGATAATTGACCAACATAAAACACAAACAAACAAACAAAGCGTCAGCAATGTCCTTCAAGGAAAGGTATGTGAAAAGCTTTTAGGAAAAGAGACTCGCTAGTGAGCAGAAGATTCACAGTTCGAACCGTGATGCTGGAATTTGAAGATTTCATACTAACTAGGGAACTGCAAGAAGTGTAAGTCACCGATTTTAACGATGTGTGTATCGTTGAAAAGATCTCATTATGAGGAGTAAAAAACTCAAAGGAACTACCCGTCTGAAACGAGTCGTTTTCGAGATATCTGACATTTTATGTAACGTAGCTAGTGCATACTTACTAAGGAATCGCAAAAAAATTTGTTCAGATTTTGACGAAAATGATATTGTTGGAAAGATCTTATCGTGAGGAGTAAAAAATTCAAAAGAACTACCCATCGGAAATAAGCCATTTTCGAGATATCCGATAATTTAAGCTACGTAGCTAGTACATATTGGGCTAGTGCACACCTAATAGAGGACCGCAAAAAAATGTTGCCTTGATTTTGACGAAAATGATGTCGTTGGAAAGATATCATTTTGAGAAGTTAAAAACTCAATGGAGCTACCCTTCTGAAATGAGTCGTATTCGAGATATCCAACAATTTATGTAACTTAATGCAGTTTTTCAGTAAGTGCGCATTAGCACGTGATACAAATTGTCGGATATCTTGAAAACGTTTCATTTCCAACGGGTGATTCCATTCAGTTTTTTAATCCTCGCGATAATATCTTTTCAGCGATACCACTTTCGTTAAAATCGAGAACAACTTTTTTGCGGCTTCCCAGTAAGTGTTCACTAGCTACGTGACATAAATTGTCGGATATATCTTGAAAACGGATCATTTCTGACGGGTAGTTCCAGTGAGTTTTTTACTCTTCACAATGAGATTTTTCGAACGATACCACTTTCGTCAGAATCGGTGACTTACACTTCTTGCAGTTCCCTAATAAGATAGAATTAAAAAAAAATCGTACTTTTTTGATTTAAGGTTTTATATTATTTTTTTTATCTCTAATATTCACACACACACACATATATATATTAATTACAATTTTCTTTCTATTTTAAAAACGAGCGATTTATTAATGATTCAGCATTTTAAATTTCGTTTAAACATTTTTTTTTCGTTTTTAAAAAATTTAAATTTTATTTATATCTTCGCTATTTTCTCTTTTATTTCGTGTTTTTAAATAGTTTTGCATTTTGCATTTTATTTAAATAATTTAATTTGAACACTTTTAATTTAATTAAAATAAATAACTTCCTTTTACTTTAAATTTATCGATGCTACAATCTATGTAAGAATTTAATAAGTTATAAATCAACAATTTGGATTTATTAATTAAAGGATAAGTTGTTTTAAAATATATATGAAAGGAAATATTCTGAGCGATCTGCGATCACACGTACCCACTTTTTTTTTATTACTGTTATGTCACTTTTAATATTTACTTAGGTATCATAGTAGGATTTAGATTATTATGACTTCGACACTGTCATCTGATTGCCGAAAACTAAAAATATACCTCATGCTCATTTTCAAGTAATAACCACTTAAAATGAATAATTCTTATTTTTTTTTCTAGCATGGAATTAGTTTAGGTATGGTGCATAAAATAATATAAATATATACAGGGTGCTTATAAAGCCCCGGACCCATTTTGATGTTTAATAACTCATAAAATAATAAAGATAGATTAAAATTAATAACATAAATGGTTAGATAGAATCAAAAGTTTCATGACCCTTGTCAATGAACTTCCACGTGTGCCCCCTTCGTCGCACGGAGAATATCAAGTCGATAGTTAATTTCACGCCAGGTAGCGGCAAGCATGTGGACATCCACAGAGGCTATTGCGATTGTAATTCTGGCTTTTAAGTCATCAATGTTCGACACTCTCCTCCTGTAAATATTGTCCTTTACAAATCCCCAAAGGGAGATGTAAAACATTGCAGAACATTGATGTCGAATATTGATGACGTAAAAGCCAGAATTACAACCGCAATAGCCTCTGTGGATGCAGACATGCTTGCTGCTACCTGACGAGAAATTGATACCGACTTTATGTTCTCCGTGCGACGAAGGGGGCACACGTGGAAGTTCATTGACAAGGGTCATGCAACTTTTTGAGTCTATCTAACTATTTATGTTATTAATTTTAATCTATCTTTATTATTTTATGAGTTATTAAAAATCAAAATGGATCCGGGAGTTTATAAACACCCGTGAAAGTAAGTTAACAACATTACAAAAAGCTTACATTTTACTCAACTATTTTCCAAGTGATAAAGTAGCCTAAATGTGGTTTTTCGCCATCCAAACCTAAATTTAAAAATAAAATATTCTGTTTTCGTTAAACTTCCCGTAAAGGGCCCCCAAAGGAGCCAGTCCGGGCCTGAAAGCAGTGCAAAGCAGACCTAGACAAGATCAGAAGGCGCTGGAAGAAATTTCCATTATAGACGGCTTCTGAACTTGGCAGTTACATTTGTTGGGAATTCATTTTTTCATAACTTTTTTTATTAATATTCAAGCTGGATTCTGTTTCATACATTTTCTTTTTCTACGATTTTTTAATTCAGAGTGGCGAGTGGTCAGGGAAAACCGGGAAAAACACAGTCAAGAAAAGAGAAAACTACCAGTATTTTCTTACACAAAATATTTCAAAAAACATAAAGAGATCATATAAATTGGATTTATCTTTAAACAAAATACTGGTATTTATCATCTACATTGACTGCGTTTCTATCTAACCACTCGCCACCCTGTAAAGAGTCCTTTTGACTAGTTTTTTCTTCACAGACAGTGTGTGTGTGTGTGTGGGGGGGGGGGGGAATACGGAATCAGAAACAAGTTAAGATTGAGGTAGATTGTTATCGTGGCTGGTATATACGTGATTATAGCATTTCACTGTATAAGGAAAGATTTCGTTATAAACAGGATCCATATTTACAGATTGGGTATAGTAAAAATAATTTTGCATGAGCAAAATGCTCAACTATTAGAGACATATTCAATCATAAGATGTAAATTATACAGTTATAATTCTCAGTTGAAAAATTCATTTTCCCGCGTCTAATAAGGATTAGAATCCTGAATGCGTTAGGTTGTCCACAGACCAAATTCGAAAATCATATTTCAAGTAATCCCAAAAGACCGTAGCAAGCAGGGAGATCACCAGGGATTAAGTCCCTCCCTAAAATTTTCATCTAGGTGTATCAAAAATGGCATAAAATGTACACTATGAAATTTCAGTACAAGTATCTGTTTTATTATTTTGTTTCATCTCTTTGTCCTATTTTTACATTTGTACTTTTAAGCGATCCAGAAAAGGAAATCGTTCTATTAAACGAAGAAAATGATATTAGAATTGCTGTAGTGCTAACTTTTTGGGAACGAAGATATTTTCAACGTTTCTTTCCACTTTCCTTGCGTGAGAAAGCGGACATCCTTGACCTGAGTGTAAGGTCAAGCTTGTGTCCGAGTGGTTGCATTGATTTGAGGTGCGGACGCATACAACTACATTTTGCGGTTAGAAGTCGGCGTGTTTAATGTTCACGGGCGGCGCGTTTTATGTAGAATGACTTCTCCATTTCAAGGAAGGAAAATTTTTAATCCAACTGTAGAACAGGGATATTTCTCTTAGGTAGGGTTGAGATGGTTATCTCGTGAACCAACGCGGTGAGCGGCCCATCTTATGTGTATGTATTTGAATAAAGATAACATAATAAAATGCACGTCGTCTTTATTTACGAAATAATAAAATTAATTCAAGATAGAATAGAATAGAAATTACAATATCAAGTGATTTAAAATATTAAATGAATATTATTTAACACAATATTATTTATATTTTCAACAACAGATGGCAGTTCTAGCAAAATTCCATTTGATTTCACCAGAAATTATTAAAAAATTACAGCTATACATTAACTCTTTGTTTAATATATAACACAATTAAACATTTTATTTACAATTTGGAATTTAAATTTCACTAAATGCTAGTTGTAATGTATAGCTATCAAATTTTTATCTATAGAAATACGGGTAGAAAATTCATTATCAAAAATAAGACGTTTTCCATAGGGAATTAATTTTTTTAATTGTTTCTTTCCCAACTTTTTATTCTGTTTTTCGGCTTTCACATAGTACGTTTCACATCCATACATAAAACATGTCCGCGCTATATCAAATTATGATGCAAAAATATGAATTTATGAATAAAATAATTACACAGTCGTGTAGTACACAATGTTAAAATGATACGTGTGTACACAGTGCCACTATGTGGCCACTTTAGCGTGAGGGTCAAGTTTGGTAGAGATATGCCTTAGGAGAAGTTTCTAGCATAGCTAAATATCCCTTTCCGTTCTTTTTACTGTTTCATTTTATCCCATAGGACATTTTTTTCTGTGTGTGTGTGGGGGGGGGGGGGGCGTTTCTCATGTTTTTTATGTAATTTGTCAATTGAAAGCTTGTGCTTCATACATTACAAAGCTAGCATAAAAAATTCTCTCCCATCATTCTGGGTCACGTTACGGACTCATAATGGTATAAAATTTAAATTTCTCAAACTTCGAGCTTTTCACCAAATCAGCATCTGAAAAAAATCGTGCCAATGTGGTGTGTGTATGACATCTGTGCCATATAAATATTCAGTCTTTTTTAAGTCCACTCCAGTGTTATATTTTTTCAGTGACAGTTTCTGCCCGGACAACGCCTGGCATGTCCGCTAGTACGAGTTAATTTTAGTGAAGATATTTACTTATTCTTAAGGGTGTATTCGAATAAATGATTTTCCACTTTCAACAGCTCGAAATTTTCCAATACATTTTCAGGCTTATTTTTTTAAGTAGAAATATGAAACTTGCCGAGAGAATTTTTGGAGTGATGTACAAGGTGCCGTGTGATGTTATTTTTCGCTGAATTAATATTAAGCTTAATTATTAATAATTAAGAATTTGATTTATAAGCAATTATTTTCTCAGCATGACTCTTTTTCTCGTTCGAAAATCTCCCGATTCGGAAAATTTGTTCCAAAACGCCGTTTTTGACAGCATTTTTTTTTCAACATTTTCTACATTTATCAAAAAATCAACAATCACGGCACCTAATGTAGTTTCTAAATAAGAGATTTTGAAAGTTTGGTGCATTTCAGATTAAAAATGAATATGAAAATAAATCTGAAAATAAGCAATTTTGATCAGAATACACCTTTAAATATTCACTGTACAAACATATGCGTACTTGTTACATATTATTACTAATATTTAAAAATGCTGTGATGAGCATTTAAGGCGCAACACTAGGCCAAGAGAAAGACCCGGATGATAATGTAAAGTCTATGGAGGCGTTCTTTTCAAATATTTCGTCCAAATTTTAATATTTTGAAATGATTTTTTTGCACAAGATAGCTGAGGACGATCCACAACCGGCCTATTTTAACTTTTTCAGTTTCGGTTTCAGATTTTTTTAAAAATTACTTTAACTTTCGAAACCGGTTCTGAAACTGAAACATCGTAATACAAAAATATATAAGCAAAATCGAAAAAGGTCAAACCTAGGCCGGTTCTGGATCGTCCTCAGCTATCTTGTGCAAAAAAATTCATGTAAAAATATTAAAATTTGAGCGAAATATTTGAAAAGAATGCTCCCATAGACTTTACATTATCATAAGGGTCTTTCTCTGTGCCTAGTGTGGAGTCTTAATTTGTTTTTAAGTATGAAAAAAGGTTTGACAAGTGCTTCTATTAATATTTGAACAAGAGGGAGGACAAGGGATACTTTCTTGGCTGCAACTCACATCAATGCCAACTTTGAAAAAATCCCATTTGTAGTACTTTAGTCGAACTTTCCATCACGCTTTACATGTTGACTGCACTACAATCAATTTCTCTGCATTTCTACTCCCCAGGCGTGCTTGGGATCACTACATTAGTGTGATACGCTACAGGAAATAGGCTTTTGGTACTATGTGGCCTACTCTTACACTCATGTTTAACAAGCTGCATCTTTACTGGGTACATCTTTACACTATACATTTTTAAAGTAATTATGACTGATTTGTTTTCATGGAAAAAGCGCAAATATGATTCTTTAAAAGTTGGCTTTGAAGTGAGTTGCAGCCAAGAAGAGATCCCTTGTCCTTCATCATGCTCAATTATTAATAGAAGCACTTGTCAAATCTTTTTTCATACTTAAAAAAAATAAATTTTTGGTGCTCATCAGAGCCTTTTTTTAGACTAGTCATTTAATTTTTTTTGATAAAAAGAAGGTTTTTTTTATATCTTGAAAAGCAGAAAAATTGCTGGCATCAAGATTTAATTGTTGTATTAGAAAAACAAGAAAGTATTTGCATTGTCATATAAAATGCATAATATCTGGAAAATAAACCAAGAAGTCGAATGAAAAAACTACACTGCATTCACAACTTTATTGAAAGAACAGAAACTGAAAGCTTTAAAATAAAAACAAACAATCATATTTAGACGTGATTTATTTAATTTCAATGAATTATGTTACATACATAACAATTTTTATATTCATTTAAAGTAGGAGGCAATGAATTAAAAAATTACATCAGCAACAAAAAGAAACAATGTTCAACTGGAGCACAAATTCGATTTTCTCAGCGTCCATTAAACATACAAAAATGAAAAAAAATCTAAATTAAGTTTTATCATGACGATTAAAATAAGACAAAAATGAAGTTAACCCTACAATGGGAGTGTTAGCTACAATTTGTTGAACTTTTCATCCTCATTCTTTTTCGTTAAAAGTTTAATAAAAAAACTACAGTAAACTACGATAATTTTTTAATGCTATCATTTTATCTGTCTAGTCGAGTTCCATCTTTTAACGAAAAAGTCATTGTCATAGGTCAACTGATTCGTCAGAAATTTCAAAAAGACGTTTGCATTTTCCATTTCTTAAACATATTATACCAAATGCTACTGAGTTTGCTAGGATTTATTCATTAAATAAGTCAGAAAATAAATGAATTTAAAAATAAAGATAAATATTAACCAATACGTGTTTGTTATTAGATCAGACAAAGAAGTTGGAAGAAATTTCAAAGGGGAGTATTTAGATGATAGATTATTTATTTTAAAATATTTTTTAACGAATTAAAAAAAAAGTTTTAAAATTTTGTGTGCTACAGAATAGAGGTTTTCAGGGGGAGAATTGATGATTTTTTTTTTTTAGGTGCGTTCGTAATCATAAAAATAATTAGCACCTATAGTCGTCGGTCAGTTCGTCAGTCAGTCCGTCTGTCCGCATATAACAGAGCAAAAACTACCCTGCGGAATCACTTGGAATTTAAAATATATAACTGTTCCATAATTTTGTTGAGTTATTTTAAATTTTATGAAAATCGGATGTATAGTTAAGTTACAGAGACAATCAAAAGCATTCTGATACATGACGGTCAATGGAAAAAAAAATTCAGGGGAATTTAAATGATGTTATACTCTTTCGAACATAATAGAATTTACATACAGTCGACTTTCGTTAATTCGAACTCGTCGGGACCACAAGAAATGTTCGAATTATCCGAAGTTCGAATTATAAAAAACATGTTTAATATGGTACTATTACAAAGGAATTGATGTTATGGTGATTTTTAAACTTATTTCGTCTGTTATCATTAGAATGTGACCTAATATTAAATTAGAATGTATAAGTATATACATTCTAATATAAAGTATAAAATAAAGAACTCGGGACCACAAGAAATGTTCGAATTATCCGAAGTTCGAATTATAAAAAACATGTTTAATATGGTACTATTACAAAGGAATTGACGTTATGGTGATTTTTAAACTTATTTCGTCTGTTATCATTAGAATGTGACCTAATATTAAATTAGAATGTATAAGTATATACATTCTAATATAAAGTATAAAATAAACTAATTAAAAGATTAGAAACAAACACGATGGAAGAAAAAATTAAAGCGTCACTGATAGACAGATGGGGCTCTAAGAAAGTGGATATCAAAGGCATTGTACTATATGTATACTCGTTTGGAACAATTTTCACAAAATTCAAAGAATGAAAGTTATTCAAATGACTTGAAATGATTTCAGATCTTTTCTTTAAAGAAAAGAAAAATGAAAAAATGGAATTCTCGTTAGTTCGAATTAAACGAAGTAAAGAGAAAATGAGTTCGAATTAATGAAAATTTTTAACGTTATTCTGCCATTGAAAATTTCGAGACTTCATGTTTAGTTCGAATTAACGAGAGTCGACTGTATATCCTAAGAAATATATATTAAAAAATACATTCTGCACAATCTATTGCGTTAAGAATATTTGTTATATATTTACAGGGCCACACAAAAGTATTCCATTACACAATTGTATAGATAGGAAACACTGTTTGAAACGCGTTTTAATACTGCTAAAAAAACATTTTATGAAATTGATATATGGTGCTGAGTTTTACTACAAGTTACTTCTTGTATAATAGAAAGCATTTAGTATCAACAGGGACACACAAAATATCTCGGCCACTATGCTATATCCAATGTACTGCATACTATTACACCGAGATCTGGATGTTTTTAAAAGAAAGCACCACATTTGCGACGTCTTAATGTGCAATTTCCAACTTGTTTTATGCAGGGATCGGGTGAAAAGTTGAAGATTCTTATTCCTGTATTAAACTTCTTCACTTTTACATTAAAGATAAAAATGTTTTGTCTTTTAATTTCATGTAAATCGTGATTATATGCTTCTCTTCCAAAATCAACTTTTTTTGCTTTTTGAAAAAAAAAAAAACGGCTTAACATCGACAATATAAGAAATGTAAACAAATAATAAACACTTTGCACTCCTATTCTACAGAAAGCATGCTTCAAGAAACCTCAGAAACTCATCAGGGTTCATACAGATTTCGGAAGAAAAAATCCAAGGAGTACATAAAAAATCCAAGGAGTCCAAAAAGTTTTAAGGATTTGTCACTTTAGTTGTTATCTATGTGGTATGCACTTGCATAGCCTCAATTCCGCAGAGATTCCACGAGAGGGGGGGGGGGGGGGTATCCGCAATCTTCAGATGAAATCAGCAATTTATCTGATATTTTAGCAAAATTGGCGAATTATTGAGATTATTTGTCGAAATCGGCATTTCCCGTGTTTTTTTTCTTTTTTTTATGAAATTGACATTTTTTCAACGATTTTCAGATAAAATTTGCATTTTTACACGATTTTTTCTCGAAAACGGCATTTTATACCCACAATCTTTTGATGAAATCTTTTTTTTTTCCCAAAGATGCTTTGACTAAATATTTGTAAGTGATATTTTATTGAAAACGGCGGTTTTCCCCGCGATCTTTTAACAAAGTTAGCATTTTATCTGCGATATTTGATGAAATTGTCCTTTTTAACCGTGATCCGCACAGGAAATTAGCGTTTTTCAGCGATTTTTTCACAAAGTTCGTTGACAAAAACATTGACGAAATCGTCATTTTCCCACAAAATTTACATTTCTCCACTATTGTTTCGAGAATCATCCCTGAATTAACCGTTATCAGAAAAATTGAGCATGATAAATCATATTATGAAGAAGAAATCCAGGTTGTATATCTAGCTGTAAAGGAATTAAACAGTATAATCACTTTTTGAAATTAGAAGCTTAGAGGTATGTCTGGATTATTCTTTTCACTTTTCTTTCCCTTATGGCCGTGAAAAGTAAATAACTTTGGTGGCTATTACTATCATCCCAACCAGTCATTGCTGTGTTTTTGATGAATGACGTGCATAGAGGGTTTAACGTGCGCTTTACAATCACAATTTTTTTTGGGGGGGGGAGGGGGGGAGCAATATTGCTTGCGTGCAAAACCGCCGCTGGACTTGAAAAATCTTGTCCTTGGATCTTCTAAAATTCTGGGTCCCTTTTTACCAAAAGCGGGTCCCCACTAACTAGTCATTATTTTAAATGCAAAAATTGAACTTGTTCATTTGCAAATGAAAAATAAAATGCAATAATTATTGCTTAAATAATAAATAATTGAAACCAATAATATATTTTTTAAACTACTAAGAGAAATTTTCTTTGTTTAAAAATAAATGTGCAAGATACAAATTTTACTATAAAATATTAAAGATTTGAATGTAAAAGATAACAAGTATCACTATTGTTTGCATTTTTTTTTAAAAAAACGGGGGCAAGACTGATTTATTAAAAAAGGCATTTTTGCTGAAAAAAAGAATACTTTTGTTGAGTATAGTGATTTAACTTTTTGTTTAATGAATGGGTGTCTTTCTGAGTCACATTTATTCAGAAAGACTTGGAGCAGTCAAAAACCGATTGTGAAGCAGGAAAATCCGTTTTTTAACAGGAAAAAAAAAAAAAAAAAAAAAAATTTTTTTTTTTTTTTTGCCAGAAAATTAGTTTTTGGAACAGAAAAATTCACTACCGGCATTAACTCTTTTTTTTTTTTTAATTTCCCCTAATGGCTCTATGACAAAATTTGAGTTCTTTCACGATCTTCTGACGAAATTTGCCGTTTTCAGCGATTTTTAGATGAAGTTTGTCGTTTTTCGCGATGTTTTTTCAGGAAATCTGCCATTTTTTTAGATTTTATGACGAAATTAGCCATTTCTTCGCGAATCTTTTGAATAAATCTATCTTTTTTGAGATTTTTTGACAAATCTATCATTTTATCGCGATTTTTTGACGAAATCTGTCGTTTTATCGCGATTTTTTGAAAAAATCTGTCGTTTTTTCGCAACTTTTTGAGAAATTTTGCCGTTTTTTCGAGATTTGTGACAAAATTAGCCATTTTTTCGCAAATTGTGACGAAATATGTCGTTTTATCGGATTTTTTTTGACAAAGTATGCCGCTTTTTCCGAATTTTTTGACAATATTTGCCGTTTTATCGCGATTTTTTTGACGAAATCTGTTGTTTTTCGTGAATGCTTTGACAAATTTTGCCGTTTTATCGCGATTTTTAGACGAAAATTGTCGTTTTTTCGCGATCTTTTGAGGAAATCTGCCGTTTTTTTTCGAAATTTTTTGAGGAAATTAGCCATTTTTTGCGAATTCTTTGACGAAATTTATCGAAAAATAGTCGTTATTTCGCATTTTTTTAAATAAAAGTCGCCATTTTTGCGATTTTTTAACGAAATTACGCGTCCCACGGGACGCGTAATAGCTTATTTTTCCGCGTCCCGTCGCCGATTTTTTGCGTATTTTACGCACTATATCGCGTCCGCGGCATCTCTGAAAGCAATACAATTTAAGGAGTTTCTAAGGAGTATTTTGTTTATCTAAGTAGTTCTAAGAACTACTTTGGAACGTTTTCATTTCTAAGTAGCTTCTAAGGAGTCCAAGGAGTCTGTGCGAACCCTGCTCATACTCATTTCATTCAATAATTTCTTCAAATAATGCAAAATAAAACCACAAACGATTTTCCACACAACCATATTATGACATGGAATTATTCTGTGCATTCCTCTGAACGAATTACAAATGCTACAGTCAATCAGGGTAACTTTGACTTATCAGTATAACTTTGGTTCAAGAGAAAAAGAAGATTAAATCTACTACATCACTTGAGTCAACAGCAAAATTTGGTTCTGAAAATATAGATAGATGCACTAGTGTGAGTTTGGCAACTCATTGGAAATAATTCGCCAAGTTTCCACCACTTCAGATTGGACCAAAGTTCCATTAAAGTGGAGCAAAGTTACCCTGATTTGGCACGAAGTTAACCGGATTACATAATTCACTTTCAATAACAAATGTGGCATAGTAAACCTCAGTATCATACATCAATTATACATGTAAATTTCAAAGCGTTAAATAATAGTCACATGGGTATTAGCTATATCAAAGTCATAAATATTTGTTAAATATGATAGAAAGCTTTAGAAATTGAGAATGTCTGAGATAAGATTTCAATTTTTTTTCATCAATTTTTATTGACATTCAAAACTTACACCAGACTTATTTTTATGAACTAACAAACAGAATATGCGATCTTGAAATGAAGGAACTTAAAAGATTACTTAAGCTATCAGTAAGAGCATTACAATTAAATTCGAATACTTTTTTTAAATATAAGCCTGATGAGAAAAGCATAGTTTAAAAACTCCTTTACCAACCTTTACTTATATTTCAAATATCATCAGACTGTTGATACCTTTTAAAATAACAACCAGTGTATCTAACACAACATATTTTTTTTCAATGTGAGCCATACTCTTTACAAAACTAATATTTTCAGATTAATTATTTATAAGACAATCAACTTTACCATCAAAGAACTTTAATGTGGGAAATTGGGTTTAATAAAAGTTTTTTTAATTTAAATATAACCAATCATTATAAAATTTCACAAGCTTATAAGTGTAAAAAAAGTAGACATTTTAAAATATTTTTCAGCTAATATAAAGTATGATAAAAATAAAATTGAGTTTGCCAGGGCTTCTGGCTCTTCTTCTGTTGATTTACAAGCTTATATAGGCAAACTTTTGTTGGTCACTCTTTTTTTCTGCCCACTGGAATGAATAGAAAGAAATATTTTTTCTTTCTGGAAAATGCTATGTTTAGTTAGCTGTAATTAACAAATTTTAGGAGAAAAATTTAACATTTACACAGCTTTATTGGAATTTTTTTTCTATATCCCACATAAAATTTTCCTGCCACTATGAATTAACAGATACTTCCTTGAACCAATCTTTTGACACATATCTCTCTCACAAAAGGTTTCTCTCCAGTAGGAATAAAAAAAACGTTTGCTTAAAGCCTATATCCGAGAAAATTTCTTATTGCATATCTCACACTCAAAAGCTTTGTCACCATTATGAAATAACAGATGCTTTAATTATTCATATTTTTCAGAGAATTTGTTTCATATCTCACATACAAGAGATTTCTCAACATTGTGAATTAAGAGATGCTTGGTTAAATCACTCTTTTTAGAAAATTTTTTGCTGCATACCTCACACACAAAAGGTTTTTCACCGGTATGAATTAACAGATGAGATCTTAAAGAACTGTTTTGAGAGAATTTCTTATTGCATATCGCACAAACAAATGGTTTATCACCAGTATGAATTAACATATGGCTGCTTAAATGACCCTTTAGAGAGAATTTCTTGTTGCATATCTTACACTTAAAAGGTTTCTCACCAGTATGAATTAACAGATGCTGGCAATTACATTTCAGAGAGAATTTCTTGTTGCATATATTACACACAAACGGTTTCTCGCCAGAATGAGTTAACAGATGTCTGCTTAAACTGCCCTTTCCAGAGAATTTCTTGTTGCATATATCACACACAAACGGTTTCTCCCCAGTATGAATTAAGAGATGGTTGCTTAAATGGCCCTTTCGAGAGAATTTTTTATTACAAATTTCACACACAAACGGTTTTTCACCAGTATGAATTAAGAGATGGCTGCTTAAATGGTCCTTTCGAGAGAATTTTTCATTACAAATTTCACACACAAACGGTTTGTCACCAGTATGAATTAAGAGATGGCTGCTTAAATGACTCTTTCCAGAGAATTTTTTATTACAAATTTCACACACAAACGGTTTCTCACCAGTATGAATAACAGATGTTTGTTTAAAACGAATTTTCGAGAGAATTTTTTATTACAAATTTCACACTCAAACGGTTTCTCATCAGTATGAATTAAGAGATGGCTGCTTAAATGGCCCTTTTGAGAGAATTTTTTATTACAAATTTCACAAACAAATGATTTCTCACCAGTATGAATTAACAGATGTTTGTTTAAATTGCCCTTATGAAAGAATTCTTTGTTGCATACCTCACACAAAAAAGACTGTTTTGGGAGAAATTCTTGCATAACTCACAAATAAAAGATTTTCCTGTCTTCGAGTTAGAAGCTTCTTTTTCAAAAACGCTCTACTAAAAAATAAATTGCTGCATTTTTTTCACACATTCAAGATATTGTTACTGATATGATGTGTCAGATGAAATGTTTTAAGCATCTGCAATAAAATAAAATGAATTAATACAAGTTTTTACATTTCATTAAAAAACAAAACAAAACAAAGTAATAAACTTATCACAAAAATTTAAAATCAATGTAGAAAATAAATTGTATTAAAATTTCTACCATAGACTTTAAAAGGACAGTAAACCCCCCAATTATCTGAAGTTAGTGGAATCAAAGGTGTGCCAGTAACTAATGTAAGTATCCTAACAGTGTAAAGATTAAATAATAAATAAAATAAATAGCAACAGTTCAAAAATAAATGACTTATTTTAAATAAAATATAAAGTAAAATTAAGGAGAAAATAGAATAACTTAATATTATCTAAAGATACGAAGATACATTTTGCAAAGTATAGAAGAAAAATAAATTATTTTTGTGGCGATTGAATTTTAATATGTATTTAGTAAGAAATTTTCTGGGTTTCGGATTTTTTTAATCTAATGTTAATGCTTATTGCTAAAACATTCTGTATCATTTAATATAACTTCCACTGCAATTAAATAATATAAACAGCGTCGTAGCCAATTTGACATCGGGGACTCACCCACCCCAAACAAATATCTGGGTTTCTGAATTATGCATTCAACAACACACAAAACTACTAAGACGGAATCACAAAGAACACATGAAATATTCCATTTTAGACAGTTGTTAAATGGTATAATCTTAAACGACATAATTCAAAGTTATATCTTTTGCCAAGGCTATGCATTTTTCTTCTTTTAGACAAATTTTCAACATAAACATGTTTTGTTTTAACTGTGTCCTTTAAAACTATTATAATGTATTCTCTCTGAAGTGCTGATTTTTATATGAAATTTCTGCATCAGCCAATTAATCTGAGTAAAAATGAGTTAATGTAATTCATGATATTTATTAAAATAAATAGTTTTCTCTTTTTCTGTTATCATCAGCTGTTTGCAAATAGCCGACTTAGCAGAACGCGAGTTTACGTCTCTGCACGAGCCCAAAGCCAATAGAACGACAAAGAATCGAGAAAACTATACAAAAAACACTATGCTATCACAATGCTCTTTTCTCACGAAATATTTCCAAATTCAAGGAAGATCTGTCACTAATAGCCTTAACCATAGATAAAACATTGGTTTAATTCTGCATATAACTTTATACACTTTATGATGTAAAAAAAAATGAAAATGGCAGGGACATTGTCATTATAGTACACTCTTCCGGCGAATTTTTTTCAAAATCTGGGAGGGTCTGCTGACCATAGTCAAACTCTCATACAAAATATTTGGTTAAATTCCAGGCAACTTTCGTATATTTTTAGGTGGTAAATATTGAAAATGGCACAAAAATCGCTATTACAACACTCCCTTTAGGCAGATTTATTTCAATTTCAAGGAGAAGACCAACTAACCATAGCCAAAAACTTACATAAAAAATTTTGTTCGATTCTATGCATAAATTTATACACTTTTAGTCGGTAAAATAGAGAAAATGGCACAAAAATCGCTATTGCAGCGCCCCATTTTGGTGGAATATTTCAAAAGTGATGGAGGACCTGCTTGCTACAACCAAAAACATTCACAAAAGGTTTGATTCAATTAAATGCATACAATCTTCATACACTTTTTTATATTAGAATGGCAACATACAGACAGACAGACAAACAGACATGTTGTAAAAATGTCTTTTTTGGAATCTGACACTTGGAACTGTTTGTAAATTCACTGGTAAAAATTTCGATTTCAATATTTTCTTCTATTGAAGATAGAAAAAAGTACAAATATCATTCAAATCTATGCATATCTTCCTACACTTTTTGATGGTGCAATGACGACATATGGACAAAAATACATTTTGTAAAAACATGCTTTTTCTAATCCCTTAATCACCCCTAAAATGTCTAAATCCATCCAAAAGTGGAAGTCGAAAAACATTTCGATTTCTTAATTTTGATACTTTCTTTTATTTAAGATAGAAGAAAGTATAGTCAAGGATCGATAATCCGAAATTTTCTATAACTCGCATTACTTTACAAATGGTAACAATGAAATAAACAGTTAAGTAAATGTACAAATTCATGATCCAAAAATAATTTTTTGAAACAAATAATAAAAAATAATAAAACATCTCTTTTTATTAAATATAACTCTTTTATTTTATTAACAGTAAAAAGCAAACTATCATGGGACCTATGAAATAGTTTTTATTTATATGCACATATATATAAAATTTTTAATAACGGGCATTTTTTGAGACAGCATATTAAATTAATTATTAAATTTCATATTTATTTTTTCATGTTATACTGATTATAGAATTAAAATGCTGCCTAGGAATAATACTCTATAGTCCACAATATTCCATAATCCGCATAACCTTTAGTCCCAACTTGTGCAGATTATAGAACATTGACTGTAAAAAGTATATTTATATGAATGTGGCAAAACTTGTAAAAAAATTAATTTGTCTGTAATAGAAGGCTGCATGGAAAAATTCATTAGTCCCATCTAAAAGAATACCACATAACACCACACGTTAACAAAATAATCTGTTTAAAATTTGCGATTTCATCTTGGCAGTTTTTACTAAATATATAAAACATGAATGAAAATTCTGGATCCCTCCCAAAAAGTAATCCTGGCTATACTACAGAAAATAACAATATTTATTTCAATCATTTATTTTGCTTTTTTTTAGCATGTTTAAAGCTCCCTATAGTCGTTTCTAGGTATGAAAATATGTATTTTTGTTAGGAATACAACTATAAATCATATAATATGTATTTTTTAAATAATAATGGGGGAGGAGTGAGGTTGAAATTAAATTAAAAGAAAATAGTATTGCGGAGGGAGCTTATTCTTCTTTTATAAACTGTTTCCCATTTAAAACTTACGAGAGAGTTATTTTACATGCGTCACAAACAAAAAAACTGCATATTAAATTTTCGAAACTTATTGCATGTATACTTCAATTTATAGATTTTTTTAAAAATCAATAATAAATTATACCATAATTTTACAGTGGAAGTAATAAAAACATAGTTCATTGCACGTGAATACATTTACACCTTTACTCACATTAAATCAAATTTAGTATTAATTGCATTTGTAATGTCTTATTAAAATATATATGTAAAGCATATTTAGAAACATAAATTACTGAAAATACATTTTTAATTCTAATATAACACTGTACAAAAACAAAGCAACATGCAACTACCTTATCTTTTAGTAAATGACATACTTATATAAATGTCTTGATTATTTATTCTTATATTTTGCATGATACCAAACTATTATACAATTAGAACACTGTAATTAGGGAAGAATTCCATACCCAGTTGTGCTTATTTTTGCCGATAAATGTTTCGATGTAGTTGTTGCCTTCTTCAACATTTGAGGTTGTTTTTTTATTACTTGATGCTACTAGTGGATAAATAATAATTTTGTTTTATTTCATTAGAGTCATTTTTTCCAAATTTATAATTTTTCGGGGGGTTTTCCAGAGATATTTATTTGCAGATGTAAGCATTTGTAATATTTGTATTATGTTTTAATTTCACATGCATAATAAAGATATAAAATATGAAATGCATAAAATAATAAACAAATACAAAAGTATACAGTATTATATGCGTGTATATAATACTGTATATATATATGCATTTATATACTAAGTTATAACAACAAATGGGGAATAAGTATACAACAAGTGTTATAAATAGTACACCAGTCAGATGAACTGTTTTGTTGTTATCTGTACATTAAAAAAAACAGAACCATTAAAAGATCTTTCCTGTGTCTGCCACAGACATTATACTCATAAACTATGGATTGAGGAAAGTTCAAACAAGGCTTGAAGTAATAAAGGCTGCTGACAAACCTATTTAGACCACACGATCAGGCGGGAGGAAAGTGGGCCGTAAAACCAAGTATTTTTTTAACGAAAAGCCAGACCAATAAATTTACTTTAATGAAACTTTTGATGCATTTTATATAACACTAGATTTTTATAGATCAATCATGAAGGATAACCATTTGCTTTTGTTAGACTATTTTCTCACAGTGATACAGTTAACTTTCTCACTGCCGCGAACTGATATATCAGTTCTTTAAGCTACAGGCTCCATTACAATACAGTTGATTCCATGAAATCTGCAACACTAAAATCGGCAACACTCTGTACATAATTTACGAATATAAACAGTGAAACCTTGCGTTCAGATAGAGATATAAAATTTGACGTTTTTATTTTCATATCAATTCTATACCAATTTTTATTCATAATTTTTTTATTATTATTGAATTCATGTTTTTCATGAAGGAAGGAGAAATTTGTTTTTGAAAAAATTCAAGATATTGCTGATATCAATGATAATCGTAATCTTACCGAATCTTTTTATGTATTAATCAAGCTTTTTTGGTTATTAAGTGTGGCTAAACTTGAAATAAAACTTCCTTATTTTATGATTTGGATGTGAATTAGTAATGTTCCTTTATGATGCAAATTTCATTGAATAATTTTGGAAAAATGCAGTTCATCTTTATAATGAATGTTTAATCATACATTATCGATTATTAGCTTGATCTTTGCGTTTAATACTTTAAGCATTTTAAAAATTATCTAAATTTTTATTATTTTACTTTTTTACCTATTTTATATATTATTATATTGTAAGCTTTCATTATATTCTCATCTGCATTAATTATTACGTTCAAATTACTGTTTAAAAAATATAAACAAAACAATGACCAGAAATCTACAAAATTCAAAATTCTGCACAACCTCTGGTCCCAATCTGTGCAGATTTGAGAGAGTCGACTGTATTAATATATTGTATACAAAACAGTCACCAAAGTACAGAGATGTTGAATCCGAAAGCATAAACGATAATTACAATTTTTTGACTGCCATTAATTTCCTTTTGTCAAATGATGACTGTAAATAATCAAAACTTCATTATTGGGTTCAAAAATGCTCTAATTATCCTTGAATTTTCTTTTAATAAATTTTATTGCATACATAGAATAATAGTATGAAGAAATATTGAAATCAAATTATACACATACGTACAATATAAAAATTCCTTTTACCTTGATAATTTCTGATCATCGTACTTAAACTGGAAAGATGATCCTATAACCATTTATGCGTGCCTTTTCATAAAAACAACATAATTCTTCAATAAAACTTAAGGCACGCACGACTCAAAAAATATAAACATTCTCTCTAAAAAATTCTTTTTCATTCCATCAAAAATTGATGCCAACTTTTTTTTCTAAACTTTTAACTCATCTCAAAAGATTTAAAAAAATGTAAAAGTCAAGCAGACGAAAAATACAGCTTCGCTGCCATAGCAACGAGTCGCTTCTTATAAATAAAATAAATATCACAGTAGCAAAATTTGCAAACGATTTTCTGTGAATAAACTGATATACTAATTTATCAATTCCTAACATACTCCCACCTTTAATTTAGGCGGAAGCCAAATTAAACTTAAGATCACTTTTGATCAAACTAAACCCTAATTCAAAATAAAAAATATGTAAATAAATAAAGATAATAACTAAACAATAATAAAATAATAATGAAACGTTTAGAGTTCTAGAAAAGTTATTTCAGAGTTTTAGAAAAGTCATTTCAGAGTTCTAGAAAAAGTCATTTCAAAAGTCTCTTTACTAATCTGCCACTTCTAGATGTACTGTTTCTCATCATCCACTCCACCAAGCTGCTGCTGGATGGATGACTAATAGGGCACAGTTCTTTCAATTAATAGGAAACAATTCTTTCGAAGAAACTATTGCCTTCCAATACAATGATTTTAAAAGGTTATTGGTTCCTCTAAAATTTGAGCCATTATCAGAGTATATAGTAGTCGGCCTTCCTCTCCTGCATATAAATCTTCGAAGTGATTGAATGAATCCTTCTGTTGAGAGACTGGATACAAGTTCCAAATGTATTGCCCTATATACTGCACATGTAAAAAGTACAACCCAAACTTTGGATGTTTGCTTTACGAAAAGAGGGCCAAAAAGATCAGCTCCAACAACTTCAAAAACTTTGGAATCCCTGACTCGATCTAGAGGTAGGTGGATTGGAGGTATAGTATATGGTTTTGCAGAGTATCTTTTGCATCTGTAACACTTAGACAATTGACTTCTAATGCAGCGTCTAGAAGAAATTATTCAATATTTTTCTCTCAAAATGGATTCAACTGTTTGAAGTCCAGCATGACAATTCTTCAAATGACATTCTTGAATCAGACAATTCACTACATGATGTTTCGATGGTAATAAAATTGGATTACTGAAAGAAAACTCGTCATCCCGCTCTAATATCTTTGTTTTTACTCTCAACAATCCTTCTTGATCTTTCATAACCTTTAATCCTTTTATTGCATCAGTAGTATTACCAAAACTTTCAGATTGTATTATTGACCAGAGCGACCTTTCCGCATCTTCCTTTTCTTCAATTGACAATTCTGATGGAAAACATATATTTCGATATCTGCACTTCATTATGAATCTCTTTACCCAACATACGACATTAATAAATCTATCAAATTTTGAAATTCCACTATATATCATTAATTTATGTGAATTAGAACATAAAAGATTAGGTACTGCAGTTTTCTTCTTTTCCATCATTACTAATTCTTCGTTGGGGCTTGTTTCTGAATGTGGCCAATTTTCTTCTGATAACTTCAACCATTCTGGTCCCTCCCACCATCTCATCTTCAGAAGCTGTTTAGGACTACATCCGCGAGAAGGCAGATCAGCAGGGTTGAGATGACCAGGTACGAAGTTCCATTGTTGAGATTCGGAAAATTTACAAATTTCTCTAACTCTATTGCCTACAAACGTTCCCCATTGATCATTTCTTCGAATCCAAGCGAGAGCAGTCGAAGAGTCGGTCCAATACTTTACTGGTATGGAAATACAATTAAAGGCTTTCAAAACAAATTTAGTCAACCTTATTCCTAAAATACAAGCAAGAAGCTCTAAACGTGGTATGGTTATATTTTTCTTTGGTGCAAGACGAGACTTAGCTCCTAAAAGTTGTACAAAGACTGCGTCTTTATCTTCACAACGTAAGAAAACTGCTGTTGCATAAGCTCTGGTACTTGCATCACAAAATGTATGAATAGACCATTTTTCTTTACAACCATAGCCTACAGGTCTATTTATCTTCACGTCATTTAAATACTTGAGTTCGCTATACCATTTTTGAAAATTATTCCGGATTTCTTCTGGAAGTGGAGCATCCCAATCTAATTTCGTCGACCAGACGTCTTGAATTATCAGTTTGGCTGACAACAATGCTGGGGCTAAAAATCCTATTGGATCGAAGATCCCCTGGGTTACAGCTAATATCTTTCTTTCGACAGATTTTCTATCTCATCACTAAATTTATGAGCGATCTTCAAACTATCCTCCATTAGGTCCCACTTCAACCCTAAAACCGGAACTATCGTGGTTACATTTTTGCTGAGCATCTTTTTTTCGCTAAGGAAACTGCTGTCTTCACTTTTAATTGGTCCGAATTCCCACATTCTTAATTCCATTTTCGCATCAGCCATAATATCTGTTTATTTTCTTCATCAACATTATTCAAATGATATCTTATAACTGCACATAGCAAAAATGGGCTACAAGTTTCTCCAAAAACTACTCTATAGTGTTGATAAACTTGAAATTCGTCAGGACTCTTCCACCACAAAAATCGTAAGAAATGCCGATCTGATTCTTTGACTTCAATTTGAAGAAATGCTCTTCTTATATCGACAACTACCCAATAGCTTTCCCACGAAATCTTATTAACACTGCAGGAATTTGTTCGATGAGGTTTGGTCCTTTAAAGAGACAATCATTTAAAGAAGGAGACCTCCCTACCTTACACGATGCATCAAAAACTGGTCGAACACTTGTAGTAAGACTATCTGGTTTGATGACGGGATGATGAGGTAAAAAATGTCCTGGAATCTTGAGTGTTTCATCTGGTACTTTACTGATAACACCTTCTTCTTCCCATTCACAAAAAACTTTAGCATATTCTTCAAACATTTTCATTGATTTTAATTTCTTTTTTGACTTTATCAATCTTCGTTCAGCTATGTGTCTATTTGAGGGAATCTCACGTTTGCCGTAAATCCAAAGAAGACTTACAATATAGCGACCTTCTATATTTCTATCAACTTATTTTATAAAATTATCATGAGCGAGTTCTTCTTCTGCTTTAGACAAAGTTTGACAGGGATCTGTTATACCGATTGTCTCTAACTTCCATAATTCTGGAATCTTCATATCTTTTAAAGCTAGGTTCGTGATAAGCATATTTCCATAATTTAGACAAGACTGTGACGTTCTTTCTAAACGACCACAAAGTGTCCATCCAAACTTCGTCTCTATTGCTGTAAGACCGCTCTTTAACTGTTTTACTCGACCTGTAAGAGGTTGTCCGTAATAATCGCTTCCAATCAAAATTTCAATTTTTGGACTTCCTGTTCCTAAATCTGTTATCCATAGTTTATTTTGTTTAAGCTCTTTAATTACTGATTCTTTCGGTATCGGAGGAATATTATTACAAATTATATCTTGATCCAAAAGTTCTAAGACTTCTTTGGTTTGTTTCTGTCTATCAGAAAAACTTAAGTCAACTTGGAATTTATTGTGAGATTTAGCTTCTGTTTGCGTACCACCAAACAATGTATGCACAATAGCTTCAGAAGAAATGGGATGTAAACCTAACTCTTCAGCTGAACCTTTTAAAATATAGCTCTTTTGCGACCCACAATCAAGTAACGCTCGGACATTCTCTGTTATTCGACCTTTAATAACTAATTCTGAAGTCATAAGAGCTACTTCAGCACAACACTGCTTATTTGCTATAGTGCTTTGAATTATTTCTGGGGTCTTAGATGTATTTTCTGGTTCTTTACACATTGAAATTTCAGGGCATAATAACTCGGTATGGGGTTTAGAACAAACGTGGCAACGAATAAAAACTTTGCAAACTTTAGCGTGATGACCAAAACGAAGACATTTTAAACAGCAATTTTTATTCTTAATTTTGGTCTTCCGTTCATTAAAGGAAAGAGATCTAGCCCTAACACAGTCCTTACTTTCATGAGGTTTACTGCAAAATAAACAAAGGCGTTCTTTTGCGCTAAATAGCCCTGCCGCAGTAGGTATTTTACTTTCTGCTTTTCTTAACTTTTCTTTAGGTTTGTCTTTAGAGCCCAGCTCTATAAAACTCGATTTGGCTAATTTGAATCTTTCCTCGTTTGTAACTTCTTGTTTCAGAAATTCCATCAAACTTACTATATTTGCTTTTGTTGACAATGCATTATTATTACTAACAACGTTTGATGTGATTGAAATATTACATCGCTGCCATGCTTTTAATATATCTTCCGATAAGCTAGATTCTATCATGGGATAGAGCCAAGCCGAATTGCTTTCTAAACTTAAACCCATTGATTCTAACGATCTTAAATATGCCTCGACTTTCGTGAATAAATCTGATAAGGGAAGTTTATCTTTGCCGTGCGCCTGTACATTAGCTACAATCAATTTCAGGAATTCTCTTACGTACACTTCTATTAGTAAATCTTTATTCCCAAAACGCTCTTGAAATGCCTTGACAGCTTTGGGGTAATTAACTGCGGTCATTGGATAGCTCTCTAACAAACGCCTGGCACTGGTTCCAGGTTCTACAGATTGGATAAGATACTGAAATTTGTCACTATTATCCAAATCTATGTCTTCATGAATTTTCTGAAACTGGGACCAAAATGAAAGATAATTTATTAACTGCGAATCGAATGGCTTAATATTTAGTTTAGGTAATTTATAATGCTTTGATTTGGAATAACCGTAATCTGTGCTTTTTTCACTATTATCTTGATTACGTTTATTTTTATCCAATGCTTCACTAACTTTACGCTTAATGGTAATAAATTGATCTGAATAACTTTCATTTTCCACTATTTCATTTTCAATAGCCTCTTCGTCGCATTCATCATCATCTAGCATGAGTTCAATTATAGCTTCATCAATAGATTTAATTTCATGAATCAAATTTTCTAATTTACTAAAACCGTCTGAAATTTTACTCTTATCTAATGACTCGCTGTTAATTTCTTCATTCAAAACATTTAAAGTTCTGGTAAATGACGAACGTAGCGGTGTACGCTTTTTCTTTAGCTTATTCATCTTAGAAAAATTAAGTAGTAATGCACAGCTTATGAAAACACTATACGCTATAAAAACAATTCAATATTTCAACATTAATGTTAAAATGTCCCTGTTCGTTGCGCCAGATTTGTTTTGTAAACAATCAAAACTTATTTCGGTTCAAAAATCTTCTAAATATTCTTGAATTTTCTTTTAATAAATTTTATTGCATACGTAGAATAATAGCAGGAAGAAATATTGAATTCAAATTATTTACATAATATGTACAAAATGTATAATATGTACAAAATATAAATGCTTTTTACCTTGATAATTTCTGATCATAATACTTAAATTGGAGAGATGATCATATATCCATTTATGCGTGCCTTTTCATAAAAATATCATAATTCTTCCACAAAACTTAAGACACGCACGACACAAAAAAATATAAACATTCTCTCTAAAAAATTATTTTTCATTCCATCAAAAATTGATGCCAACTTTTTTATCTAAACTTTTAACTCATCTCGTAAGATAAAAAACATAAAAGCAAAGCAGACGAAAAAACAGCTTCGCTTCCATAGCAACGAGTCGCGTCTTATAAATAAATTAAATATCACAATAGCAAATTTGCAAACGATTTTCTGTGAATAAACCGATATATTAATTTATGAATTCCTAACAAGTTGCTCGTGATGTGTGACACATGACGTAAACGTACTAATAGGAGTGGCAGCCGATTTTTATGTTACATTTCCTTAGCCTTTTGGCAACACGTTTCTATTAACAACAAACGTTTCTCAATTTATCTTATTCAAAAATTGCGATCTCAATCATTTAGATGAAACAAAGACCTAGGAAACAATTTTATACAGTAAAAATTGTCCTGCCAACCGAATTACAAATATTTCCCACGGAGTAAGAGTTTCTTACTAAATGGCCAACTATACGCTACTGATTAGTTTGATTAAATATCGGTCATCATAAACAATAAAAGTGATGTAGATCGCAAATTCGTTTCATAACTTGCAGGGATACAAAATCAAAATAATGTCTGAAAGAAAAAGTATTATTTTTAACGCTGCAGAATTTAAAATGCATATTATTAAATAAAAAGAGAGATGGTGAAAAGCTTTAAGAACAGCAATTCTTATAGATTTATCTGTATTCACAAAATATTCAACGTTTTAAATATAAGATACAATGAAAAAATATTTGCATTTTTTAATTGCAGTTATTTTAAAATTATTATTTTATTGCAATTATCATTTGAATAAAGCAATCAAATAAATAGGGTGGTTTATTAATACTACATCCTTGTGTAATCCGGTGCGGATTATCTGCTAAAACTATTTTATAAAGTCTAAAAATTGCGGTTGTGGATTATACGCTGGCGCGGATTTTAGGCCGGAAATTACGGTAATATTTGCCGATAAATTTCATTTTTTGAGTATTACAAAAGGCTAAAACTCACAAAAATAGATATTGAAATTAGATAATATCAAATAGCAAATTATGGTAGTGATAATAAACATTTTGATTACTAACTTGGAAAAAAATCCTTACGGCATAAGATTTTTCACTACTGTGAATTAACAGATGCCTGCTTAAATCACCATTTAAAAATAATTTCTCAATGCATGTTTCACACATATAAGATTTGTCATCAGTGTAAAATTAAAAAAAATGCCTGCTTAAATATCTTTTACAAGACTTCTTGTTTTGTATCTCACATAAAGGATTTTTCACTAGTATGAAGTAACAGGTGGACGCTTAAAGTACTTTTAAGAGAATTGCTTGTTGTGCAATTCGCATAAAAAAGTTTACTCAACTCAATGTATATTAATATTTGGATTACAATTTTTTTTTATTTCTTGTTTATTTCATTCAAAATGTTGCTCACAATTATTAACAGAGAACAGACCTATGCTGAAATTACTCTTTTACAAAAGTTTCTTCATGAATTACATTAGATACAAAAGGTTTTTCACGAGAATGAATTAACAGATGATTGGTTAAATCACTTTTCTGAGAGAATTTCTTGTTGCATATCTTTCACACAAAAGGTTTTTTGCCAGTGTGAATTAACAGATGTTTGCTTAAATTACTCTTTTCATTGAATTTCTTGTTGCATAGCTCGCAAACAAAAGGTTTTTCGCCAGTATGAATTAACAGATGTCTTTTTAAACTAGCCTTTTGAGAAAATTTCTTGTTGCATACTTCACATACAAAAGGTTTTTCGCCAGTATGAACTAATAGATGTTTGCTTAAAATACTCTTTTGATTGAACTTCTTGTTGCATAACTCGCAAACAAAAGGTTTCTCGCCAGTATGAATTAGCAGATGTATGCTTAATCTACACTTTTCAGAAAATTTCTTCTTGCATATTTCACATAAAAATGGTTTTTCGCCAGTATGAATTAACATATGGCTGTTTAAATCACCTTTTAGCGAGAATTTCTTGTTGCATACCTCACACAAAAAAGGTTTTTCGCCAGTATGAATTAACAGATGCCTGTTTAATTTTGACTTTTCAGAGAATTTCTTGTTGCATACTTCACATACGAAAGGTTTCTCGCCTGTATGAATTAAGAGATGCTGGCTTAAATTACTCTTTCGATTGAATTTCTTGTTACACAACTCGCAAACAAAAGGTTTCTCGCCAGTATGAGTTAATAGATGACTGCTTAAATGACACTTCTGAGAGAATTTCTTGTTGCACATCTCACATTCAAAAAGTTTCTCGCCAGTATGACTTAACAGATGCCTGCTTAAATGGTTTTTGTTAGAAAATTTCTTGCTGCATATCTCACACACAAAAGTTTTCTCGTCAGTATGAATTAACAGATGTTTGCTCAGTTTTCTCTTTTCAGCGAATTTCTTCTTGCATACTTCACATACGAAAGTTTTTTCGTCAGTATGAATTAAGAGACGTGTGCTTAAATTACTTTTTATTGGATTTCTTGTTGCATATCTCATATACACAAGACATTTTGCCAGTATTAATTAACAAATGTTCGTTTAAATTCCTTTTTGAGAGAATTTCTTGTTTCATGTCTCACGTAGAAATTTTTTCTCACGAACGTGAATTATCTGATGTCTGATTAAGTCACATTTAGGAGAAATATTCTTGATGTATATCTCAGATAGAAGCGATTTTCCTTACATTCTGAATCAAAATTTGTCTGTCAAAACAGCTTACATAAAGAAGTATTTTGCTACACACATACATACTTTGAAGATTGATTTGAATGGTGTGATGTGTATCTATATTTATGGATCTAAGTATCTGCAATGAATAGTATAAACTTAATCAATTTTTATGTTTAATGAAATGCATTTAAAATGAAAGTAATTTTAAGAAACTTTATAATGAATGTAGAAAACTGAATTAAAATATAAAGTTTAGCAAAATATATTATAAACAACAATAGTATCAAAATAAACATAGATTAAAAAATATATCGAACAATTTTCTAACTGCACAAAGATAAAATCATAATAGATATAATACATTATAAAAAAAATAAGAAACAAAATAAATTTAAGGAGAAAATTCTATAGTTCTACAAATACAATGACACATTTTACAAGTATTGAGAACAAAATATTTTTTTATTTTTTAGTGAAAGGTATATTAATACAAACATACATTTTGTCTAAATTCCTCCAGGTTTCTGAAATTCTTTAACTTTATATAAATGATTAATGGTGTAAAATTCTACATCATTAAATATAATTTAGATTCGAATGGAATAAATTTAACAGCATTTTTATCATTTATTACTAATTTTATAATGCTTTAAGCTCTGTTTAAACAACTATCGATGAAAGAAAATGCATTTTTAATGCGATTTTGAGATATAGTTTGGGTTACATTCTTAGATCTGCCCATGCAAATTGAATGATGATTTGCTTGAAGAGTGTCATTGATCAGAATCATAACAGAATGTCTTATAATGTCGTCTGTAGAGAGTATAATAGACACTATAGCACACCAGAAGGGTGAGTAAAAACGCACAAATAGTAATAATTTAATATAAAACTACAAATTTATCAATGAAATTTTATCCATGTTAAATAAAAATTATCAAAACATCAAGCAGTTACAATGACAATGCATCATCTACAAGCAATTTCTAAAAATGCCTATTTAAGAATAAGATAATAGTATTCACAATGAAAAATGCAGAAATGTTAAATTTAGAATAACTAATTTATTATATTGACTTTGAAGCATTGCAAAAGACAGTTTAGTCTGAAATGTCTTATAATAAAATTTCTTCATTTTTCATGGTAACATTAAAGCAACTGCAATTTCTAGATATAATTCACAACCCACTTATTATTTAATTAAAGTGGATATGAAAAAAATTATACAAAATGAAACTATTTAAATAAAATCGTAGAAAAATTTAAGAGGTTCATTTTTCTACAAATTAATAATTTATACATCAATACATTCTTTTGTAAACAAGAAAAAAAATCTTAGTGTTGTGGATATATATTAATTATCTTTTATTAGAGACAAGTGTAGACAGAGGTATAGCAAATTATTAAAATAATTAACACATTTACTGCCAAAGCTGAGATAATACATCTGTTCACAGTTGCCAAAGTCATATCGCCGATATTATGTTTTTAAATTGTTTTCTGTGGTTTTATTATTTAAACATAGATAGAAAAGATTACTTTTACTTGTCAAAACTTATCATATATAATTTTGTTTCAATATGCCTATTAAAATTTCATCATAATGTAAAACAAATAATTTTGATTCATAGAATTCATAGTGAAACGACACGGTTTTCTGTTGTAAACACTTAGTTATCAACCTAGGTTTTGTGAAATAAATGATCCATTTTAGTACGCCAAGTGTATTATTTAGTCTCTTTCTGTGTGTAAATATACATAAAAAAGATAATTTGTTTTTGAATTATTAACCAATTACGAAACCCACAGGCTTGAGTTTGGCCCTCACTTTTGGGGCCCTAGGCTACAATCTTGTCAGCCTAATGGGAATTCTATCCCTGACACTGAGATGGATTTTGCCATTTGTCAGTTACCTGCTAACGAGGTAACTATAATAAATTCATGGCCGTAGCTAAGGGGGTGCGCTATGGACAGATTAGCTCCCTCCTAAAGCATTTTGAGCATTCTCTGGAAAAGATTCCAAGGTCACTCAATGAATTTATGCACCGAAAATCCAAAATGAAATTCTGTTCAAAAATCTAATTTAGTTTTGAGGACCTTTCACAGCTTTGCAGAATATACTAAATTGTCACTAAAATAAGTGTTTCAAAACTCGCTAATCCTATTTGCCTACATGAAGCTAACAGGACATTTAATATTGCACTTGTCATACACTCAAATTTTTCATCATCCTATTCTTTTCTTAGCATAAAATAAAGTTACTACAGTACTTTAATAAGAAAGATAGTATACATAGTGTGAACATGCACTAATTTATCTTTCTGTGCCACACACAGAGAGAGAGAGAGAAAATACGTGCCCTCCTGAATTTTCTTGAGCGCCTCCCCCCGCCCATTATTTACATCTAGCTACAGCTGTGAATAAATTTGTTTTAGGACTTAGAATTATGCTTAAAAAAGTTTCGAATGTCTTCATTCCAAATATGAAATGCTTACTGCACTATCAAAAAACATTTACAATTTCATTCTTGTAGTTTGAATTTTATTTTATTACTTTATGGCGTAAATCTTAGCAGTTCTTACATTTTAATTATATATTTGCTATATATATTTAAGTTGTTGAAAAGTAGAAAGTTTCAATTGTTATATTTTCAAATGCTTTCTTTTTTTGCCAACAATGTTATTATTTTCGAAATGTTTTATTTTACATGAATTTTATTTTGCACAAACTATTACACTTGGCAAAAATTGTAATGATTTAATGGAAAAATACCATATGATGCATTTAACTTATGTTTAATAACAATAAATAAAAAAAAAACATTTAAAGAAATTTTATTAATGAGTCTAAACATGAATATTAGAAATATAGAAATCAAATATTTTTTTTACAGAACTCAAATTTAATCAAAATAAAAGCTAAAATATTTTATTGTTTAAACATATATAGTGAATTGAAAATTTATTCTAAAAATTACAAAAAAAGTTCGTATGAAAAAGAATGGAAAATATATATTATGTGCATGAAAAAATAAGATTACATTGCCCTTTAATGCAAACTGAAATATTTTAAACTTAGTTCATACAAAATAAATTTAAAAAATTTAATGAGTACAATGTATGCAAAAAATTATATGTAGCACTTTTATGAAACTGAAAAATTAGAAGCGAAAACTAGTTTTAATTCTTAAAATGAAAGCTAGTAGAGTGGATCGGAGTAATTCCTGATCAACTTGTTTCTGAGTAAATAATTGGTCACCACCTTATATCATAATAATGTGCTTAAACAAAAAATTTTAAAAATATTGTTAGTAATCCATGAATATTGTAGTTTAGTATGCAAAATAAAAAAAAGTCTCCATCTCTGCTCAAAATTAATTTTAAAAATATATATTGTAAAGTTTAAAAAAGAGTTTTCTGAAAATTGCACATTTTACTATTATCCTCAGTGGTACAACATTTTTTTCTGTTTGTTTGTTATTTTACAACTATATACAGAACAAGCTTTTAAATTATATTAATAATATACTTCTATAATTTCGTATACTGCTTATACATCTATATTGATTTATATCTCAATTTGCTTAGATAATTCTAGATCACCAAGTTAATTCCTGATCAATATTTCATAGAATTTATGGATTTTTTTTAATTATTAAATAAAGCCATAAATGCACTACAGATTATTTACATATGTTTAAATTTATTTTAGACATTATTTTTTTAATGTAAACATACGTAATATAAATATATATTCCCCCAAACAATTTAAAGCATTTCAACTAAAACCTTTTTGGCACAACATCTTGATTAAATAGTATTGTTTTAATGTTCATTAAAAAATCATTAAATATGTATTCACTTAAAATCAAAACTGATGTTGTTAGTTTCATATCAAAACAGTCTTTGAAGCTTTTTTTAACATTATACTGTATTTTATTCATAATTTAAGCTAAGCCTAAAAGTAGCATTTTTTTATACAAAAAGTTTAAAACAAAAGAAGGAAATGGGGAGGAATGGGGACATGTACAATTTCTTTTTCTTTTTATAAGATGAATGTAAATTGCTAGCATGCAAACATTTTTCTAGGATAATATATTAATTATATAGTAGACTCCCTCAAATCTGCACAGCTTGGGACCAGAAGTTGTGCAGATTTTAGAATTTTGTGGATTTCTTATCATTGCTTTCTTTACACTTTTTAAAAGGTAGTTTGATTGTAATAACGAAATCGACAACTATAATGAATGCTTACAATATATTAAAATAAATATTAAATTAAATAAAAATTTAAATAATTTTTAAAATGATTAAAATATTAAAAGCAAAAGGACAAGTTAATAAGTAATAATGTATAATTAAATAATTTCTATAATGATGCGGTGTATTTTTCCTATGAAATTTGCCTCATAAAGATACATTACTAATTAACATCAAAATTTTGAAATAAGGAAGTTTTATTTCAAGTTTAGCCAGACTTAATAACCAAAAAAGCTTGTTTAATACATAAATATATTTGGTAAAAAGATTGTGATTACCAATGATATCAGCTATATCTTGAATTTTTTCAGATATAAATTTCTCCTTCCTTCATGAAAAAACATGCATTCAGTAATATTAACAAAAATTACAAATTAAAATATGCATGAAATTGATATAAAAATATAAAAGTTAAATTTTGTCCTTACATCTGAATTGAATGTTACATTGTTAATATCCATAAATTATGTATGGATTTCAAGATTGTGGATTTGAGGGACTTTACTGTAATATTCTACCCAAAGCTCAAAATTAGTGACCATTAGTCATATTTTAACACTAAAAATTTAATTTTGACAAACATGCTTTTAAATCTAAATCTAATCTTTTTGATATCTAAATTTTCTGCTCATTTTTGTTTCTTATCAATTTGCAGGTTTGTTTTGAAACACCTACTTAGCGATCAAAGTGAATATCTCCATGCGATTATCGCAGAAATTACTATAGTACTCTCCCGCTTTAAAATTCATCCTTAATCTGTTGTATTTCTTTTACGAAAAGGAATGGCATGTTTTTAATGAGCTTGATGCTTGACCAATGTGTTTCCCACCTTCTGTGCCAACCTGCGATTTTGCACATATACCTTTCCCCATTTGTTATTACAGTCAAAGTTCTATAATCCGCAAAAGTTGAGGCCAAAGGTTAAGTGGATTATGGAATATAGAGCATTATGGATTAAATACATCATTTTATTTTTCCTAGACACCATTTTATTTCTATAATCAGTATAATAAGGAAAGATAAATGTGAAATCTAATAATAAATTAATATAATAGGCTACCTCAAAAAATGCCTTTTTAAAGTTATTTTATTAAAAAAATTACATATATGAGCATTTAAATAAAAATAATTACTTAGGTTTTGTGATACAGCTTGTCTTTTAGTGTTAATAAAATAAAAGAGTCACATTAAAAAAAAAAAAATACAGTGGAACTTGGATAATTAGAAGTTCAAGGGAGCAAAAGAAAAGTTCGAAATATCCAAAAATTCGAATTAAATATATTCGCTCAAAAAGAAAAGATAAATAAAGATAGATTAACTCCCCAATGAAATATTTAACGAATAAACTTTATCTAAGGATACTTCTATATGCTTTTCATTAAATCCAACATTTCTTAGTAGCTTAAGTATTCACCATTTTTAAGAAAAAAAAATCAGATATTTCTTATTGCTTTCCCGAAAACAACCTTTGAGTCTTAGCATATGATTCCAACTTATCAATTGACACAAAAATAGAATCTTTTACATCGAACTAATCTTCAAAAAAGCGTCGAAGTTCATGTATATGCACCATAGCTCCTAAGGAACAAGGTATGGGCGCTGCTTGTATTTCCTTGTTCTGTTCATCTTCAGATAATCCGTCCTCAGATTTAAAAAAGTCTAAAGGATTAGTACTTACTGCAAAATTTGAAAAACAATCCTATGAAAAATTAGAATTATCCAAACTAAAATTCGAAATATCCACATTTGTTAATACGTGGAAATTTTTCCAGAGAGAAAATTCGCCTTGAATACAATATTTCAAATGAAAATCAAATTTCAAATGAAAATTTGAAAATTGATTATTTGAAATTTGATTTTCATTTGAAATATTGTATTCAAGGCGAATTTTCTCTCTGGAAAAATTTCCACGTATTAATATATTCAACGATGCTGGTTCTATTTGAGTTCTGTGTTTGCCCCAGATCGGTGGCTCACGGAATATATTCCATCTTGTGCTGCGAATGTAGCCTTGCCAACATATAATAGTGAGAAAGTTCTATTCTGGTTGTCGTTCCATGTGGTTCAGTAGGTAGAACGTCAGTGCGTTATACTGATGGCCCGGGTTCGACTCCCGGCATGGAATCTTTTTCACTAGGTTGGTATTAACGCCTATAAGCAATTAAAATTATTTGAAATTTGATTTTCATTTGAAATATCCACATTTGTTTTAATACAGAATTCTAGGGACCAAGCAAAAAATTCGAAATAGCTAGAATTTCGAATTAAACAAGTTCGAATTATCAAAGTTCTACTAGAGTTGTTTTATTGTGACTTTAAAAAATATTTTTAATTATTTGTTTTAAAAAATCATTTTTGGATCAAGAATATGCAAATTTTCTTAACTGTTTACATTCATAAAGTAATGCGAATTATAGAAAATTGTGGATTATCAATCCTTGACTGAATTTCTCTTTTAATCCAGTGACAGTGGAGGGAAAAAAAAGTCAAATTTGGAATTAATTAGAGGAAAGCAGGAAATTGTTTTAATCCATTTAGTTTAGGTCTAGAACCCAGTAGCAGAAAGTTATGGTGGTGTCTGCGACAGCAATGCAGCAGGATGAAAATTGTCTGGAGGGGGGGGGGTTATAATTTTCTTATGTACATTATAAAATATAGTTCTTACTGGTTAATATTATAAAAAGACAACTATATTCCAATAAAAATATAACTTGAACAAGAAAATAGTAAAATTAATATTTTTTGAAGAATTAGATTAATAATGAATATGTAAAGTGGTTCTTTAAGTTTGAAGTTAGGCTAAATCTATTTAAAATTACATTGACATATAGTGTACAGCTATTGAAAACAATGTATAGTTTCTTACCTTGCCTAAGTATTCAAATCTACAGAAGAAATAAATACAATGATATTAAAGAAAAAAAAATCATTTATATTGTCACATATGAAATAGTGATAAAATGATGAAAATAATTCAAATTCCATTGAACAGTAGATGCTATACTGCCTCCTTAAACTCTCAATACATTTGTTTACTTGTTGCATCATAATAAAAAGTGAAAATAAAATATTGAAATGTGCTAAATTTTTTTTTCTAAAAAAGAAAAAAATAAAAAAAGCAGGGGTAGGAGTGACCAATTCATAAAATATAGGACATTTTTTGTGAAAAACATAGGACATATATAGGACATCTAGAAAACAACGCTATTGAATATATTTTTATAAAATACATTTTTAAAACATAATCTATGTTAGTTTATAATTTTTCACTAATTAATGATAGTAAATCAAAATACAATATTAAAAAAATATGTATAAAATTAATTTTTCCATTGTTATTCTTAAATTTTCTTGGTTTAATGGAAAATTTCCAAACCAACAATGTTAGATTTCAAGAAAATCTTTGATAATCACAGATTCTTATGAGATCAGATTTCAAGGAAATCTGTTATGTTTGGGAAAGTCTCACATGTGATCTGATAGATACTCTTGTCAATGCATTGTGAACAATCAACAATGTGTAAAGCTCACTTTCAATATATTTTTCAGTAAAACCACCAATTTCCTCACTCCAATACCAAGCCAAAATGTTTAATTGTTTTAAGTTCTGGTCATTCAATGTCTCATCATACATGAGAGTAACAAAAAGGGGGGGATTCTTTGTTCAAATCATCGCTGACAGTGATTTGTTTTAAACTATATGAGTCAAGGCCATGAGATATGGCAATGGCGCATGGCACTTTCTTTGAATTTAACTGTATACCTTGTGGCAAAGAGGAAATTGCATACATTTCAAAAATAAATTTTGCATTCCATCTGATGACTGAAATAAATAATTAATTAGGGCCATGTGAATTACCCACAGAATCTAGGAACAGTAGATCTTATTTCTCTCATTTAAAGACCAAGTACTCAATCCACTTTTTTATTTATTTGATATTCAAACTCAAGCTTTTTCTGCCAGTAAAATGCACAAAGTGAGATTGAAGCTAATCGCTTTGTTTCTCTGCATTATCTTTGTCCTTCATTTTTTGGAATGCTGCTACTGCATTAATTGCAAATAACCACTGTTACTGATGAGAACCGGACATGGTAATGATCTTTATTGTTCACACACCATTCAGCAATTTTTTTTTCCATGCCCGTCAATCTGATCTATCCAAGCTTTACAGAATTTCATCAATCTATGTTCACATTGTGACATTGCATTAATGTAATGCAATAAATATGCCTTTTCTACATTAAAAAATAAAATAAATAAAAACGATGTATTGCAGCTGAATACACGGTAAGAGAAACTAAAATAATCGCAATGAAACTCAGAACCATGTTGAACGTTTGACTAACTCAGCGATGCATGTGAAAACAAGCCATGATTTTAATACCAAATATTTGAGAAAGTAGAGAAATATAGGACAATTAGAAAAATATAGGACAATATAGGACATTTTTTAAGGTTATTTTATAAATATAGGATATATAGGAAATATAGGACAACTCTGACCCCTGAAAAAAGACAAAAATTACTTAAAATATCAAAACTTTAAATTTTATTCAAAAAGGGTGCACATCAAAAATTTAAAGTCATTATTTCTTTATCATAAAATATATATGTTATAGTTTTATAACAGTGATACTTTGAAAAACCAAATATTATGAAAAAGAAATAGAAAATTCCGAATGATAATTTTTATAAATACACTGGATGTGTATCTAAAACTTTATTAAAATTTTCAGTGCTAATTTATGGTCGAAAAACAAATTCTGATGCAGAAAAATCCGTTTTTGGAAAAAAAAGGGGGGGGGGACAGCAAAATTAATTTTTGGAGAAAGAAAGAGAAAAACAATTTTGTAGCAGCAAAAAATAGAATTCTGTAGCAGGAAATACACAACTTTTTGTGCCCCTTTAACAAAATTTCATTTTATTGTTGTGATTGTTTGACGAAATATGCTGCTTTTCCACGATATTTTAACGAAATTTACCATTTTTTTAACCGAAATTAGCCTTTTTCACGATATTTTTAACGAAATTTACCATTTTTTGCGATTTTTTGAAGAAATCTGCCTGTTTTTTGCGATCTTTTGACAAAATCTGCCGTTTTTTGCTATTTTTGATGAAATATATCGTTTTTTTGCGATTTTTTGTTGAAATTTACCATTTTTTTCGATTTTTATAAACGAAATTTATTGTTTTTTTCATAACTTATTGATGAAATCTTTCTTTTTTTCGCGATCTTTTAACGAAATCTGTCGTTTTTTCGCGATCTTCTAACGAAATCTGTCTTTTTTTCACGATCTTCTAACGAAATCTGCCTTTTTTTCAACATTTTTTGACGAAATATTCCATTTTTACCCGATTTTTTGACGAAATTAGCCTTTTATCCTAGTTTTTTTTCATGGAATTTACGATATTTTCGCGATTTTTTGTCAAAATCTGCAGTTTTTCGGCGATATTTTGATTAAATCTATCTTTTTTCACTATCTTTTGTTGAAATCTACCTTTTTTGCAATTTTCTTTAATGAAATCTGAGCTATTCCATCTCAATTCAGGCAGACAGTACTGATATGGGTCAAGTGACCATCACAGATTTTTTTCAAAAAAATTCAGTAGTTAGAACTAAGTGATTTATAAAATTTCCTAAAAGGATTTTTCCCTAAAATTTTTTTTTCTCTGATTACAGCACTTTAAAGTTCATGATAAAATTGGCAGTTTTCAGAAAAACTGAAAAACGCTTCATTTTGAAATGAACACAATACCAAACATATTCAACATATTCAGTCAATTTATTTTTTATAAACAGTTATTAAACTGAATTTTACTTTGGCATAGTTTTAAAAAATATAGTGACATTTTTACTTAATTAAAAAAATTAGATTTTAAGTATAAAAAATATAATTATTAGTGAATTTAAGATTTTTTTTCTGAATGAAAAAAAATATTTTAAAGCTAAACATTGACGGCAATCTAAAGACCTTTAATGGGAGTTTTACAGCAAATTTTATTTTAACTCTAAGGTGCTTACAACTTTTGTAATTCAATTTTAAATTTTGCAAAATTTTGTAAAATCACTACTTTTGAAATGCAATTTCTCAAAAACACCATTTTTAAAAAATCTGATAATATGCTCAATTTATACCTTATTAGTCTCTAATAAATACCTTACAAGCAAATCGTGTGTTTTTGCTTAGAAAATTTTATATGATTTTTTGAAAATAACAAGTTGTGTGTATTTTTCAACCTACCACACAGTCAAGCTCTTCCTTATTTAACCTAACTTGTAATGTAATTAATATTTCAAACTAAAAAATACATCACTAGTACATAATTATTACTGTTAAATTATAGCTAATCATTTGCTTAAATTTAAAATTGCGTAAAATACAGCCAATAATAAAATTAGTATTGATCATATGTCATTTCATTCCATACTCAAGAATGTGTTAAATCCATCTACAGTGTGTAAAAATTTTGTTATATAGTATGGATATAATATATTAATGTGCAAATACATACATAACAGAAGAATTAGGTAGTGAAGGTTTCTTAAATTAACTTTAACTCCTTATCGTTGAAGGTATGAAGTTGCTCAGATTGTCCTATTGTAACTAGTTTTTCTGTTTCTAGAAGCACATTTTCCAATGGTAATGCACATTCATATTTTTTCTTTCCAGATTCTTTTGGCCACTGGAATGCTTTATCTATGGACCATGTTGGGTACATGAATGATACTTTAATGTCATTTAGTTCTTGTGATTGATATACCATTGATTTGTCCTATCCACCAATTATTTTCATATGAAATCACTGATTTGGAAACTATGTATTGAATATTGTCTTTTCATTTGGCTGAAGGTTTCAACTTTTGTCAATTCATTTTTACTGGCTCGTTCCATATAATTTTCATTATTTACAATCAACCTATAATGTTTATATCTAATACCAATAATAGATTTTGCATTAGCATATTCTTTCTCATTATTAGTTCTATAGGATTGAATAATATTTCTGTCTGGATGGACTAGAATGTTATTTTTTAGCAGAGAAGATAGTTCAGCAACAAATGAGACAGAATTTTGGATAGCTTTTATTGGCTCCTTTTGGAGATTAAATTTTGTTGCATAGTGCTTGTCTCAGTCCCCAATAGCATCACATGCACTTGTAACATGGCCAGTACCTGAAAATATCCTCTACTTCAGTACAATTTTATTTTTGTGCAATTCATAAAACTGATACTTGTTTTTAAAATGTGCTCCAGCTCCATCTGATATATACACAGGTGATTTCAGTGTTTGTAATTGGTACAACTTAAATAATTCTTTTTTTACTTTTTCTATGTTACAAACAGCATGAGCTGTATCATGAGTTAATCATCAGAAACAATGATAAAACTCTTTATTTCTTCTCTAAAGTATGCTAAAGTAAGTGCAGGTAACTAACGATATCTGAGTATTCTGCCAGTGGTAGCTTTGTACTTCATTTGGCAGTATTAGTGAGTAATTTTCAGCAAAGTCAAAATGCATCACAAGCGCAGATTTTTTTTAAGGGGTTTGGCTTATTTAATTTTATGAATAGGAATTTTTGAAGATTAGCTTATATTTATCTGCCATAATAATGTGTATATTATTATTTTTTCATAAAAAAATATTATTATAAATACAGAGAAATAAGAAAAAGCTTGATCTTCTGGTTTTCTGAGGAAAAAAAAAACTAATTGGAAAAAAACTAAACTTTGAAAAAAAATCTAATTCAGTTGTAATGTATGTATTTGCATTTTAATATATTATATCCATACTATATAACAAAATATTTAACACACTGTAGATGAATTTAGCACATTTATGAGTATGGAATGAAATGACATATGATCAATACTAATTTTATTATTGACTGTATTTTACGCAATTTTAAATTTAAGCAAATGATTGGCTATAATTTAACAGTAATAATTATGTACTAGTGATGTATTTTTTAGTTTGAAATATTAATTACATTACAAGTTCGGTTAAATAAGGAAGAGCTTGACTTTGTGGTCTGTTGAAAAATACACACAACATGTTATTTTCAAAAAATCATATAAAATTTTCTAAGCAAAAACACACGATTTGCTTGTAAGGTATTTATTAGAAACTAATAAGGTATGAATTGAGCATATTATCAGATTTTTAAAAAATGGTGTTTTTGAGAAATTGCATTTCAAAAGTAGTGATTTTACAAAATTTTGCATAATTTAAAATTGAATTACAAAAATTGTAAGCACCTTAGAGTTAAAATAAAATTTGCTGTAAAACGCCCATTAAAGGTCTTTAAATTGCCGCCAATGTTTAGCTTTAAAATATATTTTTTCATTCTGAAAAAAAATCTTAAATTCATTAATAATTATATTTTTTATACTTAAAATCTAATTTTTTTTTACTAAGTAAAAATGTCACTATATTTTTTAAAACTATGCCAAAGTAAAATTCAGTTTAATAACTGTTTATAAAAAATAAATTGACTGAATATGTTGAACATGTTTGGTATTGTGTTCATTTCAAAATGAAGCGTTTTTCAGTTTTTCTGAAAACTGCCAATTTTATCATGAACGTTAAAGTGCTGTAATCAGAGAAATAAATTTTTTAGGGAAAAATCCTTTTAGGAAATTTTATAAATCACTTAGTTCTAACTACTGAATTTTTTTGAAAAAAATCTGTGATGGTGATTTGACATGCCCTGCCTGAGCTGAGATGGAATTGCTCTCTATCATTTTTTTCGCGATCTTTTGATGAAATGCACCTTTTTTTTTCGCGATTTTTTAAACGAAGTTCTTCTTTTCATGACTTATTGATGAAATCTCTTGTTTTTTCGCGATCTTTTGACGAAATCTGTCGTTTTTTTACGATCTTTTGACAAAAGATACCGTTTTTTTGAAGATTTTTTGACGAAAGATACCATTTCTTACACGATTTTTTTACGAAATTAGAAGTTTTTCACGATTTTTTTAACAAAATTTACTATTTTTTCGTGATCTTTTGTCGGAATCTGCAATTTACGCGGTCTTTTGATGAAATATGTCGGTTTTTCTCCCGATCTTTGGATGAAATTCGCCGTTTTTTCACGTCCTGTCCAATTTTTTCCCCCCCAAATATTTTTTTTTTCTTTTCCAAGTTGGCAAATATGTCTGCAAGGATAACAATAAATCTGCGACGCACGTCGCGCGTCACGCACTTTCTGCTACTGGGGTCTAGAATGAATATACTAAGTTTTCCCCTTGTAGTAGATGAGCATTAGAAAACATGCACAGATTTATAGTTGGTAAACAGATTTTTTTTTTTTTTAAATACCATAACAATATCTCAAAAGCACTAACTTTAACAAATGCATTGTCAGTACAATTGATGTAGAGCTTACAATTCAAAATAATATGACTACCTACACTTAATACTTTTGTTGATTACTAAAATATCCAATCTACTTCAAAGTTTGAGCCCCATGATCAGAGGATTGAACTCAGACTCAATTAAGGGAAAACTAGAAGTTGTTTTGACTTCTTCTGTTTATGTCTTAAATGAATATGCTATGGTTTCCCCCTCACAATAAGTAAAAGTTAGCAATAGCAGATGCTTTGAAAAGTGTGAAATCTGAAAAGGCTTTAATACTTTAATATATGTTTATTCTTATTATCACCAATGCCTAAAATAAAGGAACTGAAAGCTGTTGGTCAAACATAGGTAAAATGTGAAAATGTCTGCGAACTCAAATAATTTCTTAAAAATTTTCAGCAAAAAAAGTCCCCCTCCCCGCTCCACAAATTCTATATCACTGTTAACAACAAAAATGAAAAGTTATATGTGAGTAGAGTGCCACTAAGCTTTATTTAAAAATGATCAACATTTAACATTTATTTTTTAACACAAAATGTATTTTTAACCTGTTAAAATAATCTACAGCAATTGCTTCAGTGTTGCACTGTTTCTGCTTCCAGCCTTGGCTTAAGTAAAGGAAAAAAAAGCGAAAAAGCATCATACCCGCTGCTTTGACAATATTTTAAAGTTTGAACCTACATTTTAAAGTTTTGTACCTCAGTGCTTCTTCCACAAAAATACTGTACCATTGTAGATCGCAAATAATTTCAGAAAACTTTTTTTTTCTCTTCAGTTCAAAAATAGTCTGCAACATGCGTCATACTAATTCTCTGCCCTGGTTCTTGATTTTTTTTAAAGAATTAAAAAAAAAAAAAAAAGGGCATAAAAACTGTCAGCAAACTTTTAAAATTTTCAGCAAATGGCATTTGCATGTTCATCTATATTATCTGACTCTGCTGTTGGGGATATTCTGGATGATTCTTTTCCCACAAAAGTCTTTATGCAATTTCAGGGCTTCAGTGTAATTACAAAGCTGTGAAGGTGCTACTTGACAACTTCATGCCAGTCAATATTTATATGGAAAAAGCTGCATCATCTGAACCAGATAAAGCAATATTGGCTAAGTTAAAAGGATATTTAAAATTTTTGAAATCTGCATGTCTTGCCAGATTTCTTTGTCTGATGCAATATATTAGGAGTACACTTGCTCAGTCATCAGAAAAATTTCAGTTGTGATTCCATTTTATAAAAGTTGTGATCTATTCTTTAGGTAATGCAAAAAAATAAATTTAATAAAATAATAAGTGCAAACAGAGAAACTTTGGAGAAGACTTAAACATTGAAGACTCTGAATCTGTTTATAAAAGGATAAAATTAACCAAGAAAGT